>JZKD02S2222750.1:2488799-2513123 GCA_000966675.3 Picea glauca | reverse complement strand
TGTCAGACATCTTTGTTAATGAGGTAGAGTGTGACCTTGTACCTCTAGCCATTGGTGAAATTGTTTTTGGAAGCCCTTAAATATACAATAAATATGCCATATTATTTAGGAGAGAAAAATAATACATCTTGTTAAAATAATTATGCTTGTTACTTTAATAGTTGCATACTTGTGCATTGGAAGCAAAGTATAGTATACTTAATCATACATTATTCATAAACTTCAAAATTGTATAGAGATCATAGTATTTTGTGGCTCAAAATATTGTGATTGGATCATTGTGCTTGTGCCAGAAGGAAAAATATAAAACATTAGTTTTTATTCCAGCTCAAGCACAAATGCAAAACCAACAACAACAACATATTTAAATACACTACTTATTGCATCATCATGGATCTTCATAGCTTGTTTCAAATCCAACACTGGACACATTAAATACTAACCATGGTTATCATTAAGAAAAAGGCACCCTTGAAGAATTGATAGCAAAAGCATAATCACATTACCAAAAAAAAAATTACATTGTGAAGGAAAGTTAGCACTTGCTATCTTTCCTTCTAGCATAAACATAAATGCATTCCCAATGAAAATATTACACCATGAAGGAAATCTAGTGCTTGCTAGCTTTCCTTCTAACACATTGCCAACAACCATATTGCACCATGAAGGAAAATTTTCTTTCTAGCACAAGGACACCAACATTTCCCACACCAACATTGCACAATGAAGGAAAGTTACCACATGCCAGCTTTCCTTCTAGCACCAGTGCATGCTTTTTCTAACACAAAAACAACAACATTGCACAATGAAGGAATACTTGTGAATTCTATATTTCCTTCTAGCATCATTAGAAGCACATTGAAAACAACAACACTGTACCATTAAGGAAAGCTAGCACTTGCTAGCTTTTCTTATTGAATAAGCACACACATATTTTCAGCAACAACATTATAGTGTGAAGGAAAGCTAACGTACATTAGTTTTCCTTATAGCACAAACTCAAGCGTATTTCCAACAACAATATTGCACTATGAATGAAAGCTAGCACATTTCTAGTACAAACAAGTCTAGTGCATTGCTAAGTAATGTTTTGCATCGTGAAGGAAATCTAGCACCTACTAGCTTTTCTTTTAGCATAAGCATAAGCATATTGCCAACAACAATTGTCTTCTATATCTCCTTCTAAGATATTGGCAACAACAACATTGCATTGTAAAGTAAAAATTTCTTTCTAGCACAAGATCAACAACATTTCCCATAACAAAATTGCACAATGAAGGAAAACCAACACATGCTAGCTTTCTTTCTATCATCAGTGCAAACACATTGCCAAGAAAAAAACTACAACATGAAGGAAAGCTAGTTCCTACTACTCTTGCACAACCAACAGTGCATTTCCAACAACAACATTCCACAAACAAGGAAATCTAATGAATGTTAGCCTTCCTTCTAGCACAAGCTCAAGAGTATTGCCAACAAAAACATTGCACTATAAAGGAAAACTAACACATGCTAGATCTCCTTCTAGTACAATCACAAGTGTATTGCTAATAAATGCATTGCATCACGAATGAAAGCTATCATGTGCTATCTTTCTTCTAGCATAAGCACAAGAGGATTTCCAATAACAACATTACACTGTGAAGGAAACTTTTTTTGTAGCACAAGAACAACAACATTGCATAATGAAGGAAGTATAGCACATGCTAGTTTTTCATCTAGTACTGGCACAAGCACATTACCAACAACAACATTGCAACATAAATGAAAGCTATCATATGCTATCTTTCCTTCTTGCAAAAGCATTGGCAATTTCCAACAATAATATTCAACTTTGAAGGTAAGCTAGCACACGGTAGCTTTCCTTCTAGCACAGCACAAGCATGCTGCCAACAACAACATTGCACTATGAATGAAATCTAGCACATGTTATCTTTCCTTCTAATACAAACACAATTTAAATCTAGCTCATGCTAGCTTTCCTTCGAGTACAAGAACAAGTGCATTTCCAAGAAATACATTGCATTGTAAAGGAAAGCTAACACTTGCTAGTTTTCCTCTTCCTTTCCTTATAACATAATCACAAGTACATCGTCAACAACAACATTGCACCATGAAGGAAAGCTACCCCCTGCTAGTTTTCCTTCCAACACATTGCCAATAACATCATTGCACCATGAAGGAAAGCTTTCTTTCTAGAAAAAAAACAACAACATTGCCCACAACAACATGGCACAATAAAGGAATACTTGTACATGCTAGATTTCCTTTTAGCACAAACATAAGCGCATTTTTAACAACATATTTCAACTATGGAGGAAAGCTAGCGCGTGCTATCTTTCCTTCATATACAAGCACAAATGCATCTCAAACAACATCATTCCATCGTGGGTGTAAGATAGGATGTGCTAACTTTCCCTCTTGCACAAGAACAAATGCATCTCGAACATCATTCCATCATGGGGGAAAGCTAGCGCATACTAGTTTTCCTTCTTGCACAAGAACAAGCGCTTCTCGAACAACACCATTCCTCCATGTCCTAGCTTTTTGTCTTGCACAAGAACAAGTACATATCAAACATCATTCCAAAATGGGGGGAAGCTAGCACGTGTTATCTTTCCTTCTTGCACAAGTACAAGCACATTTAAAAAAAAATCATTCCACCCATGGAAAAGCTAGCACATATTGGTTTTCCCTCTTGCACAACCACAAGCACATATCGAACAACATCATTCCATTGGGGGGAAGCCAACGTGTGCTAGTTTTTTTTCTTTCACAAGCAACAACGCATCTCAAACAACATCATTCCACTATGGGGGAAACGTAGCACATGCTAGCTTTCCCTCTTGCAGATGCACAAGCGCATCATGAATAACATCAGTCCATCGTGGGGGAAACTTAGCACATCCTAACTTTCCATATTGCAAAAGTGCAAGAGCATCTCGAACAACATCATTCCAATGTGGGGGAAAGCTATATGTGTTAGATTTATCTTTTGCACAAGCATAAATGCATCTCAAACAACATCATTCCACCATGGGGGAAATCTAGTGTGTGCTAGTCTTTTGTCTTGCACAAGCACAAACACATCTCAAACAACATTATTCCATAGTGGGTGGAAGATAGTGTCTGGGATATTTTCATCTTGCACAAGCACATCTATGATGCAACCCCCCTACTCCCATAGGGCTACATGACCTCCCGGTCAAGGATCTCTGATTCTTGAGTCAAAATGACTATCTAAAACCTTGATGGTCTCGTTCTGTATCTAAACACAGGCCCTTTCGTCTTTCTTGTGTAGGTCTTATGACACCCGCAACCTTCCCCTTTGTGCTTGCGAAATATCATAGTTTGGGCGCTACCTCCTTTTTTGATAAGCCCCTCCTTGATGTGACCTTGGGTGATGAACTCACGTAAACACATGATTGTGTGCGCGACCAAGAGTGGTTTGGAACCAAACTAATTTTCGCCCCGAAATTCACCTCGAGCCACCACATGTCCTTTTACCAATACCGTGGTCTCGATTGAGACCCTCCCTCAAATTTGTAATGCTCAAGCACCTTCTATCCCCATAATGCAAGGTGACCGTCGATCTTACGATCTTGACGGTGCTTCTGAACTGATGGTTCAGATCTGTCTCTTTCAAACTTGCAGATCAGATCAGATCTATTTCAAATCAACGGATGAGATTTGTTCTGTGATTTGACGTTTAGAGTTTTCAACTCTCAAACCTTTCTTTATCCCTCAATGATAGATCTTCTTCCATGTTCCCTCTTCAATTGACGACTATGACAGTCTCAGGATTCCCGACTTCGGAAATCTCAAATATTAACTCTTTCTCCAATTTCTTTTATTCAGAGCTGAAAATCCACTCCTGCGTGTCCCCCACTGATTTGATGGATGCAATCCCTTCGGGTATTCGTGCTTCAGAATTTTCAATTATCAAATTTCACTTTCCCTCGAAGTGTTCAGATTTATGTCACGTGTCCCATTGAATCAGACGGTTGAGATTTACTTTGGGTCTTTACCCAGAGTCCACTGATTTGCACCACATCTCACCCTTAATCTGATGGCTATGAATTACTTCAAGCCTTTAATCAGAGTCCCCGGATTCACGCCACCTATCCTCTGGATCTGACGGTTGAGATTCACTTTGGCTCTCCGACTCTCCGAGCTTAAGGAATTTCAACTCTCAACTGAAACTCTTTAAGTGATTTCTTCGGAGCTCACGATTCGTCGCCACGTGTCCCTTTGGATCTTACGGTCCAGATCTTCTTCAGACTTCAGGTTTCGGGAGCTTCAACTCTCAATTGAAACTCTTGAAGTGATTCCCCCGAAGCCATTGATCTGTTGACATGTATCTCCTGGCGATCAATGGTCAAGATCTACTTCAGCTATTTCACCTCCTCCTGGTCCATGAACTTTTGAAGTTGTGGATCTTGCGCCACCTGTCCTCCTTGATGATGGATGGTGTCAAATTACTTCGGGACTTGAGAGCTTTGGTAAGTTCACTCTCCTGCATGTGAAAATATCTAAGTCTTGTGCACCTCTCTTTGATCAGACAACTGTTATTCCTCTATGCTGTGATCAAATGGTTGTTGTCGCTCCTCTTGTTGAGCTTCCGATTTCCTCTGACTTAAAAGATTTTATAAGTGTTCAAAGGCCTCAAAATTTTCTCCTCCTACAAGTCCATCTCTTGGACCTCGTATGCACTTCTGAAAAGTGCTATCCCTTCTGAACTTGATCTCCTTTAATTTTTCAATTTCCTACGCACTCCTTGTGTTCCTAGGATTTCGATAGCTCAGTTCGAAGGATTTCTTGAAAATAAAATATTCCCGCACTCCTTGCGTTCCTTTGTTATGGTTCTTCAATGCGTGGTCGCTCCTTGACGTTGTGCACTCCTTGCACCTGGTCTAATTTCCCTTTGTTCTCTCTGAACTCCTCCTAGTCAATACGAGACTCTGTCGATGCACTCCTTGTGTATGAGATGCACACCTTGCATATGAGTTTCATTAGACAAACAATTGAAACTTATCCAGTTTCATCTCAAACTCATACGATCAACTCTTAACAATAATACATGAACAAAATGAACTAAATCACACACAGAATGTAACATTCATTCAATCACACTTCAAAATGAACACAGTCCGAAGGATTTGGACAATTCCGCTTGTTCTATTCATTCATGAAACAAATTACATAATATTGTTGTTTTTCACTGCATCTCTCCTCTACTCTGCTATTCTAATCTTCTCTGCTCTCCCTAATATCTTATCTCTTATCTCCCTTACAATACAACAAAAAACTATCTAAGGAGTGGCTCCACGAGCTCTCTCTGTCCTATCTACAACCTATCCTACCAGGTCTTAGCATTTACCTACCTTGTCCTATTACAATAACTATTAGTTATTACTTGATAATAGCCGACACTCTACATCTACAACTCTTTACAGTTGTATAAGACTTTACAAACAATATATATTAAAAAATGATGTTTCCCAAAATATCTCAACAACTCGATTTACTTATGAGTTAAATGTTGATTTGAAACTCTGCCATACTGAGATGTCATATCTTTGCCTCCACGCTTGCGTCTTTGACTTTGAAGGCAATGCTTCTGCATCATATTCCTCTGGATAAAATATTCAGGGACTCTTATCCATGAGTTCTTGCATTGTTTTTCCATGGTTCAAAATATCAGGTTCAGTGACCCAACTTGAATCTTCCACTGGATGATATTTCCACTTCACTAAGTATTCAAGATATGTCTTCTTCCTGATCTTCTTTCCAGTTCTCTATTCAATGATTTTCTCCATCGGAGGTTTTCCTGCTGTGGGAATTGTTCTTCCCACAGAACTTCTTTTTGATCATCTGATCCTCCTACATCATATCTATTGTAAGGATACAGGTCTGTAACATTGAATATCGGTGATATCCCAACATTGTTTGGCAACCCAATCTCTTAAGAATTCCTACGAATTTTCTAAGAATCCTACATGGTCCTATCTTCTTCATCTTCATATTGTTATATGTCCCTCTTGGAAACCTTTATTTTCTCAAATGAGATAAAACTTCATCTCCTACTTCGAATTGAACTTCTCTCCTCTTCTGATCAACTATGTTCTTATATTTCTGGCTATTGTCCTGTAGCTACTCTCTGACTTTGTCATGGAGTTTCTGCATTTCTGTTGCAAAATACTCTCCTCCAACACTTCTGAACTCATCTTGATTCAGGTCTCTCAACTCTGTAATCCTTGTTGGTTGTATACCATACACAATTTCAAATGGAATTTTCACTATGCTTCTATTCACTGAATTGTTAAATGTGAATTCTACTTGTGCCAGAATCTGATCCCATTGACGACCTTTCTCAGTGACAAAACTTATTAACAAGTTCCCCATACTCTTGTTTACTACTTCAGTCTGTCCATCTGTCTGAGGGTGATATGCTAAACTTAAGGACAAGTTTGTCCCCAGCCTCTTCCATAGAGTCCTCCAAAAGTGTCCTACAAATTTGGTGTCCCTGTCTGAGACTACGCTCCTAGGTAATCCATGTAGTCTCACCACTTTGAAAAAAAAATTGGCTATATGTGTAGCATCATTTGTCTTCTGGCATGGTATGAAATGTGCCATTTTTGAAAATCTGTCTACCACAACAAATATGGAATCGCTCCCTTTCTGAGTTCTAGGCAATCCCAATACAAAATCCATACTAATTGCATCCCACAACCTCTCTGGAATTCGTAATGGCTGATGCAAACCAGTGTTCTGTTGTCTTCCTTTTGCATATTAAAAAATTCTACATTTGTTCACAAAATTTTTCACCTCTGCCCTCATGCTCGACCAATAATATGAATTGCTCAACTGTGAAAATGTCTTATCATGACCAAAATGTCTAGCTAAACCTCCACTGTGTTTCTCTTTCAACAGGTTATCTGTCATTGAGAATTTTAGTATTCATAATTGGCTTCCTTTAAAAAATAATCCATCTTGGATCAAATATTTTGTCCATGGGCTTCTATCTCCCAACAAGGGATTCTTGCATGCCTCACAAGCTTCCTTAAAATATGGATCTTCTCGATACATTTCCTTGAGGTGTTCAAACCCTAAGGTCTCCACTTGGAATTCCTGTACAATTAAACTCCTCCTGCTCAAAGCATCTGCAACTTTGTTAGCAGTTCCAACAATATGCTTAATAACAAAAGTAAAATTCTGCATAAATTCTACCCATTTAGCATGTCTCTGATTCAAGTTTTCTTGCCTAGTAATAAATTGCAAACCTTGATTATCACTGTACAAGACAAATTATTTAGGAATTAGATAGTGCCTCCACTTATTCAAATCTTGAATTACTGCATAAAATTCTGTCATATGTGGAATACTTCTTTTTGGTGTCATTCAGTGTCTCACTGAAATAAGAAACTGGCCTATTATACCGACTCAAGACTGCTCCAATAGCTAATCTACTTGCATCACATCTCACTTGAAATGTTTTTCGAAAATCTGGTAAGACCAGAATTTGTTGCTCTATGATCTTCTCCTTCAACACTTTGAAACTTTTTTCAGCTTCCTCTGTCCAATTAAAAGACTTGTGTTTCTTCTTCATAGTGTCTAGCATGGGTGTACATATACCGCTGAAATTTCTGAAAAAATTTCTATAAAAACTTTCTAACCCATGAAAAATTCTTACCTCAAATATGCTTCCTGGTGATGGCCAATCTTTGATTGCTCTCACCTTTTCTGGATCCATCTTCAATTCATTTGAAGAGATCACAAAACCCAAGTATATGAGTTTTGTCTTCATAAAAGAGTTTTTTTTCAGATTTATTAGCAATTTTTCTTACTGCAACTTTTCCATCACTGATGTCAAGTGTCTTAAGTGTTCTCCCTCTGTCTTACTAAAGATTAGTATGTCATCCAAATACACTATGACACATTTTCCTATAAAGTCTTTCAATACTTCATTCATTAATTTCATAAATGTGCTTGGTGCATTTGTTAACCCAAATGGCATGAAAAACCATTCAAACAATCCTTCATTTGTCTTGAATGTTGTTTTCTATTCATCTCCCTCTCTCATCCTTATTTGATGATATCCACTCTTCAAGTATATCTTGGAAAAATAGCTTGCTCCACTTAAAAAATCCATCAAACCATCCATCCTTGGTAAAGGGAATCTATACCTAATGGTGATCTTGTTGATGGCTCTGGAATCTGTACACATTCTCCATCCTCCATCCTTATTTGGACTTAACACAGTTGGTACTACACATGGGCTTAGGCTTTCCCTGACTAAACCTTTATCCAACAACTCTTGGACTTGATTTTTGACTTCTTCATTCTCTTTAGGTGTCAACCTATAAGTTGCTTTGTTTGGTAAACTGGCTCCTGGAATAAGGTCAATATGATGGCTTATACTCCTAATGGGTGGCAATGAGTGTGGTAACTCATCTACTACTATGTCAACAAAGTTTTCTAACAGTTCATGGATTTCTTCAGGCAAATCTTCCACAGAAGTATCTGTAAGGATAACTCTAGGCTTCCTCACTACAACAAGCTACATTTCTTTCTCCTTCTTGACTTCATTCAAGAGTTCCTTCCCACTCATGAGAAGTATACTTGAAGTAGCTTCCCTCTTTTTCTCTTTGTCTTCTATTGGTAACAACATATGTGTCCTACCATTCTTTTCTAGGGTATAAGTATTGTTTCTTCCATCATGAATAATTTTTTTGTCAAACTACCATGGTCTCCCCAATAAAATGTGATAGACATCCATAGGAATTACATCACATAATATTTCGTCCCTATAACCTCCTATTTTAAATTCAACTTGGCATTGTTGACTTACCATTACTTGATGTCCTTTCTACAACCATGATACCTTGTATGGGTTTGGATGTCTAGTTTTCTTCAGTTCCACTTTCTCCACCATCTCTGTGGATAATAGACTTTCAGTGCTCCCACTGTCTATGATCACCTTACAAAGTCTGTCTTTCATCTTCAAGCAATTCTGAACAGACTTGTTTGTTGAATTGGTTCCTCTGCCTCCTTCTCTGTTTTAAGAAGAATTTACCTCATCATGAGGTTCTTTCCTCCTTTTGCTGCTTCTGCTTCCACATGCTTCTGTGCTTCAGAAATGTGTGCTTCGCTTCCTCCTTCTTTCTTTCTCTTAGAACATTCCAAAGACTTGTGCCATGGTTTTCCATAGGCATAACATCTAACTTCACCTCCTCTGGCTCTTCCTCTTTCTCTGGAAAAAGAGATTCTTCCTCCATGTTGTCCTTCTTTAGAAATTCCACCTTTCTCAGGGTGATTATGATGTTTTCCAACTTCATGCTTAGGTTTCTAGAAATTCTCTCTATTGGTTCCCTTACCTCTTCTTGAATTTCCTCCTCTGTTTCGTTGGCTATGTTTCCTCACCAATTTTTCTTCAGCTTTCAAGGCTGCTTGATAAGTATCCTCGAATTTACTAACAGACATCATGTTGATCTCCTCTTGTATTTCATATCTCATTCCATTGATATACTTGGCTATTTTTTCATTTTCATTCTCCTTTTGTCCAGCCCTGATGTTCAATCTTTAAAATTCCTCAGTGTACTCCTTCACTAATAAGATTTTCTGTCTCAGGCTCTACTATATTCTGAACAAATTGATTTGATAGTCCTTTGGGATAAATTTTTCTTTCATCTTGGCTTCCATACTATCCCAACTTTTAATTTTCTTCTTGCCCTTGCATCTGCGATTGGCTTGCAGTTAGTCCCACCATAGTGTTACATGACCTTTTAGTCTTGTCACTTCATGCTTCACCATATTGTCTTCTTCGATATCTTCATAATTGAAGTACTTGTCCATATAATGCACCCAATCCAACAATTCTTCAACTTCTAAATTTCCTTCATACATTGGTACCTCTATTTTTTCTATGGCTCCTATTCTTGAAACAACTTTCAATAAGCAGTCTTCTAAAACATCCTCTGCTACATATTCTTCGACCTATATCTCTTCACTCTCAGCTTCACTGATATCTCCAGCATCTGGTTCTATCCTCTGCGTTGTTTCCATGGCATCCAGTCTCATTATGAGTCACCTCTTTTCTTCTTCCATTTATGCATTTTATCTACGCCTTTTGGGTGGCATGATTCCACTGCGTCAACTTCTGGTGCCTACAAATAGAAATCAAATCTTGATACCACAATTTGTACCAATTTATCTCCTTTATCCTTTGTCTTTTGTCTGCAAACAATCTCAATATCTTCTCTGATACCACCTGATGCATCCCCCCTACTCTCGTAGGGATAAACAACCTCCCGGTCAAAGATCTTTGATGCTTGAGTCAAAACGACTTTCTGAAACATTGATGGTCTCATTCTATATCTAAACATAGGCCCTTTCATCTTTCTGGCGCAGGTCTTATGGCACCCGCGACCTTCCCCTTCGTGCTTGCAAAATATTAGAGTTTGGGTGCTATCTCCTTTTCTTATAGGCCCCTTCTTGATGTGACCTTGGGTGATGACCTCATGTAAACACATGATTACGGGCGCGCCCAAGAGTGGTTTGGAACCAAACTAATTTTCGCCACACAATTCACCTCGAGCCACCACATGTCCTTTTACCAATACCATGGTCTTGATTTCGACCCTCCCTCAACTTTTTAATTCTCGAGAACCTTTTGTCCCCACAATGTCACAATGTGAGGTGATCGTCAATCTTACGATCTTGACGGTGCTTCTGAACTGGTGGTTCAGATCTGTCTCTTTAAAACCTGCGGATCAGATCTAACCTCTTTGAAATCAATGGATGAGATTTGTTTCGCGATTCAGCATTCAAAGTTTTCAACTCTTAAACCTTTCTTTCTCCTGCAATGACAGATATTATGCCATGTGCCCTCTTCAATCGACAGTTGTGACCGTTTCAGCATTTCGGACTTCAAAAATCTCAAATCTCAACTCTTTCCCCAATTTCTTTTATTCAGAGCTGACAATCCACTCACGCGTGTCCCCTGCTGATCTGATGGATGAAATCCCTTCAATTCTTTGAGCTTCAGAGTTTTCAATTCTCAACTTTTGCTTTCCCTCGAAGTGTGCGGATTTCTACCATGTGTCCCATTGAATCAGACAGTTGAGATTTACTTTGGGTCTTGACCCAGAATCCATGGATTTGCACCACGTATCACCCTTAATCTGACCACTATGAATTAATTTGGGCCTTTACCCAGAGTCCCTAGATTCATGCCACCTTTTCTATGAATTTGACGGTTGAGATTCACTTTGACTCTTCAGCTCTTCGGGCTTCAGGAATTTCAACTCTCAACTAAAAATCTCGAAGTGATTTCTACGGAGCTCACAATCCATTGCCACGTGTCCTTTTAGATCTGACAGTCCAGATCTCCTTCGGACTTAGGGTTTCATAAGATTCAACTCTCAACTAAAACTCTTGAAGTTATTCCCCCAAAGCCATTGATCTTCTGACACGTATCTACTAGTGATCAATGGTCAAGATCGACTTCGACTATTTCACCTCCTCCTGGTCCACAAACTTATGGAGTTGTGGATCTTGTGCCACCTATCCTCCTCGAGGATGGATGGTCCCAAATTACTTTGGGAATTCGAAGATTTGGTAATTTCACTCTCATGTTTGTCCAAAGAGCTAAGGCTCATGCACCTCGCTTTGATCAGATGTCTGTTAGTCTTTTGCACTGCAATCCAACAACAGTTATCTCTCCTCCTGTTGATCTTTTGATTTCCTCCAACTTAAAAGATTTTCTAAGTGTTCAAAGGCATCGACCTTTTCTCCTCCTATGATTCTGTCTCTTGGACCTCATCTGCACTTTTGAAAAGTGCCATCTTTTTTTAACTTAATCTCCTTGAAGATTTTGATTTCCCACGCACTCCTTGCATTCCTGGGATTTCGATAGCTCAGTTCGAAGGATTTCTTGAAAATAAATTCTTCCCACACTTATTCCCTTCCTCTGTTCTGGTTCTTTGACGCTTGTTCACTTCTTGACGTTGTGCACTACTTTCACTTTGTCTAAGCTCCCTTTGTTCTCTATGAACTCCTTTGAGTCAATCCGAGACTCTGTCGACGCACTTCTTGCATACGAGATGCACACCTTGTATATGAGTTTTATAAGAGAAACAATTGAAACTTATCCAGTTTTGTCACAAACTCATATGATCAATTCTTACCAATCATACATGAATGAAATGAACTAAATCAGACACACATAATGTAACATTCATTCAATCACACTTCAAAATGAACATATTCTGAAGGATTTGGACAATTTTATTTTTTCTATTCATTCATGAAACAAATTACATAATATTGTTGTTCTTCACTGTGTCTTTCCTCTACTCTGCTACTTGTTGATGGGTGAAACTGACCGTCCGTCAACTGGGAGAGTGGAACCGGTCCGTGGTTGTCTAAATAACCCAAGCCGTTTGGAATGGACCACCCTGACGAGTTTAACGGCTCCGTTGGCCGCTCTAAGGTCTTCTATGAAAACCAAAGAGAGAATTGAACTGAGCTAAGTAATCTAACTAAAGTAAATAAAACTAACTAAACTATAACTAAATACAAGAAACTAACTAAAATAAAGGAAACTAGAAACTAATAAAACAAAGAAAAGGAACTAATATACCAAATATAAACTATTCTAACTATTCTATCTACAAACTACTAATTACTATCATAATAAATCAAATCAACTATCTAATTATCAGCTATAACATTACTTATTCACAAGTATACACTATAAACAGCCTATAGATTTAATTAAAACCTGCAAAACTCAATTGATTACTGCCCTAAGACAGCAAGGTATGTTTTTGATTTTTATATTTTATGAAAAAGAAATAAACTACTAAAATTAAACAATCTAATATATTTTACTGAAATAAAACAATCTAATATAAATCTAATTAAACCTACATCTATATTAAACTACTTAATAAAAACAGTAAACAACAAACTAATTGACCTGGAAACGCTCCAAGTCTGCCCTGTGTATGATAACTTCTAAGCTGGTCGGGGAAGAAATTCACACCGTTTGGTCCTTAAGATTTTTGTAAACGATCAGTTGTGCTGCTTCTTGAAGTGTTTTACAGGACAAACAAGACATAAAAGAAAATCATAACAATCTTCTGATGATAAATCTCTGCAATAAGGGAAACCTATTATGCAGAAAACTTATATATAACAATTCAATCTATGAAGAAGACAAAGCTATCGTTCACAAAATGAACTAACAATTGTTATGTCTTTTATCGATTCGGAAGAAACAAGATATAGATAACAATAATAAAATTATATCATTTGAATTTGATTTAGATAGCTAAAGTAATCATAAACCATAAGCAAAATGATATACAAAACTTGAAACAAAATGTTGATATATTGAAAAGCAAAAGATATGACAAAACATCAATTCTGCTCCAGTCTGCAATAGAACTCTATATCCTTGTTCTCCCACAACTGAGGATGAACATTATTACAAAAACCATAGGTTTATATAGGTTTCTCACAAGGTAAAACATCCTTCTAGCAACAACATATTTTCAGCAACAACATTCTAGTGTGAAGGAAAGCTAACATACATTAGTTTTCCTTCTAGCACAAACTCAAGCGTATTTCCAACAACAATATTGCACTATGAATGAAAGCTAGCACATTTCTAGTACAAACAAGTCTAGTGCATTGCTAAGTAATGTTTTGCATCGTGAAGGAAATCTAGCACCCACTAGCTTTTCTTTTAGCATAAGCATAAGCATATTGCCAACAACAATAGTGCACCATGAAGGAAAGGTAGTGTCTTCTAGATCTCCTTCTAAGATATTGGCAACAACAACATTGCAATGTAAAGTAAAACTTTCTTTCTAGAACAAGATCAACAACATTTCCCATAAAAAAATTGCACAATGAAGGAAAACCAACGCATGCTAGCTTTCTTTCTATCATCAGTGCAAACACATTTCCAAGAAAAAAACTACAACATGAAGGAAAGCTAGTTCCTACTACTCTTGCACAACCAACAGTGCATTTCCAACAACAACATTCCACAAATAAGGAAATCTAATGAATGTTAGCCTTCCTTCTAGCACAAGCACAAGAGTATTGCCAACAAAAACATTGCACTATAAAGGAAAACTAACACATGCTAGATCTCCTTCTAGTACAATCACAAGTGTATTGCTAATAAATGCATTGCATCACGAACGAAAGCTATCATGTGCTATCTTTCCTCTAGCATAAGCACAGGAGGATTGCCAATAACAACATTACACTGTGAAGGAAACTTTTTTTGTAGCACAAGAACAACAACATTTCATAATGAAGGAAGTATAGCACATGCTATTTTTTCATCTAGCACTGGCACAAGCACATTACCAACAACAACATTGCAACATAAAGGAAATCTATCATATGCTATCTTTCCTTCTTGCAAAAGCACTGGCAATTTCCAACAATAATACTCAATTGTGAAGGTAAGCTAGCACACAGTAGCTTTCCTTCTAGCACAAGCACAAGCATGTTGCCAACAACAACATTGCACTATGAATGAAATCTAGCACATGTTAGCTTTCCTTCTAATACAAACACAATTTAAATCTAGCGCATGCTAGCTTTCCTTCAAGTAGAAGAACAAGTGCATTTCCAAGAAATACATTGCATTGTAAAGAAAAGCTAACACTTGCTAGTTTTCCTCTTCCTTTCCTTGTAACATAATCACAAGTACATCGTCAACAACAATATTGCACCATGAAGGAAAGCTACCCCCTGCTAGTTTTCCTTCCAACACATTGCCAACAACATCATTGCACCATGAAGGAAAGCTTTCTTTCTAGAACAAAAACAACAACATTTCCCACAACAACATGGCACAATAAAGGAATACTTGTACATGCTAGATTTCCTTTTAGCACAAACATAAGCGCATTTTGAACAACATCTTTCAACTATGGAGGAAAGCTAGCGCGTGCTATCTTTCCTTCATATACAAGCACAAATGCATCTCAAACAACATCATTCCATCGTGGGTGTAATATAGGATGTGCTAACTTTCCCTCTTTCACAAGAACAAATGCATCTCGAACATCATTCCATCATGGGGGAAAGCTAGCGCATACTAGTTTTCCTTCTTGCACAAGAACAAGCGCTTCTCTAACAAAATCATTCCACCATGTCCTAGCTTTTTGTCTTGCACAAGCACAAGTACATATCAAACATCATTCCAAAATGGGGGGAAGCTAGCATGTGTTAACTTTCCTTCTTGCACAAGTACAAGCACATCTCAAAAAAAATCATTCCACACATGGAAAAGCTAGCACATATTGGTTTTCCCTCTTGCACAACTACAAGCACATATCGAACAACATCATTCCATTGGGGGGAACCCAACGTGTGCTAGTTTTTTGTCTTTCACAAGCAAAAACGCATCTCAAACAACATCATTCCACTATGGGGGAAACGTAGCACATGCTAGCTTTCCCTCTTGCAGATGCACAAGAGCATCATGAACAACATCATTCCATCGTGGGGGAAACTTAGCACGTCCTAACTTTCCATATTGAAAAAGTGCAAGAGCATCTTGAACAACATCATTCCAATGTGGGGGAAAGCTATATGTGTTAGATTTATCTTTTGCACAAGCATAAATGCATCTCAAACAACATCATTCCACCATGGGGGAAATCTAACGTGTGCTAGTCTTTTGTCTTGCACAAGCACAAGCACATCTCAAACAACATTATTCCATTATGGGTGGAAGATAGTGTCTGGGATATTTTCATCTTGCACAAGCACATCTATGATGCAACCCCCCTACTCCCATAGGGCTACATGACCTCCCTGTCAAGGATCTCTGATTCTTGAGTCAAAATGACTCTCTAAAACCTTGATGGTCTCGTTCTGTATCTAAACATAGGCCCTTTCATCTTTCTCGTGTAGGTCTTATGGCACTCGCAGCCTTCCCCTTCGTGCTTGCGAAATCTCATAGTTTGGGCGCTACCTCCTTTTTTGATAAGCCCCTGCTTGATGTGACCTTGGGTGATGACCTCACGTAAACACATGATTGTGTGCGTGACCAAGAGTGGTTTGGAACCAAACTAATTTTCGCCCCGAAATTCACCTCGAGCCACCACATATCCTTTTACCAATGTCTTGGTCTCGATTGAGACCCTCCGTCAAATTTTTAATGCTCGAGCACCTTCTATCCCCATAATACGAGGTGACCGTCGATCTTACGATCTTGACGGTGCTTCTAAACTGATGGTTCATATCTGTCTCTTTCAAACTTGCAGATCAGATCTGACCTATTTCAAATCAACGGATGAGATTTGTTCTGTGATTCGACGTTTAGAGTTTTCAACTCTCAAACCTTTCTTTCTCCCTCAATGATAGATCTTCTTCAACGTTCCCTCTTCAATTGATGACTATGACAGTCTCGGGATTCCAGACATCGGAAATCTCAAATATTAACTCTTTCTCCAATTTCTTTTATTCAGAGCTGACAATCCACTCATGCGTGTCCCCCACTGATTTGATGGATGCAATCCCTTTGGGTCTTCGTGCTTCATACTTTTCAATTATCAACTTTCACTTTCCCTCGAAGTGTTTAGATTTATGTCGCGTGTACCATTGAATCAGACGGTTGAGATTTACTTTGGGTCTTTACCTGGAGTCCACTGATTTGCACCACATCTCACCCTTAATCTGATGGCTATGAATTACTTAGAGCCTTTAATCAGAGTCCCCAGATTCACACCACCTATCCTCTGGATCTGACGGTTGAGAGTCACTTCAGTTCTCTGACTCTCCGAGCTTCAGGAATTTCAACTCTCAACTGAAACTCTCGAAGTGATTTCTTCGGGGCTCACGATTCGTCGCCACGTGTCCCTTTGGATCTTATGGTCCAGATCTTCTTCAGACTTCGGGTTTCGGGAGCTTCAACTCTCAACTAAAACTCTCGAAGTGATTCCCCTGAAGCCATTGATCTGCTGACATGTATCTCCTGGCGATCAATGGTCAAGATCTACTTTGGCTATTTCACCTCCTCCTGGTCCATGAACTTTTGAAGTTGTGGATCTTGCGCCACTTGTCCTCCTTGATGATGGATGGTGTCAAATTACTTCGGGACTTGAGAGCTTTGGTAAGTTCACTCTCCTGCATGTCAAAATATCTAAGTCTTGTGCACCTCTCTTTGATCAGACAACTGTTAGTCCTCTATGCTGTGATACAATGGTTGCTCTCGCTCCTCTTGCTGAGCTTCCAATTTCCTCCGACTTAAAATATTTTCTAAGTGTTCAAAGGCCTCGAACTTTGCTCCTCCTACAAGTCCATCTCTTGGACCTCGTATGCACTTCTGAAAAGTGCTATCCCTTCTGAACTTGATCTCCTTTAATATTTCAATTTCCCACGCACTCCTTGTGTTCCTAGGATTTCGATAGCTCAGTTCGAAGGATTTCTTGAAAATAAAATATTCCCGCACTCCTTGCGTTCCTTTGTTATGGTTCTTCAATGCATGGTCTCTCCTTGATGTTGTGCACTCCTTGCACCTGGTCTAATTTCCCTTTTTTCTCTCTGAACTCCTCTGAGTCAATACAAGACTCTATCGACGCACTCCTTGTGTATGAGATGCACACCTTGCATATGAGTTTCATAAGAGAAACAATTGAAACTTATCCAGTTTCGTCTCAAACTCATACGATCAACTCTTAACAATAATACATGAACAAAATGAACTAAATCACACACATAATGTAACATTCATTCAATCACACTTCAAAATGAACACAGTCCAAAGGATTTGGACAATTCTTCTTGTTCTATTCATTCATGAAACAAATTACATAATATTGTTGTTTTTCACTGCATCTCTCCTCTACTCTGCTATTCTACTCTTCTCTGCTCTCCCTAATATCTTATATCTTATCTCCCTTATAATACAACAAAAAACTATCTAAGGAGTGGCTCCACGAGCTCTCTCCGTCCTGTCTGCAACCTATCCTACCAGGTCTTAGAGTTTACCTACCTTTTCCTATTACAATAACTATTAGTTATTACTCGATAATAGTCGACACTCTACATCTACAACTCCTTACAGTTGTATAAGACTTTACAAACAAGATATATTAAAAAATGATGTTTCCCAAAATATCTCAACAACTCGATTTACTTATGAGTTAAATGTTGATTTGAAACTCTGCCATGCTGATATGTCATATCTTTGCCTCCACGCTTGCATCTTTGACTTTGAAGGCAATGCTCCTGCATCATATTCCTCTGGCTAAAATATTCAGGGACTCTTATCCATGAGTTCTTGCATTGTTTTTCCATGGTTCAAAATATTAGGTTCAGTGACCCAACTTGAATCTTCCACTAGATGATCTTTCCACTTCACTAAGTATTCAAGATATGTCTTCCTCTGATCTTCTTTCCAGTTCTCTATTCAATGATTTTCTCCATCTAAGGTTTTCCTACTGTGGGAATTGTTCTTCCCACAGAACTTCTTTTTGATCATCTGATCCTCCTACATCATATCTCCTGTAAGGATACAGGTCTGTAACATTGAATATCGGTGATATCCCAACATTTTTTGGCAACCCAATCTCGTAAGAATTCTTGCGAATTTTCTAAGAATCCTACATGGTCCTATCTTCTTCATCTTCAGCTTGTTATATGTCCCTCTTGGAAACCTTTCTTTTCTCAAATGAGCTAAAAATTCATCTCCTACTTCGAATTGAACTTCTCTCCTCTTCTGATCAACTATGTTCTTATATTTCTGGCTATTGTCCTGTAGCTACTCTCTGACTCTATCATGGAGTTTCTGCATTTCTGTTGCAAAATACTCTCCTCCAACACTTCTGAACTCATCTTGATTCAGGTCTCTCAACTCTGTAATCCTTGTTGGTTGTATACCATACACAATTTCAAATGGAATTTTCACTATGCTTCTATTCACTGAATTGTTAAATGTGAATTCTACTTGTGCCAGAATCTGATCCCATTGTCGACCTTGCTTAGTGAAAAAACTTATTAACAATTTCCCCATACTCTTGTTTACTACTTCAGTCTGTCCATCTATCTGAGGGTGATATGCTGAACTTAAGGACAAGTTTGTCCCCAACCTCTTCCATAGAGTCCTCCTAAAGTGTCCTACAAATTTGGTGTCCCTGTCTGAGACTATGCTCCTAGGTAATCCATGTAGTCTCACCACTTTGAAACATTTTTTGGCTATATGTGTAGCATCATTTGTCTTCTGGCATGGTATGAAATGTGCCATTTTTGAAAATCTATCCACCACAAAAAATATGGTATCGCTCCCTTTCCGAGTTCTAGGAAATCCCAATACAAAATCCATACTGATTGCATCCCACGACCTCTCTGGAATTGGTAATGGATGATACAAACCAGTGTTGTGTTTTATTCCTTTTGCATATTGACAAATTATGCATTTGTTCACAAACGTTTTCACCTCTGCCCTCATTCTCGACCAATAATATGAATTGCTCAGCTGTGAAAATGTCTTATCATGACCAAAATGCCCAGCTAAACCTCCACTATGTTTCTCTTTCAGTAGGTTATCTCTCATTGATAATTTTGGTATGCATAGTTGGCTTCCTTTGAAAAATAATCCATCCTGGATCAAATATTCTGTCCATGGGCTTCTTTCTCCCAACAAAGGATTCTTGCATGCCTCATAAGCTTCCTTAAAATCTAGATCTTCTCGATATATTTTCTTGAGGTGTTCAAACCCTAAGGTCTCCACTTGGAATTCCTATACAATTAAACTCCTCCTGCTCAAATAATCTGCAACTTTGTTAGCAGTTCCATCAATATGTTTAATAACACAAGTAAAATTATGCATAAATTCTACCCATTTAGCATGTCTTTGATTCAAGTTTTCTTGCCTAGTAATAAACTGCAAACCTTTATTATCACTGTACAAGACAAATTATTTAGGAATTAGATAGTGCCTCCACTTATTCAAAGCTTGAATTACTGCATAAAATTCTGTCATATGTGGAATACTTCTTTTTGGTGTCATTCAGCGTCTCACTGAAATAAGCAACTGGCCTATTATACCGACTCAAGACTGCTCCAATAGCTAATCTACTTGCATCACATCTCACTTGAAATGTTTTTCGAAAATCTGGTAAGACCAGAATTTGTTTCTCTATGATCTTCTCCTTCAACACTTTGAAACTTTTTTCAGCTTCCTCTGTCCAATTAAAAGACTTGTGTTTCTTCTTCATAGTGTCTAGCATGGGTGTACATATACCACTGAAATTTCTGATAAACTTTCTATAAAAACTTGCTAACCCATGAAAAATTCTTACCTCAAATATGCTTCCTGGTGATGGCCAATCTTTGATTGCTCTCACCTTTTATGGATCCATCTTCAATTCATTTGAAGAGATCACAAAACCCAAGTATATGAGTTTTGTCTTCATAAAAGAGCTTTTTTTCAGATTTATTAGCAATTTTTCTTACTGCAACTTTTCCATCACTGATGTCAAGTGTCTTAAGTGTTCTTCCTCTGTCTTACTGAATATTAGTATGTCATCCAGATACACTATGACACATTTTCCTATAAAGTCTTTCAATACTTCATTCATTAATTTCATAAATGTTCTTGGTGCATTTGTTAACCCAAATGGCATGAACAACCATTCAAACAATCCTTCATTTGTCTTGAATGTTGTTTTCTATTCATCTCCCTCTCTCATCCTTATTTTATGATATCCACTCTTCAAGTATATCTTGGAAAAATAGCTTGCTCCACTTAAAAAATCTATCAAACCATCCATCCTTGGTAAAGAGAATCTATACCTAATGGTGATCTTGTTGATGGCTCTGGAATCTGTACACATTCTCCATCCTCCATCCTTATTTGGACTCAACACAGTTTGTACTACACATGGGCTTAGGCTTTCCCTGACTAAACCTTTATCCAACAACTCTTGGACTTGATTTTTTACTTCCTCATTCTCTTTAGGTGTCAACCTATAAGTTGCTTTGTTTGGTAAACTGGCTCCTGGAATAAGGTCAATATGATGGATTATACTCTTAATGGGTGGCAATGAGTGTGGTAACTCATCCACTACTATGTCAACAAAGTTTTCTAACAGTTCATGGATTTCTTCAGGAAAATCTTCCACAGAATTATCTATAAGGATAACTCTAGGCTTCCTCACTACAACAAACTGCATTTCTTTCTCCTTCTTGACTTCATTCAAGAGTTCCTTCCCACTCATGAGAAGTATACTTGAAGTAGCTTCCCTCTTTTTCTCTTTGTCTTCTATTGGTAACAACATATGTGTCCTACCATTCTTTTCTAGGGTATAAGTATTGTTTCTTCCATCATGAATAATTTTTTTGTCAAACTACCATGGTCTCCCCAATAAAATGTGATAGACATCCATAGGAATTACATCACATAATATTTCGTCCCTATAACCTCCTATTTTAAATTCAACTTGGCATTGTTGACTTACCATTACTTGATGTCCTTTCTACAACCATGATACCTTGTATGGGTTTGGATGTCTAGTTTTCTTCAGTTCCACTTTCTCCACCATCTCTGTGGATAATAGACTTTCAGTGCTCCCACTGTCTATGATCACCTTACAAAGTCTGTCTTTCATCTTCAAGCAATTCTGAACAGACTTGTTTGTTGAATTGGTTCCTCTGCCTCCTTCTCTGTTTTAAGAAGAATTTACCTCATCATGAGGTTCTTTCCTCCTTTTGCTGCTTCTGCTTCCACATGCTTCTGTGCTTCAGAAATGTGTGCTTCGCTTCCTCCTTCTTTCTTTCTCTTAGAACATTCCAAAGACTTGTGCCATGGTTTTCCATAGGCATAACATCTAACTTCACCTCCTCTGGCTCTTCCTCTTTCTCTGGAAAAAGAGATTCTTCCTCCATGTTGTCCTTCTTTAGAAATTCCACCTTTCTCAGGGTGATTATGATGTTTTCCAACTTCATGCTTAGGTTTCTAGAAATTCTCTCTATTGGTTCCCTTACCTCTTCTTGAATTTCCTCCTCTGTTTCGTTGGCTATGTTTCCTCACCAATTTTTCTTCAGCTTTCAAGGCTGCTTGATAAGTATCCTCGAATTTACTAACAGACATCATGTTGATCTCCTCTTGTATTTCATATCTCATTCCATTGATATACTTGGCTATTTTTTCATTTTCATTCTCCTTTTGTCCAGCCCTGATGTTCAATCTTTAAAATTCCTCAGTGTACTCCTTCACTAATAAGATTTTCTGTCTCAGGCTCTACTATATTCTGAACAAATTGATTTGATAGTCCTTTGGGATAAATTTTTCTTTCATCTTGGCTTCCATACTATCCCAACTTTTAATTTTCTTCTTGCCCTTGCATCTGCGATTGGCTTGCAGTTAGTCCCACCATAGTGTTACATGACCTTTCAGTCTTGTCACTGCATGCTTCACCATATTGTCTTCTTCGATATCTTCATAATTGAAGTACTTGTCCATATAATGTACCCAATCCAACAATTCTTCAACTTCTAAATTGCCTTCATACATTGGTACCTCTATTTTTTCTATGGCTCGTATTCTTGAAACAACTTTCAATAAGCGGTCTTCTACAACATCCTCTGCTACATATTCTTCGACATATATCTCTTCACTCTCAGCTTCACTGATATATCCAGCATCTGGTTCTCTCCTCTGTGTTGTTTCCATGGAATCTAGTCTCATTCTGAGTCACCTCATTTCTTCTTCCATTTATGCATTTTATCTATGCCTTTTGGGTGGCATGATTCCACTGCGTCAACTTCTGGTGCCTACAAATAGAAATCAAATCTTGATACCATAATTGATACCAATTTATCTCCTTTATCCTTTGTCTTTTGTCCGCAAACAATCTCAATATCTTCTCTGATACCACCTGATGCATCCCCCCTACTCTCGTAGGGCTACACAACCTCCCGGTCAAATATCTCTGATGCTTGAGTCAAAACGACTCTCTGAAACCTTGATGGTCTCGTTCTATATCTAAACATAGGCCCTTTCGTCTTTCTGGCGCAGGTCTTATGGCACCCGCGACCTTCCCCTTCGTGCTTGAAAAATCTAAGAGTTTGGGCGCTAGCTCCTTTTCTTATAAGCCCCTCCTTGATGTGACCTTGGGTGATGACATCACGTAAACACGTGATTACGGGCGCGCCCAAGAGTGGTTTGGAACCAAACTAATTTTCGCCACACAATTCACCTCGAGCCACCACATGTCCTTTTACCAATACCATGGTCTTTATTTCGACCCTCCCTCAACTTTTTAATTCTCGAGCACCTTTTGTCCCCACAATGTGAGGTGATCGTCAATCTTACGATCTTGACGGTTGTTGTTGGGTATTTTACCCTACGGACTAGTAAGCTAGGGTTCTAAGCCTACATGCAGATCATGACCCTTCAGATTTAAACCTTTAACCTTCTACCCAAAACCTCAACCCCTTTTCTCAGAMAAGCATAGGAAGAATAAACTAACCTTGTTTTCCGAAGGTTGAAGTAGATCCTCCGTTGAGTTGTTGTCTCCTTGCTACCGCTGCTCCTTCCACAAAGCTTCCCTGCAAACAAGACAAAAACTTACATGCATGCTATTGATCTACTAGGGGGTTAGAAATAAAACATAAATCAGATAGTGAAGATGAGATTCATGTGTTTCGGGACGGGAAAAGTATCTTTTTCATTACCAACAATATAAATCAACTTACAATGCTTTCTGAGGCCGGTCACCGTTCCACGATCCTGATCCTGGGCTCTTCCTCTTCTTTCTGTCCTCCAACTGCTGCTGCAAGTATTCCTTCTAAAGCTTAAGGGAAAGTTGAAAAGTTTGGATAGAAATGGCTTGGCAATTTGGCAGAGATTCTTTGCTATGATTTGCCTCTCTTGACTAGTACCCCTACCCCTCCTTTTATAGGCTAGAAAGAGCTAGGGTTTTATTCGAACTCTCGGCCATGCATGGCGGAGATTTTCAGTTAACTGACAAAAAGCCCCGAGTCTCGGCAGAAACTTTCCTGATTTTTTGCATTGTTAGGTACTCGCGGGCTGTTTTAGGCTAGCCCGCGGATACCCGCGTGCAGTAATAGGACAGTAGGCGGATGCCCGCGCCCAGTGAGAAGTTAGGGCGCGGGTTGCTTGTTTTGAAGGGTTTTTTGAGGAGTTACTCAGCATGGCTTTGGCTAGAAAGAGGCATGAGTTGGCATGATGCCAGGTAAACCTGTATGGTGCATTTTAGGGTTATAACAGATGCCCCCTAATGTGTGAGGTCAGAAGAGCATCTGATGGCCGAAATACATTAC
>JZKD02S2222750.1:2476867-2488789 GCA_000966675.3 Picea glauca | reverse complement strand
TAGGGCGCGGGTTGCTTGTTTTGAAGGGTTTTTTGAGGAGTTACTCAGCATGGCTTTGGCTAGGAAGAGGCATGAGTTGGCCTGATGCCAGGTAAACCTGTATGGTGCATTTTAGCGTTATAACAACGGTGCTTCTGAACATGTGGTTCAAATTTGTCTCTTTAAAACCTGCAGATCATATCTAACCTCTTTCAAATCAATGGATGATATTTGTTCCACGATTTGGCATTCTAAGTTTTCAACTCTCAAACCTTTCTTTCTCCCGCAATGACAGATATTATGCCACATGCCCTCTTCAATCGACAATTGTGACCGTTTCGGGATTTCGGACTTCAAAAATCTCAAATCTCAACTCTTTCCCCAATTTCTTTTATCCGGAGCTGACAATCCACTCACGCATGTCCCCCGCTGATATGATGGATGAAATCCCTTCGGTTCTTCCAGCTTCAGAGTTTTCAATTCTCAACTTTCGCTTTCCCTCGAAGTGTGCGGATTTCTACCATGTGTCCCATTGAATTAGACAATTGAGATTTACTTTGGGTCTTGAACCAGAATACACGGATTTGCATCACGTATCACCCTTAATCTGACCACTATGAATTAATTTGGGCCTTTACCCAGAGTCCCTAGATTCATGCCCCCTTTTCTATGAATTTGATGGTTGAGATTCACTTTGACTCTCCGGCTCTTCGGGCTTCAAGAATTTCAACTCTCAACTGAAAATCTCGAAGTGATTTCTACGGAGCTCACAATCCATTACCACGTGTCCTTCTAGATTTGACAGTCCAGATCTCCTTCGGACTTAGGGTTTCAGAAGATTCAACTCTCAACTGACACTCTCGAAGTTATTCCCCCAAAGCCACTGATCTTTTGACATGTATCTACTAGAGATCAATGGTCAAGATTGACTTCGACTATTTCACCTCCTCCTGGTCCACAAACTTCTGGAGTTGTGGATCTTGTGCCACCTATCCTCCTCGAGGATGGATGGTCCCAAATTACTTTGGGAATTCGAAGATTTGGTAATTTCACTCTCATGTTTTTGCAAAGAGATAAGGCTCATGCACCTCGCTTTGATCAGATGTCTGTTAGTCCTCTGCACTATGATCCAACAACAGTTATCTCTCCTCCTATTGATCTTTTGATTTCCTCCAACTTAGAAGATTTTCTAAGTGTTCAAAGGCCTCGACCTTTTCTCCTCCTACGATTATGTCTCTTGGACCTCATCTGCACTTTTGAAAAGTGCTATCTTTTTTTAACTTAATCTCCTTGAAGATTTTGATTTCCCACGCACTCCTTGCATTCCTGGGATTTCGATAGCTCAGTTCGAAGGATTTCTTGAAAAGAAATTATTCCCACACTTATTCCCTTCCTCTGTTCTGGTTCTTCGACGCTTGTTCACTTCTTGACGTTGTGCACTACTTGCACTTGGTGTAAGTTCCCTTTGTTGTCTATGAACTCCTTTGAGTCAATCTGAGACTCTGTCGACGCACTTCTTGCGTACGAGATGCACAACTTGTATATGAGTTTTATAAGAGAAACAATTGAAACTTATCCAGTTTTGTCACAAACTCATACGATCAATTCTTACCAATCATACATGAATGAAATGAACTAAATCATACACACATAATGTAACATTCATTCAATCACACTTCAAAATGAACATAGTCTGAAGGATTTGGACAATTTTGTTTGTTTTATTCATTCATGAAACAAATTACATAATATTGTTGTTCTTCACTGTGTGTTTCCTCTACTCTGCTACTCTACTCTTCTTTGCTCTCTGTAATCTCTTATCTCTTATCTGCCTTACAATACAACAACCAAATATCTAAGGGGTGGCTCCACGATCTCTCTACGTCCTATCTACAACCTATCCTATCAGGTCTTAGCGGTTACCTACCTTGTTCTATTACAATAACTATAAGTTATTACTCGATAAGAGCCAACACTCTATATCTGAAACTCCTTACAGTCGTATAAGACTTTACAAACAAGATATATTAAAAAATGTTGTTTCCAAAAATATCTCAACAACTCGATTTACTTATGAGTTAAATGTTGATTTGAAACTCTGCCATGCTGAGATGTCATATCTTTTCCTCCACTCTTGTGTCTTCGACTTTGAAGGCAATGCTCCTACATCATACCCCTCTGGCTAAAATATTCATGTACTCCTGTCCATGAGTTCCTGCACTTTTTTTCCATGCTTCAAAATATCAGGTTTAGTGACCCAACTTGAATCTTCCACTGGATGATCTTTTCACTTCACTAGGTATTCAAGATATGTCTTCCTCCTGGTCTTATTTCCAGCTCTCTGTTCAATGATTTTCTCCATCTGAGGTTTTTCTGCTGTGGGAAATTGTTCTTCACACAGAACTTATTTCTGATCATCTAATCCTCCTGCATCATCTCTCCTGTAAGGATACAAGCCTGCAACATTGAATATCGGTGATATCCCAACATTGTCTGGCAACCCAATCTTGTAAGCATTGGCTGCAAATTTTCTGAGAATCCTGCATGGTCTTATCTTCTTCATCTTCAATTTGTTATATGTCCCTCTTGGAAACCTTTATTTTCTCAAATGAGCTAAAAATTCATCTCCTACTTCGAATTGAACTTCTCTCCTCTTCTCATAAACTGTGTTCTTATATTTCTGGTTGTTGTCCTGTAGTTTCTCTCTGACTCTATCATGGAGTTTCAACATTTCTATTGAAAAATCCTCTGCTCCAACACTTATGAACTCATCTTGATCCAGGTCTCTCAACTCTGTAATCCCTCTTGGTTGTATACCATACACAATTTCAAATGGAATTTTCCCTGTGCTTCTGTTCACTGAATTGTTAAATGTGAATTCTGCTTGTGCCAGAATCGGATCCCATTAACGACCTTGCTCAGTGACTAAACTTCTTAACAAGTTTCCTAGACTCTTGTTTACTACTTCAGTCTGTCCATCTACTTGAGGGTGATATGTTGAACTAAAGGACATGTTTTTCCCCAACCTATTCTATAGAGTCTTCCAAAAGTGTCCTACAAATTTGGTGTCCATGTCTGAGACTATGCTCCTAGGTAATCCATGTAGTTTCATCACTTCTTTGAAAAAAAAATTGGCTATATGTGTAGCATCGTTTGAATTTTGGCATGGTATGAAATGTGACATTTTCGAAAATCTATCCACCACAACAAATATGGTATCGCTCCCTTTCTGAGTTCTAGGCAATCCCAATACAAAATCCATACTGATTGCATCCCACGGCCTCTCTGGAATTGGTAATGGATGATACAAACCAGTGTTGTGTTTTATTCCTTTTGCATATTGACAAATTATGCATTTGTTCACAAACGTTTTCACCTCTGCCCTCATGATCGACCAATAATATGAATTGCTTAGCTGTGAAAATGTCTTATCATGACCAAAATGCCCAGCTAAACCTCCAGTGTGTTTCTCTTTCAGTAGGTTATCTCTCATTGATAATTTTGGTATGCATAGTTGGCTTCCTTTGAACAATAATCCATCCTGGATCAAATATTCTGTCCATGGGCTTCTTTCTCCCAACAAAGGATTCTTGCATGCCTCATAAGCTTCCTTAAAATCGAGATCTTCTCGATACATTTTCTTGAGGTGTTCAAACCCTAAGGTCTCCACTTGGAATTACTATACAATTAAACTCCTCCTGCTCAAATAATCTGCAACTTTGTTAGTAGTTCCATCAATATGTTTAATAACACAAGTAAAATTCTGCATAAATTCTACCCATTTAGCATGTCTTTGATTCAACTTCTCTTGCCTAGTAATAAATGACAAAGCTTGATTATCATTCCACCATGGAGGAAAGCTAACGCGTGCTAGATTTCCCTCTTTCACAAGAACAAGTGCATCTCGAACATCATTCACCATGGGGGACGGCTAGCACGTGTTAGTTTTCCCTCTTGCACAAGGAAAAACACATTTCGAACAACATCATTTCAACGTGATGGCTTTCCCTTTTGCACAAGCACAAGTGCATATTGAACAACATCATTCTGCCATGGAGTAAAGCTAGTGTATGCTATCTTTCTCTCTTGCACAAGCACAAGCACATCTTGAAGAACATCATTCTACCCTAGGGGAAAGTTAGTGCTAACTTTCCCTCTTGCACAAGCACAAGCACATCTCAAACAACATCATTCCACCATGAGGGGAAACTAGCATGTGCTATCTTTCTCTCTTGTACAAGCACAAATGCATCTCAAACATCATTCCATCATGGGGCATGCTATATTTACTCCTTGGAAAAGCACCAGTGCTTCTTGAACAACGTCATTGCACTGTATCGTAGATTTTCATCTTGCACAAGCACAAATACATCTTGAACAACATCATTCCACAGTAAGGAAAAGTTTGTGTGTGTTAGATTTCCCTCTTTCACAAGTATAAGAACATGTCGAAAAGTATCATTCCACCCATGGGAAATCTAGTGAGTTCTATATTTTCCTCTTTCACACGCAGAGACACATCTCTAACAACATTATTCCATCAGGGGGAAGGCTAGTGTGTGCTAGTTTTCCATCTTGCACAAGCACAAGCGCATCACGAACAACATCATTCCACTGTGGGGGAAATTTAGTGCATGCTATCTTTTCTTCTTGAACAAGCACATGCACATCTCAAACATCATTCCAACGTTGTAGAAAGCTAGCAAATGCTAATTTTCCTTCTTGCAAAAGTGCAAGTGCATCTCGAACAATATCATTCCACTATGGGGAAATCTAGTGTGTGCTAGCTTTCCCTTTGCAAAAGAACAAACACATCTCGAACAACATTCCACCCTGTGGAAAGCTACCATGTGTTAGCTTTCCATATTGCACAAGCACAGGCATGTCTCGAACAACATCATTCCACCATTGGGGAAATATAACGTTCATTCTTGCACAAGCACAAGTGCATATCAAATAACATCATTCCACCGTGGGGGAAATATAATGTGTGCTAGATTTCCCTCATTCACAAGCACAAGTTCATATTGAACAATATCATTTCACCATCGAGGAAAGCTAGTTCGTGCTAGCTTTCTGTCTTGCATAAGCACAAGTGTTTCTTGAACAACATCATTCCACCGTGGGGGAAAGCTAGCTTTCCTTCTTTCAAAAGCACGAGCACATATAGAATAACATCATTCCACTATGGGGGAAATATAGTGTGTGCTAGCTTTCCCTCCTTTACAAGAACAAGTTCATCTCGAACAACATCATTCCACTGTGGGGGAAAGCTAGTGCATGATAGATTTCCCTCTTGCAGAAGCACAAGAACATCTCTAATAACATCATTCCACCATTAGTGAAAGTTAGCAAGTGTTATCTTTCCCTCTTGCAAAATCATGAGAACAACTCGAACAACATCATTCCACTATGGAGGAAAGTTAGCGCATGCTATCTTTCCCTTTTGGACAAGAAAAAACACATCTCTAACAAAATCATTCCACTGTGTGGAAATTTAGCGTGTGCTAACTTTTCGTCTTGCACAAGCACAAGCGCATCTCAAACAACATCATTCCACTTTGAGAGAAAGCTAGCATGTGCTAGCTTTCTTTATTACATAAGCGCATCTCAAACAATGTCATTCCATTATGGGGGAAAGCTAGCGCATGTTATATTTCTCTCTTGCACAAGCACACGCATATCTCAAACAACATCATTCCACTATGGGACATATGATGCTAGTTTTCTCTCTTTCAAAATAACAAGTGCATATCGAAAAACATCATTTCACTGTGGGGTAAAGATATTGCGTTCTAGCTTTCCCTCCTTCATAAGAAAAACTTCATCTAGAACAACATCAACGTGTTCTATCTTTCCCTCCTTCACAAGCAAAAGTTCATCTCAAACAACATCAACGTGTGCTAGTTTTCTCTCCTTTACAAGTGAAAGTTCATCTCAAACAACATCATTCCACCATGGGGGAAAGCTAGCGTGTGTTGGCTTTTCATCTTGCACAAGCATAAGCATTTCTCGAACAACATCATTCCACCATGAGGGAAAGCTAGCTCATGCGCTAGCTTTCCCTCTTGCACAAGCACAAGTGCATATTGAATAACATCATTCCACCATGTGGGAAAGCTAGCTCGTGCTAGCTTTCCCTCCTTCACAAGCACAAGTTCATCTCGAACAACATCATTGCACTGTGGGGGAAAGTTAGCGCATGCTATCTTTCCCTATTGCAGAAGAACAAGTGCATCTCAAACAACATCATTCCACCTTTGGGGAAAGCTAGTGCGTGATAGTTTTACCTCTTGCAAAAGTGGAAGAGCATCTCGAATATCATTCCACTATGGGGGAATGTTAGTGTGCGATAGCTTTCCCTGTTTCACAAGCACAAAGGCATTTCGAACAACATCATTTCACCGTGTGGAAAGCTAACGCGTTCTATCTTTCCATCTTACACAAACATAATCACATCTCGAACAACATCATTCCAATGTGGGGGAAAACTAACGCGTGCTATTTTTCCATCTTGCATAAGTGAATCTCGAACAACATCATTCCATTGTGGGGGAAAGTTAGCACGTGCTATCTTTCTATCTTGCACAAGCACAAGCACATCTCCAACAACATCATTCCAGCATGAGGGAAAGCTAACACATGTTAGCTTCCCCTCTTGCACAAGCACAAGTGCATATCGAATAACATCATTCAACTGTGGGGGAAAGCTAGCGCGTCCTAGCTTTCCCTCCTTCACAACCACAATTTCATCTCGAACAATATCATTGCATCGTCGGGGAAATCTAGCGCATGCTAGCTTTCTGTCTTGCACAAGCACAAGCGTTTCTTGAACAACATCATTCTAATGTGGGGGAAAGCTAGCGCATGTTATCTTTCCCTCTTGCACAAACACAAGTGCATATGAATAACATCATTCCACCGTGGAGGAAAGCTAGCACGTGCTACCTTTCCCTCCTTCACAAGAACAAGTTCATCTCGAGCAACATCATTCCATTGTGTTATTTTTCCCTCTTGCAGAAGCACAAACACATCTCCAATAACATCATTCCAATGTCAGGGAAAGATAGCGTGTGCTAGCTTTCCATCTTGCAAAAGTGAAAGGACATCTCTAACAACATCATTCCACTATGGGGGAAAGCTAGCGTGTGCTAGCTTTCCCTTTTGCACAAGCACAAATGTATCTCCAACAACATCATCCCACCATGTAGAAACCTAGCATGTGCAAGATTTTTGTCTTGCGCAAGCACAAGTGCATCTTGAACAACATCATTCCACTTTGGGGGGTAGCTAGCACGTGTTAGTTTTTTGTCTTGCACAAGTGCATTGCGAATAACATCATTCCATTATGGGGGAAAGCTAGAACATTGTAGCTTTCTCTCTTGCACAAGCACAAGCACATCTCAAACAACATCATTCCACCTTGGGGGAAGGATAGCACATGCTAGCTTTCCCTCTTGCACAAGCATAAGTGAATATCAAATAACATCATTCCACTGTGGGGTAAAGCTAGTGTGTTCTATATTTCCCTCCCTCATGACCACAAGTTCATCTTGAACAACATCATTCCCCTTTCTGGGAAATCTAGCATGTGATAGTTTTCCATCTTGCAGAAGCACAAGTGCATATTGAATAACATCATTCCACTGTGCAGGAAAGCTAGCTCGTGCTAGCTTTCCCTCCTTCACAAGCACAAGTTCATCTTGAACAACATAATTCCACCATGGAGGAAAGCTAACACATGCTAGATTTCCCTCTTGTAGAAGCACAAACACATCTCAAACAACATTATTCCATCATTTAGAAAAGATAGCACGTGCTAGCTTTCCCTCTTGCAAAAGCACAAGTGCATCTCGAACAACATCATTCCACTATGGGGGAAAGCTTGCACGATCCATCTTTCCATTTTGCACAAGCACAAATACATCTCTAACAACATCATTCCACCATGTGGAAAGTTAGTGCGTGCTAGCTTTCCATCTTGCACAAGAAAATGCGCATCTCGAACAACATCATTCCATTGAAGGGGAAAGCTAGCGCATGCAAGCTTTCTCTCTTGTACAAGAACAAGCACATCTCGAACAACATCATTCCAGCATGGGGGAAAGCTATGCTATCTTTCACTCTTGTACAAGCAATAGTGCATATCAAATAACATCATTCCACCATGGGGGAAAGCTAGCATGTTCTAGGTTTCCCTCCTTCACAAGCACAAGTTCATCTCGAGCAACATCATTCCACCATTGCGGAAAGATAACACTTGCTATCTTTTTGTCTTTCAAAAGCACAAGCATTTCTCAAACAACATCATTCCACCATGGGGGAAATCTATCACATGTTAGCTTTCCCTCTTTCCCAAGAACAAGTGCATATCAAATAACATCATTACATCATGTGGGGGAAACTAGCATGTGCTATCTTTCCCTCATTCACAAGCGCAAGTTCATCTTGAACAACATCATTGCACCATGGGAGAAAGCTAGTGCATGCTAGTTTCCCCTCTTGCAAAAGAACAAGTGCATCTCAAACAACACCATTACAACATCAGGGAAAGCTAACGCATGCTAGATTTCCCTCTCGCAAAAGGGTAAGAACATCTTGAACAACATCATTCCAATGTTAAGGAAAGCTAGAGCATTCTAGCTTTCCATCTTGCACAAGCGCATCTCAAACAACATCATTCCATTATAGGGGAAAGCTAGCGCATGCTAAACTTCTCTCTTGCACAAGAACAACTCAAAGAACATTATTCCACCATCGTGATAAGCTACCAGATGCTAGCTTTCCCTTTTGCACAAGCACAAGTGCATATCGAATAACATCATTCAATCGTGGGGGAAAGATAGCGCATGTTAACTTTCCCTCCTTCACAAGCACAGGTTCATCTCAAACAACATCATTCCACCGTCTAGGAAAGCTAGTGTGTGCTAGCTTTTCATCTAGCACAAGCATAAGCATTTCTCGAACATCATTCCACCATGGGGGAAAGCTAGCACATGCTATCTTTCCCTCTTGCACAAGCACAAGTGCATATTGAATAACATCATTCCATCGTAGGGGAAAGCTAGTGTGTGTTATATTTCCCTCCTTCACAGGCACAAGTTCATTTTGAACAACATCATTCCACCATGGGGGAAATCTAGCCATGCTAACTTTCCCTCTTGTAGAAACACAAGCGCATCTCAAACAACATCATTCCATCGTCGGGGATAGCTAGCGCGTGCTAGCTTTCCTCTTGCAAAATCACAAGTGCATATCGAACAACATCATTTTACTATGGGGGAAAGCTAACGCATGCTATCTTTCCCTTTTGCACAAGCACAAACGCATCTCCAACAACATCATTCCACCGTGTGGAAAGCTAGCACATGCTAGCTTTCCATCTTGCGCAAGCACAAGTGCATCTCAAACAACATCTTTATTGACTGTATCTTCCTCAAACAATTATGGTAGTAAATAAAGAGGTGAAAATTTATAGCAAAGCATAAGCCCACAGAACTATAATACAATATTTAAGTAATGGAAAACTCTTTGCCCCTTCTCGCTGAGTGATAAGCCAATATTGTAAAACTTCTAGAGTTCCCTTCCAACCTACATCCTTCGGTATGTTTTGGTTGCTCATAATATTAAAATATTTAAAGGAAAATACTCATCTCCTTAGATAGCTATCACCTCTGCTTCGTCCCTTTTAAAAGAATCAGTGGTAGTTGATTTTTCAAATATTAAGATCCAGATCTCACTCCCAGAGAAAATACGTGGCTAAAATTCTTAAATTTGTGGGACTAGTTCAAAACAATGAACCCCTAGGCAAAGAAAGAGACCCTGAGGAATTTCCCTATAGGCTCATCCCAATGAAAGAAAACATAAGTGTTTGGATCTCGAGACAACACGGTCCACTTGGGGAGCCATCTGGGATGTTAATGGGAGACCGACATTTAAATTTGCATGAGGTCTACTATCTGTAAAAAATGACATTGTAGAAGTTGTTGTCATCCAAAGATTCCTTCTTCACGCCTTAACCTTTGGATATATCATTTCAGTTGATGACTCTTTCCTTCTCATACAACTGCTCTTAGGGACAATATTCGCCTTGAACTTGCAACTCCAGAAACTATGTGAGAGGGTCATGGAAGGAATAAAGATTCATAGAGGTTCAACTTTCACATGTGTTGAGAAAACATAACGAGCTAGAAGACTCTCTTGTCAATGAGGTCTCAGAGATATCAAAAATAAGAATGCTTTGGTTCAAAGGAGAGAGGATCTTGAAATATCTCACTCTTATGATCATATCTTGTGGCATATGTCGTATACATCTCTCTTCCATAAAAACATGTCTTGTACATATCTCTACCACAAAAGTCAGAGCTTCAAATGACCCCTCTAAGGGTGGATAAGTTTTTTACCTGTAGCAGATCCTATGAGTCTTGTGCACTACTTTTTTCGTATAATAGTTTAGTGACCATGACACATCTATCAGTGTATTTTAGCATTCAACTGGTATGGTTCACCTTGTATGTGAGAGCTTTGCAATGATTCCCTCAACCAACTTTAGATGGAGATGGGGAAAAAATGAGAATCGTTTTTCTAAAAAAGGGGCCACCTTGATATAGGCATGGCCAGTGTATTCATCTTTTCTACAAATTAATATAAAACTTCCCTATTACTGTTAAAAAAAAAAAGATCCAAATCTCTTCTTAGGGAGATAGAAAATTCCAAGTTACAACAAATTAATAGAAATTCAATTATGCAGCAAACCAAAGTGCCAACAAAGGATCTGATCTTGAGGAAGGAACCCTCAAGATTAAATTGATAGTTGAGAGAATATAACCCTTCAAGGTTCATCCTCCATGAAGAAATGGCTAAGGAGTAGAGTACAAGTGTTTTCTAAAGGTGGAAAACCCTAGGAAGTTATATCACTCCTCGTGGAGATCAGTGTCAAATTTATCAAAACAGGTGAGGTGGACATGGTCACTGGCACTATGGACAGAAATGTAGCAAAACACATTGGCATTAACATCAACAATGACATTGAGGTCAGTATTCAAGTATCCCCTCATGTTTTGTTTGCTGCATCTTGATGTCTTTGGTGAAAATGTAATAGTTGTGACTCTCAGTAGAAAAGGATTTAGTCGTAAAAGTAGTGATTAAGTTTTCATCACAAAGGCTACACAAATTTTGTATCTTATAGCTGAGAGCCATAGAGGCCTTAAATTTATGAATAAATTCTAGAGCCATGTTGAGGGTTGATTTGGCTTGATTCCCTGGTTTCTTGTAAGTAAGATCTGTTTTGAATTCAAGTCACAAAAATTTCTCTTGTGAAGGATTGAGATTAATGTGATGAATGATTAATTGCCCATATTTAGAGATACCTTATTAAACAAGTGATCTAGTTTACAGATTAATAGATGGTTCCTTGTAGAAGCTAGCCATCAATTGGGGTGTTGTTGAAGAAGAAAAGACTACCAACAATGAAATATGATAGGAGGATGTTGCATTGCCTACCAAGCAATCTTATTTTCAATATCCAAAATATTATAATCGTATACCACTACAGAGTGCCTTTTCCCAACAGTGGATTACTTGCCTTTTATGAGTTCTTTTTCTTTATGTTTTTAACAGAGGTTGGACACCCCTTTTAACCTGATTATGGGAGATATTAAAGGATATTTTTAGCATCTATGGCGTCCAAAATTGACCTCATGCAAGGATTTTCTATGAAGGGTAAATTCAACATGATATATATCTAATATTAGCTAAAGAATGGCACCTTCATTAAAGTTTTTTTCAGCTTGCTTGTGCGATGGAATGCTTACCTTCAAGAGTTATCTTGTGCCTAGCATATGTTAAGCATCTAACCATTACCAATCTAAATGCTATTGAAGCTACAAAACAAAAGAGAAAAAGATGAGGACTAAAATTGGCCAAGGTTCTTCTGCATCTTGT
>JZKD02S2222750.1:2448688-2476687 GCA_000966675.3 Picea glauca | reverse complement strand
TATATATATATATATTTGTCTCCCTATACTACACCTGAAACTCAGTATAGCCTAGAAAGCACAGACACAGATGAGCTTAGAGGGATTTAGGAAATTTTTGGTTTGATTAAAGACCTGTCTTTTGATGTTTACTAGATCCCCATATTGGCAGGTCATGGTTGGTGTTATTGCAACTAGTAGACAAATTTTTAGAGCCCTTAGTTCTAAATCATTTACAAGTAGGATTTTGACAGAGATTGTCTAGAATGTGGTTAAAATCCCTACTAAGAACTATTCTTGGACAAAGATAGGTTTCCCCATTATTTCCAATGGGCAGGATGATGGAAAAGATAGAACATTGTTGAATTTCCTTATTGGTTTCCCCAGGGGAGCAATGTTTCTTCAATCTTTTGATTCTTTTGACCATGTAAAATAAATTCTTAAATGATCAATGTCCTGTTGAGTCAGGATTGGAGGCGAAGAAGGAACATGTCCAAATTGTGATGGAGGATGCTTCAAACTATATCACCGATGGAAGAGTTATAACAGAGAGACTGTTATATATTATAATGTTTATTTTATCTAATAATGTTATATATTATAATGTTTATGTTTATTTTTTTGTATACTTCGTAGAGGTGTTATAGAGGAACCTCCTCCACTTCCCAATCCTTAAATTCCTTCATCAATGATCAGAACACAGTATTTAGTACTACAATCAAGGGCATATCTTTTGGATACTTTGTCAAAAAACTCTGAGTGAAGCTAGTGACAAGGAATGTCTTTCCATCTCCTGGTGCATGAGCAAGAATGCATCCATCATTTTATTATGTTATTGTGTTTTTTAAAAAGAATTGAAACCCATAAAGTTGAAGCTGATGCATACATTTTTCAATAGGGGATAGAGAACATGCTTCAATACAGGGGATTTTTGATGTCTTTCTTTACTTTCACCCATGTCAGTGATATTGCATTTAAAAAAATTTCGTGTATGTTCACTGGGGTTATTTTTGGATTGTTTTTCTTGTTTATGCCCCTGCACAAATGAAACCACTTTGTTTAGGCAAGCTATTTAAAGAATGACTATCATATTTGACAATATACTACCAAGCTATGCTTCTGTGGAAGAGATAGAATAAGGAACACATGATCTAGTATTCTTGGAAAAAAAAAAACAAGTTGTGGAGTAGAGAAATAAATTACTTAATAGAATGGTCAAACAAACCAATGGAATAATCCATCTAGGAATCTTTGGCCTTTTCAAGAGGGTGTTATTTTTGTTGCAAATGCTTATGTGTTGAGTGTTCTTTATCTTCCGACTGGAGGTTTCCATTGTAAAAACACAGCCAGTTTCCCTTAAAAAATTGAGTAGACTGTATTGTCCATCAACTTACTTATTCCCCCACCCCACCCAACAAACACGACACATTTTTTTTTTTGCAGAGGGTAAGTGGAGAATGATCCATAACCAATGACATAATTTATGTTGCACTTTATTCCCAAAGCAAACACATTGTTTCTGTATTTTGCATCAGTGTGCACATTTATAAATATTGAAAAGGTGTAGTGTGGGTTATTTTACACAGCTTAATCCAAGACTATTATAACTTCTAAACATAATTAGTTCTATATTGAAGTATGCATTAGCAGATTGGTGAGTGTCATTATAAATTGTACGTGTGACCTAAGTAATCTAGCATTCACAAAGGCAGGTAAATTTTCGAAGGTTGCTAATCCATGTGCATATGCATTCTCATTTTCATTCACAAGTTAGCAGACCTATATGTATGAATATGTAAAAAGAATTTTGTTTCCTATGTAAATTACAATTCTTGAGGACAACCAAATATTTGTTTTCTGTTTTGCTAGGATAATGTTGTATTTGATGTTTGTAGACCTCTCTTTAATACATTTTCGGCATTTGAAAATGATCTAGAAAAGAAGGACAACCTTGAGAATCTAATAAATACTCAACTTGTTGCCTTACAAAAGGCTTTGGGAATACCTGATGACAGTGAAAGGAGGAAAGTTCTAGGAAGGTATTTAACCTTTACAGAATAGTGCAACTTTGTCATTACACATTAGATACAGTACCTGAAAATTTTCCATCAACATGAGGTTGTTTAGATGGCCTGGAGATGTATCAATACCAAAGGCTCTTGATCCACTCCTTGTCCTCATTTTCACTCTACATTTTGACCAAGTGATTTATCCTTTCTTAGATAAGCATGGATTTTCTATGAAAGCAATAAGAAGGTTTATTTTGGGCATGATGCTATCTTTTGTTTCATTTTTTTTATATCAGGGTTGCTCCAGTTATCAATTGATAAGAGAATCACTTCAAGATCCATCACATCTTATATTAACATTATCTCAGATTCCAAGCCTGATAATAAGGATAATTTGGGATTGTTCAACTTTGCTTACCAAAATGAAAAGGAAAATAAAATATCCATTTTTTGATAGGTACCTCGGTATGTAATACTGACAACAACATAAGTAATATTCATGGTCATTGAATTGAAACTTTTTTATTTGCAGGCCCCTGTTTCTATGAAGTTAGTAGTTGAAGCAATCTAGCATCTGACATTTGCTGAAGGTGATTTGATCATAATTTTAGTTGTGGGTATCAATGGGAACCAGATATCAACAACAAAGAGGTCATTTTTATTTGCAGTAGAAGGAATTATTGGTATGGTGTTCATGATATGCCTAAGTGCATGTTTCAAAAATGCAGATAACCCCAATGTTGAAGAAGACAATGTCACTATTAGTTCATAAGTTTGAGTCCAGCATGTTGGAATGAGAAAGTCCCACTTGTCTTATAACTTAATTTGTGAAACTTAACATGTCTGCATGCTTTTCTCAACCAACGTTCGACCATATTTTCCTTGAAGTCCCTATTTAGGTTCTCGACTGAATAGAGATAAAACAATCATGTTTAAAAGAGATTAGAATGCAGGACCATCCTTGATCCTACACATTTCTCACAATGTTGTGACTTTGGTTTATATTATGACCATATTTTACCTTACTTAAGGGAAGGACATTGCTAACCTCATAGATTTTCCATGGTGTTTGGGCTAAATGTTTACAAATGATGCCTAAACAATGTAAATAGCCAAACCCAACTTGATTGAGCAAATTGGCAATATCATATCTGCAACATCGTTGCTCTCTGGCAGGAGATGCCAATCCAATACCCACAAATTCCATGGTAATGACATTTCCACCACCAATTATAAAAGTGTGATATGAAGTGCTCTTCAGGAACATCAATGAAATGTAGATAATTGGATTGATTTTGGATAAGAATTTCCCGGTTTGAATCGATTATGTTTTCTTCCAGCATGTATGAGATATTGGAGTCTTTTCAAGAACCCATTGTTCACCATTTGGTTTAATTGAGTGTGAAAAAAATAGAACTAAGGAGCTATCCGATTGAAATTTATGGAGTTATCATTTAACGCAAAGGCATAAAGGATTAATGAGTGCCCCTAATATTCAAGATTTGGATATTGTAAGAAATGTTTTCACCATTTCTATGTTCATGGAAGATGCATTTTTGAAACTCAATTTTGGAAATGGACGTTAAAGATAAAATAATCAACATGTTGAGGAACTAGAATCCCAAATATTTATACAAGTGGATCCCTACACTCTGTTTTATATTTCAAGTGGAATGGCCAAACATTTTGACAAAGGATTATATTAGGCATGTCCTGTTGACAATCTGTGTGTGTCCTCCAACATTTGGCCATCATTGTTTGGATTTATTGAGGTCCTAGCATAAATTTCCATTGGGCTTTGGAGCTTGGATTCTCTGTTCCTCCTCTGTCATTCAATTTTCTGTTGGTTACACATAAATTGACCAAAATCCATGATAACAAAATTCTTCATCAGGATGGGTGATATACTTTCCTCTTTTCAATTACATGATAATTTTATGTTGGGGTCAATTCCAGATAAGAGTTTACTAAATTTCACAGTTTTCAAAAGAAAAACCTTACAAGAAAACCAAAATGCACTTTCCCTGCTGTCAAGCAATGTCCTCTCTCTTGGTGGTGATCACAGGAAAATACTAATTCAGACAATGCTCCAAGTTGTCTCCATGGATTTCTTGTACCCAAAATTTAGCAATTCGTACTTGAATGCGCCAGAAAGGATACCTGATCTTGTATTATTTTTGACCAACTTTCACTAATTACATCGCCTATTAGTTCAGAAAAATCTAAAGAGAGCTCTTTCCTTGGTTTCAGTCTTATGCATTTAAAAGGAACATCTGATCTTGTATCACAACAAGATCAAGCTTCAAGGAAGCTCACTATGAGGGGACCAAAGAGTGAAGTTTCTTTTGGGTTTATTACTAACTTTATAACACCATCTCACTATTCAAATTTGGCATATCCAAAGAGTGTTGAATATACTTACAAAAGATTTTTGTATTTTGTGCATTGTATCCTTTTCATATGAATGTTCATTTTTATCAATGCCTTTGTGCATTTGTTTAAAGCAATCCAGTCCTTTAAATATTTTTGAATATATTTAGTAGGGTGGGAGCCTATATTAGCATTAGATTTTCTTATGTTGTCTGTTCACATGGAGTGATTGAAATTTGAATCCTAAAGTAGTGTGATAGGGAATTTAATTGAAATCACTAACTTTTTGCTTTTGTGGAGAATGAGTGGATAGCTATTCCACAATGGAAATTCAAAAAACATTTGAAAAAGTAAGAGAGAATGCAAAAACTTATTTAGAAATAATAGGGGAATTTACAAAGATCAATACAATGAGTGTGATCATGTAGATTTTAATTAACTATTCTAGCTACCATAGAAGTGTGTTGAGAAATGAAGGTCGGGACTCAACTTCTAATTTCCTTCTATAATCAAAATAACACTCTATTTTCACCCTTTTCATCAGAAACCTCTGCCATATCCTCCATCCTCCATCCTCTCACTCTTCCCACTGTCTTCATCTTCAACGTTGCCAGTGGTGCACTCCTTGAAGTAGGACCATGCCAAAATAATAAGAACAAAGACTGCCAATGGTGCACTCCTTGAAGTAGGACCTTGCTAGAATAATAAGAACAAAGTCTATGAGAGCGAGCAGAGCACCCTCTCTACCCAAGATTACATAGTCAAAATTTAAAGAAGATGAAAAAATTATAATGGAAAAATTCAAATATAACAATACGAAATAAATTGACATTTAAAAATTATCACAGAACATAAAATGAAAGGCAGGAAAAACACATGACCGTCATCATATTTTCATTTGACAGGAAGATGGGATGTGAAATTCCAGGCCCATTCTAACCCACTTGAGCTCTGTAAGGTGGCGCTACTCACCATGTGAGTGCATGTCTATGAAAACCATGGCAGATGCAAGAGAGGCCTCAACCATTTTTTTTCCCATGTCCTTGTTTGGACATATTCATTACATGAAGAATGAAAGGCTTGAAAAACACATGACCATCATCAAATTTTTATTTGTCAGGCATATGAGATGCGAAATTCTAGGCCTGTTCTCAACCACTTGAGCTCTATAAGGTGGCACTATTCACCACGTGAGTGATTGTTTGTCAGAAACTATGGTAGACACAAGAGAGGCCTTAATAATTTATTTATTTCCCCATATACCTATTTGGACATATTCATTACGTGTAGAGATAGCATTTGTTTAAGTGATATAAATCTCTAAAATTGTAAGGAAAGATAGTAGACTGAATCATTCATGTTTAAAAGAAATGGACGTTGAGGATATCCATGTCCTTGGATTCTTGTTTCAGGGTTGGACTGAACCAAATACATGTAGAGAAACTACACATAAATCTAGAAAACTAAGTCATTCATGTTTAAAAGCATAGGATTACACCATCTCATTTATATCTGGGCCATAGGAATTGGAAGTGAACATTGTGTTCACCCACATCCTTGCCTTCTTTTTTTTGAGTTGGCTTAGTTGAAAAAATCTACTGCCAATTCACTTTGGTAGAAATGCAAGAAAAACCTGCAAACCGAGTCATTCATGTGTTAAAGCATAGTCTTACATCTTCCTGCATTGGTATTTGGGCCATAGGCATTGGCAGTGAATGTTGTGGTCACCCACATTCTTGAATTCTTGTTTATGGGTTGGTTTAATTGAAATTAATTTCTCACCAAATACTTCTCTACAGAAAATGTCAATAAAGCCCAAACACTGAATTTAGCTTTTTTAAAGGCAGAGACTTGCATCGTCCTGTATGCATATTTGGGTCATAGGTATTTCCAGTGAATGATGAGGTCACCCACATCGTTCAATTCTTGTATTTGGTTTCTCTACATTGCTTTGAAACTATGAAGGCCTCTGTTGTCATTGCACGGCTTAGACCCAATTGCATCTAGCTTTGCAACTGGCTTTCTCATTTCTTTTATTTGGTTGTGATTCAAATAGTGATCTATGGGAAAAATGGAAAATGGTAATGGAGGACATGTGCCCAAGAATATATTATCACTGGTGCTACTGGATTTATTTCATCTCATGTAGCCAATAAACTGGTGAGGAAATACTCACAATACAAAATTGTGGTACTCGAAAAACTCAACTATTTCTCAAACCTGAAGAATATTCTTCTCTCCAGTTCTTCTCCCAATTTCAAGTTTGTGAAGGGAGATATTGGGAGTGCAGATCTAGAAAATTATCTGCTAATCATAGAACAAATTGATACTATAATGGTTTTTTTAGCCTCGACCCACACGGAAAATTCATTCAGGAACAACTTTGAGTTTACGAAGAACAACATCTATGATACTCATGTTCTTCTTGAAGCATGCAAAGTGACTGGACTGATCAAAATATTTATTCATGTGAGCACTAATGAAGTTTATAGTGAAACAATGACGAATGCCATTGAGGGAAATCATGAGGCCTGTCAGCTTCTACCCACCAATCCTTACTTTGGAACAAAGGTAGGAGAGGAGATTTTGGTCATGGCCTATGGAAGATCCTACATCTTTCCTGTGATCACCACAAGAGGTAACAACATATATGGGCCTAATCAATTTCCTGAAAAACTCATACCCAAGTTCATTCTTCTTGCAATGCAAGGTAAGTCACTCCCAATTCATGGTGATGGATCCAATGTTAGGAGTTATTTGTACTGTGAGGATGTGGCTAAGGCTTTTGAAGTTGTTCTACATAAAGGTGAAGTTGGTCATATGTATAATATTGGTACACATAAGGAAAGAAGAGTTATTTATGTGGCTAAGGATATCAGTAAGTTGTTTTCATTGGATCTGAGGAAGTTTATAAAGTTTGTAGATAACATGCCTTTCAATGACTAGACATAAGATAAGATAATTTTATTAATGTTCAATTAATGACCACAAAAGTAGGTTGAAGGCACTGTTGAGTACAATGATGTCATTACAAAGAAGGAGTGTCAAAAGGTCTCCTATAAAAGGCAAGATGCAGGAAATAAAGTGAAGGAAGGTATAGTAGTAGGGAGTGAGATCTAAGTGGAGAATATTATTTGAATGATAAGAAAATCAAGGATCTAGGGTGCTTTGAAAGGACTAAATGGGATGTGGGATTGAAGAAAACAATGGATTGGTACATAAGACAGCCTGAGAAACCAAGTGCATTCTATAGCCTAGTGTGAAGGAGATATGTAATGTCCATGCCTAATGATGACATGACATGTGATATAACTCGTCATAATATCATATTTAAAAAATAAATTGAAAGCATAAAATCCTTGTGTAGATGACATGTGTAACATAAAAGAAAATTTATGAGAAACACACCAATCATTAATACACACACATACCTGCCCAAAGGGTTGGATCCAATGGTGAGGAGACAGGAATTTCTTCATTAGTGGGCAAGTTCAATTTCTGTGAGATCTTTTCCTAAAGCAATGGGGTCAACTTGAGGTAGTGGTCGAACCTATGGTTGCACCCAGATATATTATATTAAATTATGTAGTGACCTGCACACACATAAGTGGATCAAATCCCACCCCTCCAATGGGTTCAAATGGATTATTTCAAGGTGGGGGGTGGAGTTTGTTGGGAGGTTTGTGGTTCTAGTTGGTTTGAACAAGGAGGTCGAATTAGGCTAGAGGTCTCGAGTTCTAGTTAGTTCAAACTCACTATTTCAAGGTGCATGTGGAGTTCGTTGTGAGGTCCACAGTTCTAGTTTGGTTGAGTCCCACCGAGTTTTACTAGCTTCAATTATCACTTGCGCTTGAGATTTTGTCCATCTACTAGCCTAGATGCATATCTTTTAAATGTCGAGAGATTTACATATCAATCTATTTTTATCCCTCTTGGTGCTTAATATATCTAGAGTTAAAAAGGATCTATGCTAGCATTAAAGGATATCTGATGTGGGTGCATGTTCTATAAGTTGACTCTATTATGTCATCTTGTTAAAGATATGAGTTAGATGAAAGAAACATTGAATATAATATCTTTCATTTTTCATTTTCATGATAATTTAAGTATCAACCAACAATCAAAACCTTCCATGGTACAATATCTCATTGAGGCATTCTTTCAAACAATTTGTGGGTAGAGTTTACATTCTCACATTTAACGTAACCAACAATGACTACAATTCATGAGACAACTTTTCATTGAGGTGTTCTTTCAAACAATTTGCAGGAAATGTTAATAGTCCCACTCTTGGCATACATGTCTACAAAACCAATGCCCACCTAGCTTACAATCAACACCAATTAAAAACAAGCAACTTATCATAAATTTTCTAACCACATAAAAAATCTGTGAATTAATTACCAAAGAAGAGAAACAATGGCAGAGTTGCAAGGATCCCCTCCTTAGGCTACGCCTTTCTCCTTAAAATGGATATGGAATCAATAGATTTCACCTATAGAGTGATGGTTTACCTCGTTTGGGACTTCATATAGATTTGAAACCATCTATCAAGCCAAAACCCTATTCAAATATTTCGTCAAATATGTTGCAAATAGGGCTTCTGTCGAACTAAAACATTATTCAGGTATTTCGTCAAACATGCTGCAAATGCTAAAGATGAAATTTGTTGTGGAAAATATGAAACAAAGGCTCCTACTCCAAAACCCCTCACGTTGATTGTTGTGTTAACATTCTTGGTCATTCGTAATCATTCCATGTCCTCAACATTGTTGTAGTGCTTGTAAGTTATCGATAGGAAGTGCTATCGATCGAGGGGTGCTTAAATCTCTTCGTCACTCTCATTTTCAAAAGCCATTGCATCCTTCTAAAAGACACTTGGCACCTCCATAGTCCTTATCGATGATTCAACAGGAATCAAGATCCTGTCCGATACGATTCAAGATCTTGTTAGCATGTTACCTTGTTAAGGGAGTCTCCCTATTTGGGCATTGGTTTCTTTAGACTCGATACTAAAGAAATAGAGGAAAATATTTTAAAACCTATGCAGACCTTCTCCTTGCATGCATATTCTAGTATTGCATTGAACATCTCCCTTAGGAGCTGCTAGGTGCGATGAAGAGATTCACCAATCTATATTGAAAACTACCTACTACTCTATTCTGTGTCAATGCTTAACAACTAGTTAATACCATAGCAAGTATTTCGATCAAAAAATTTTTGAGTAGATGAGATGCGGTTGATAAAGTGATGTTACCAACTTCCTTCTCTTGATCATAGGTTCGGGAATGAAAAAATCCATGAGTTGTTGAATTAATTTCCTACGAAAAAGATGCACAAAACCTAAGACGTTAAGAAATTGTCAGCCAATAATATTCGGGGTCTGATACCTTTCAACCTAGATTCTCTATGATTGCATCAGTGAGCAGGTTGAAATGTGGGGAAATTATTTAACAGGACTCGAACATCGGCTTCTTCAAAACAATTAATTTCATGCAACCCCAACGAAATCTCACTAGAAATGTGGGAAAATTATTTAACAACACTCAGACATCGACAAACAATGAATTTCGTGTAACCCCAACTCAAACTATGCCATAAGCCATTCATTTTTTGCCAATTGCCCAATTGTCAAAAAAAAAATTACCTAGAAAATTTATTTTGTGGGAATTATTTGTCCAATTGCCATTTTTTAGTTTAATTTATATAATGTTTTTGGGTGGTTTAAAGGGGCAACTATATTTTGGTGGGAATTATTTTTCCAATTGCCATTTTTGAGTTTAATCTATATAATGTTTTTGTGTGGTTTAAAGGGGCAACGTTGAACCTTTTCCAATTATTGTTCTTCTTTAATTTCAATTATCAATCTTCGAACAACCTCCTTCAACTAGATCTTGTTAACCCACCTATGTTAGAATGTCTCATTACTATTGTTACAACTACATGCCTCTAGTCCAGTATATGAAAAAACTTTCATTATTGTTCCCATATAGATCTTGACTCATGTTCACAATAACCCAGGAAATAGATCTACCCCATTATTGTTCCCATATAGATCTACCCCATTATAGACCACCGACGAGTTATTTGAGTTGGACATGTTTTGTCGATGGATTATGTTGGGCTCTCTGAATGTTTTCTTACATGTTGGAATGACACTATACAAATTCTTAATTGTTTTTATGTCAATTATGGTTTGAGTACGAAGTTTAAGGCTAAATAGTTTTGTTTCTCATTGGTTCTTTTGAATCTTTATGGGCCCTATGAGAATAAACTAGGATACTCAGAATTCTTGTTTGAATTGCAGATTTTTACTTCAAAATTCTATCATCTTGGGTGGTGATCTCAATTTCACATTACATTGCTCAGAGTTTTGGGGTGAGTCATGTTGAGTGGACCCTTAAATGGCATGTTTCTTCCTTGACTAGTTGGAGATGACAAGTCTAGTCAATGTAGATCTAGTAGAGGTCAAGCCAACATGGATTAATAACCAAGGGGGATGGGGATGGTGTTAGCACAAGAATTTGCAACTAAAAGAGGCGTGCCTCTCCATAAGCAACTAAATAACCTCTAACAGGTTAAAACAGAGGATTTCATCTATCAGCCCAAAGTTCTTGATTAGTCTCATCATATGGAAAAGCATAGATATTCTGTATCACCATGGCACTATGAAATTGTCTATATAGCATAGTCTGCCATTTTACTACCTAAAATGTTCCCAAATCTGTTAAGCAGTGTAATGATGGCACTATGAATTCCATAGGTTGTTACCAAATCCGTTTTCATGTTGGATGATACCAAATCTGTCAACGTTGAAGTGATGTAGCTGTGAATTATGATGGTGCTACCAAATTTCACGCAGACACACAGGCAGGCGCTACCAAATTTTTGTACCGAAATTTTGGCAGAGACCAAATTGTGCAGAATTATTTTTGGACGATTCTACCAATTTTGAGTGACTAACTTAAAACTTGGATTATGAACAATTGAGAAGGTATTTTTGAAAAATGGAGGAGGTTTTTGTTCATCAAATACCAAATAACAAAAAACCTCTCTGATTTTTTCAAAATTTGTTATGTTTTGAGACATATTAGACATAGAAGTGGCACTACCAAATCTACATAACTATTTTACAACAGGGCTACTGAATTTCCTATAGTAGTCACGGTTTTGATATTCTCCTTGTTGGGAGGTTGCCACCTGTCAAGGAGGATTCGAATGGTTTCTCAAGGATCAGTTAGATGTCAAGGGACACATGCACCTAAGTTTTATCTCCATCAAAGGCCTCATGCAATGAGGTGGAAACAATTTATTAATGGCTTCCAACAAATTCCTAAAAATTAGTAGTTTGTTGGATTTTTGTCTCTTTGATTGTCACCACCTATCTCCAAGGCTTAGAATCCAATAGAGGAGATGGGATTCGACCTCCTAAGGTTATTTGGATGTTATTTTCTATTTAAGGAAGGAGAGAGCTCTTTGAGGGGGAGCCATGAGCCAAGAGAGGCTAGAGAGAGTAGGAGCAGGCAATTTTCCTATGTGTGTTCATTTGTAAGCCTCTGGGCATTTTATGATTGTAAGCATTACTGCTATTGGAGACTCATGAGAGCTGTGATTTCAGATTATAAATATTTTGTTTATATTTCTTATTATTTGAATATATTGCAGATTTCAAGATCAAAGGTTGTCGATGATTTATGGATCCCTAAGCAACAGAGGATCTGCTGTATTTTGCCCATCAGTGATTATTTATATTCAAGTATTTGTTGATTCATTAAATTGAGAGGATATTTGTTTAGTGAACATTCTATCTTATGTTTTCCTTCTTCATTCTTCCACCTATCAGCATATAATCTTGTTTTCTGTTGAGCATCTTTAGTGCCTTCAACGAGTAGAATGTTTGTGACTCCATTGCCCATTGGTGTAGCCTACTGATCTGCAGTTTGCTGCCCTCTCCCTTTCTTTCTCCATATTGTTGATCCACCTATTCAAAACCAAATTATATTTTACATTCTGATGGGTGTTGAGATTACACTTTAGCAGTCAAAGTGTGACTTTTAGTGCTAACAGATAGTATTGCTAAGAGATTAGACCATTTCCTTGTTCATGAAGATATTTTGTTGCAGGTTCATCAAGTGAGGTCTTGGGTTTTAGCATGTAGGTTTTCTAATCATATTCTCGATTATGTTTGAGTTGGTCCATGCAATGAAGAAACTTGGAGCCTCATTCATGTATAATCCCATGTGGAGTGCAGAGGATAACTTTTGTGATTTGGTTAAGTCTTCTTGGATTAGCTTTGATCAATCAAGTGCTTTGTCTCCCAGTGAGAAGTTTATCAAATCTCTAAGGGTGATCAAGGAAAAAGTGTCAGCTTGGGCTTCTAAAAGGTTTCATGACTAAGATAAACTATTATTGGAGATAGAGGAAGAGATGGTGTTACTTTCGAGTGGCAATGAAGGGATTCTAAATAAGGAGAGTCTGCAGTTAATGGAAGGGGTTTCAAAGCATGTCTCTCAATTGCGGGATATGTTCAACAGATGGACCATGATAGAAGAGGCAATATCTGTCCTGTTGATGTTCAATATATTTTTTTCATGTGCGGCATAAGCCTTTGTTATGGCCTACATCCTTTAGGTTATGAAATGTTCTTCTTGATCAAAACCCTCTTCAAGCTCAACCAAGAATTTTCCTAAGATAAATAAAAAGTAAAGATCAAACCTCTCCATGATAGTTGTATCTTCTCATGATAGCATTAAACTAGCTCACAGATTTTCATGTTGGAATGGGGGATATGCTGACCCTATTTTCTGTTCTAGAACAACAACAATATCATGCAAAACAAGCCCCAAGAATGTCCCTCATTTAACCTCATATATTTAGTTAAATGTGTCACAAAAATGATTTCCTTCATACAACCAATAGCTCCAAGGGAAAACATCATGATAATGGACAAAATATACTATAGGGAACTTCTTATGTACAACTTTATACTCATAAAAATGATGGAATCTATCACTGAATACCAATGTGTTTAAAGTATGCCTTGGGTATGTGTTTGTGTTCCTCCTTTTCGTTACAACATCACAACTTGCATAGTCCTCCTTTATGCATATTAGAGACCCAATGGAATTTGTGGACCCAATCTAAGCAGATTAAACCTGTCTCCCCATCATCTTGTACTCAAAGAAGGATATCATCTAGGACTATTTCCAATCTTTCTAGATAGTGCCCTTGGCATCTAGACTTGTTTTGAATAAACTATCATAAAAAATGATCTTAAAGAGTTGCATAAAAATTTTCCTACCTTTTTCCTGGAGCCTTTGGGGATGACCAATTGTTCTCTATAAGAACCAATTGCTTGAATCTTTTTCACATATACCCCCATCCATGAAATCCGTTTTTGGATATTCTATTTCCTGCAATGGAGGGGATTAAAAAAATTTGATCTCTATTTGACAATAAGGTCCTAAATGGCCTAAGAAGATCCCAACCCTTTCTAGGCTCTTAAAATTCCCAATGCATCTCTTTGGATACTAGCTGCCAATACTGCCACACCCTTCTGAGGATTCTTGAACTTGATATCCAAAAATCATGTGCTCCACTTATAATCATTTTGGGCATAGTTAAGAGCATAAACTATTCACACCTTGCACCTTTCTCATGTAGAGATTCACCCAATTTCTATCAACATTGGTTATCTACAACTGTTGTTACATATGCCATTATAGTTTATACCAAAGACTGCTTTGTGGTAGAAGGTTTGGTTGATATTGTTGTCCTAGTTCTCCCTCTTTGGTTTTCCATCTTTTCCAAGTGTCTAGCTGATTTCTCAGGTTCTAGAAATTTCCAACCAGTTTGAGTCCTACACTATTTGTGTGAGGCCTAAGTCTTATGTACCATTGTTGTTGATTGAGAGGTGGAAGATGTTGCCAAGAGTCCGTCCAGAATAAAGCAATGGTACCATTTCCTATTTCCCAAAAAGTGTGATCTTGGACAAGAGATATGTTGTGTTATGTTGTATTCCAAATGAGATATCTGTCTTGGAAATTGTTCCATCTAATCAACTGATATTCCCTCGTTGTGTTATCATATTTGTGCCTCCATAATATAGCGTAGATTTTGGTTGGTTTTGTGAGCCACCTCCACCAAAGTTTCACTCCAAGGACCTAGTTGAGGATTTGGGGGTCTCTTAGACCCAGGCCTCCTGCTTGTTTCAGTTTAAAAAATTAATTCCAGTTAATCAAGGCCCATTTGCAACCTTCCTTTGTTCCCTGCCAAAGGAACTTTTTCTTAATTCTTTTGATGGTGTTGAGGAACGAAATAGGAGAAACCAATGCATAGAAAATATATAAGGGAATAGCTTGAAGGACTAATTTAAGGAGGATTAGGCAACTGGCCAAGTTGAGGGTTCTGAAAGTCTAGGAGTTGAGTCTTTTTTCTAGAGAGGTAATCAGACCCTCCCAGGAGATATTACATAAAGCATTTTCAATGAGAGGTACTCCTAAATAGTTGTATGGAAGGGAGCCCCTGCTAAAGCCAAGGATTCAAAGAATATAAGAATGAATGGCTCTAGGGGTGTTCAAGAAAAAGATCATGGATTTGTATTGATTGATGGTCGTACCCGAAGCCACGCTGAATTCATTGATAATTGATCATAAGTGTCTTGCTTCACATGCAATGGGGGAACCCATTGTCATTGCGTCATATGCAAACTATCTGTGTGAGATTGTGGGGTTCAAGCCATGAAGGGGAAGCCCTTGGAGGGAGCCTTCAGCTATTGTGACCTTGATGTAATGAATCAAGCCTTCGACCATGATAATGAAAAGGAAGGGGGAGAGAGAATCACCTTGCATAATGCCTTTGGAAGAAGAGAAAGGTCGGGATTGGATTCCATTGATTAAAATATAAAATAAGGTTGTTGAGGTTAACTCGAGAATCTAGCTGACATAGTCAAGGATGACCCCAAAAGCAAGTAGGAGGGCTTTCATGTACTGCCAACTGAGTGTGTCAAAATATTTGGACAGATCAAGTTTTAATAACATACCAGGTGTTCTTGTGATTTTCAAAGAGTGTATAACCTCATGTGCAGGGAAGATGTTATCCATGATTTGATGATATTACACATAACCAGACTATTCCTGAGATATAATATGATGAAGAATTGATTTAAGTCGAAGAAAAATTACCTTAGTTAGGATCTTGTAGAAGACGTTACACAAAGCGATGGGAATGAACTGCTTGGGGTTTTTTACTCACTTCACCTTTGGAATGAGGGTGATGAAAATAAAATTAAGTGCCGAAAGAACTTTCCCTGAGTTTCTAGAGTCTTCTATGAGCTACCACACCTCCTCCCTAACTAAGGACCAACAATGGTGGACGAAATTGGTGGTGAAGCCATTCGATCCTAGAGTCTTCCTTGTCGACATGTATTTCATTTCTTTGTCGACCTTCTCAATTGTGATTGGTCTTAGGAGAGTTGTGTCTAGTCGAGGGTGACAAGAGAGGGAATATGCTTTGTTATTTTTCCAATTGTTGTTGACCTATCTGATTGTGGTTTTGTAAGAATATTTTGGTAGTAGTTGGCAAGTTGTTGCTCCATTTTAGAGTGGGTGTGAGGATGTAGCCTTGGTCATATTCTAATTTTGTTATCCTAATGATGTGTCTTCGTTGGATCATGGAGCGATGCAAACATTTGGTATTTTTCCCCCCTCCCTTAGCCATTGTATTCTGGATTTTTGACGCCATAGGATTTCCTCCCTTGAATATCTCTCCTCCAACTGCTTCTTGACTCTTGCTTCTTCTTCCTGTAATTGTTCTGTGTAACCTAGATGAATGATCTCTTGTTGGATACCTTTTATCCTTTGTTCTAGATCTTGTTGGGCTTGAAAAATGTTCTCGAAGGTTGTTCTGTTCCAAATCTTAAGTTTTGCTTAAATTTTTCCAACTTTTGTTGAAAGTGATACATCAAAAAGTCATGCGATATTGTTGCATCCTCCCACCATTGATGATGATTCTCTTGAAAATCTGGGTGAGTGAGCCAAAATTTCTCAAAGAGGAAGGGTATTTTTCTGGGTGGGTTGGTTGTGTCTATCTAAATCTGAACATGCCAGTGATTCGAGCACCAGATATGGCCAAGATGTTTACTTTCATAAAAAAATCCTTCCATCATTAGTGGTTCAAAAATTATGAAATGGTCCAACCTACACGCTATATGATGAGATCCAGATCTCTTGTTGGACCATGTTTAGTCCCCTTTGATTCTCTCTATGTTGATTAGAACTAGATCTTCAATGGTTTCTTTAAAATCTTCTGAATCGTGCTCTAGCCTACAGATTCCCGCCCGTTTTCCTTCCAGGGAGGTGATCATATTAAAATCCCCTTCTAAGATCTAGTGTTGTCCTCTCGTGATGCTATTTAAACGATGGAGACTTTGAAGGAAGTTTTGCGTGTCTTGTTGTGACTAGGGGCCATACAAATTGGTGATGATGCCTTCTTTGTCTAATCCTATTACTCAGTATTCGAAAAATATTTTCCATTCCATGGAGAAAGAACCCTCCAAGAATAAAGTTGATGAATTCCACAAAATTACCAATCCCCCAACAACTCCTCTTGAGTCCATGGGAATAGTGTTTTCTTTTTTCCAACATCGGCCAAATATGTGTTCTGATTCTATCCCAACACATTTGGTTTTCTAAAGGAGAAGTATGCATAGGTTCTCATCCATGATGCACGTTTGAAGAAGTCTTTGTTTACTTCTTCTGTTCAATCCCCTGATATTCCATGTGATAATATTCATGAGGAAGAGGGAGGGGGGAGGGGTGGCAAACTGTCTGAGATCAATTTTTTTATGTCAAGAGTTTACCATGAAGTGGCCTACCTATTGAATCAGTTGTTGAGTGGATTTATGCCCATGCCTTTTTTCCTCTTTGGCTTTGTTGTGTGTGTCCTTGAGAGGGTATTAATGGATTCCAAATCCCTTTCTAGCTCTAGATGTTTCCCCTACAGTAGAGTCCATGTAGACTTTGTGGACCTTTCTTAGTTGATTTGGTGGTGCTGGTCCTAAGTTCTGCACCTGATTACTAAAGGGAAAAACTAGGCCACCTCAGTTGTTGGAAGGATTTATTTTTTATGAATTAGGTTTTTTATTTTTTATGGTCAACTGATAGATGGGTTTTCAAGTACAGGGATCTAGTTGGACTGTTCAACAATATCACTATAATGTTTCCCTTAGCTGGTTGCATGCATTTTGTTAAGAAGATAAAGATATGAAGATAAAACAAAGGAAATAAAAACAAGCATACAATTTGTCACTTGCTGTATGAAATTTCAGACTTGAAATAATATTTAAGATCCAAAACATTTACCTAAACACAAATCATCCAAACATGTTGTATTACAATAAACTATTCACTGAAATAATAGATGAGATCAGGTTGCATGACAATAAACAATTCATTGAAACAATATCTGAAAGGAAAAGAAACAATACTTTGCATACAATTCAATTTTCATCTAGATAAGATAATAAGACACGCAAGATTTGATAAAACACGGTCTATCAACAAAAAATATATTCACCAGGTGGGAAACTTAATAGTTTTATGCTTCAAGGCCCAACCAAAATCCTGATGCATATCCCTTGATGAGTTTCCTATAATACCATGTATGACCCAACATCACAATCAACTATTTGACTGGTGTAGGTGGTTCTAACTCCAAAATGACTGCAATCTTAGTTGGTTCTGCCAATAGTCCATGTTTTCAAACTACATGTCCTAACATAATTCCAAACAGTGCACAAAAAATGCACTTCTTGAAGTTCACCGAAATTTGACACTTCTTTCAACGATCCAACATAAGTCTAAGAACTTCTATATGATCCTTTAGTAGACTAAACACTATCTAGTCATCCAAGTAGACTTCTAGAAACTTATGGATGAATTCCTTGAAGGATGCAACTACTATCCTAGAAAACACCGCAGGGGCATTCTTTAGTCTAAAGGGCATAATCATGTACTGATAACTTCTACATTTTGTCACAAAAGTGGTCTTGTGTTGATCCTTAGACGTGATTCTTATCTGATGGAACACAAAAAATCCATTTGTAAAAGAGTACATTTATTGGCCTCCTACGTTCTCCAGTACCTCATCCATGAATGGTGTTGGAAATGGGTCATGTAAGCATGCATCATTTAACTTCCTTAGATCTACACAGATCATGATTTCTCGTGTCTTATTGTCTTGGAACACCATCAGACTGATCCACTTAGATTCTTCTACCAGTTCAATAATTCCTACGTCTAACATCCTATCTATTTCATCTTTTACCTTCTCCTTATACCTTGGATTTATCCTGTAAGGCGTCCGATGGGTTGACTTAGCTCTTGGTTTTAGTGGGATCTTCATATCGCCCAAGTCTCCTGATATTCCCTTCATCTCTGAAAAGGTCATTGGAAATAAGTCTTGGTATTCTTGAAATAAGTTTGCAATCTTGTCAACTATCTCCTCATTCCAATAGTCCCCCATCTACACAAACTTTGGATTCTTTGTCGTCCCAATGTTTACCTTCCGCATATTTATCGACTGTGTATATGCAGCGGATTCGATCTCTATCCCAGGTTATATGCCAAAGGTAATGTCCCAAGGAACCATATCTTTGGGAATCAAACTTGGGCTAGTGATGAAAAACTCCCACTAATTAATAGTTGGACCACAACATAGTCATCACCTTAGAGAGCCTTTTATGGTGAAACATTGCTAGTTATTTCTTATTTAAGTGAAAAAAATATGATTTATCTTTGGAGAAAAGAAAGCCAATTTTTTTATCAAGACCTCAAATTTATAGCGCATTCACAAGCATTTTTAAATTCTTGACAGCCTTCGAATGTGATTGGAAATTGAATGAATTTGTTGCCTTTTTTTTTTAAGTGACAAAATTATGGATTTATGTACAAATGAGTCAACCAAAATAAGTACACATCCTCATCTGAAAGAATTGTCAAATATAAATTATATAGAAACCATGAAGTTGATAGTCAAGTAGCCAAGGCTCATCACCAGAACTCAATACTCCAATTATTCTAGCCATTTGGCTTAGATGGGTTTCTAAAGAATGCATTAGCATGATCTTGGAAAGGCACCTAAGAGAAAATGAGAATTAAGGTAACCTAGTTTGAGTCAACTCCAACAATCTAGAAGGAAGGATTGCATCTTTCATAGAAGACATATATAAAGAAAAAAAATTCCCAACATGGTCTAGACACATGAATTGTTGTCTTGAAGATGCCAAATATTAATTTGTATAGAATTCTCTCTTCTTGTGCAACCCTAGTCTACCTTCATAATCTACTAAATTTAGTTGTTACACAAAAGGTTTTCCAAATCCAGACAAGGCACAACTTCCATTAACATTCGAAATTGATGATGGACATGCATAATTAATGTTTGTACAATTTGTTCTTATAATTATTAAGAAATCAACTCATGAATGGCTTGTAGAATAACATGCACTCTTTTCTTAGGGATTCAACATTATTCAGAATACTTGTAGGGGAAAATCTAGACCAAACAGGAGTAATGATAATGATTGGGCCAGTGGTCTTGATGATTATAATTATACAACAAGATATGTCTACAATCTTGGTTCAATTTAGAGGTAGAGTATAGGAATCAATCCCTGCCCTGGAGGATAGGAAGAAATTTTGTATCGACAGATCCTCTTCGAGTTCAGTTCTCAATCCGAACTCCATGGAGTCATAACACTATCTTTGTTCTCAATCTGAACCAATAAATAGATCCCTCTTCTCATTTGTAGAAGTAGATTTTCACGGGCACTTCTCACAATAGCACACACATTTAAACCAATTAATGCAGTCTTTGTTTCCACAATAAAAGATATATATATTATGCCCTCAATTTCCTATCAGTAACTCAATTGAATGGCATCATGCACATTCTAGTTTTCTTGAAATCTTCATCTTCCTAACAACACCTTTATATAGTTCTTCAAAAGTGTAATTAAATTTGTTTTTTATTAGATGATCTTTGCGTGGATGAGCTGAGGTGCCTCTTCCTATCATGCAAAGGATCTACACAAGATGGGAATGATGATATTATATCTACATGAAATACCGAACAACTTCTGTGTGAATATCTAGCTTGTATTTCATTAATAATTCTGTTGCATATCTACCTTCAATCTTGATCATGTAAGATTACATTAAAGATTAGAGAATTCCAATGTGTAATTATCTACCTATGACTTGTATTCCAATACAATTACATTTATATAATCTTTGGACTAATCACAAGGATAGTCAGTGGTAACACATTCCTTCAATCATATTTTTCTCATGTGTTGTTTGAGAGTTCTCTTTGAAATGTTATCCATGAAACTGTAATTCTGCACACCCAACCCAAATCTTTCATAATTACAGTGCACTTCGTTCCTATTAATAGAACTTTGAAAAAGAATCTCATTGATGGTTAAAAGGTTTACCCTTTGTCTATTGTAATTCTCTTTTAATTTTTGGCTGGTAAACATTGTTATCTTCCGGACGCTGTGAATATTTCTAGTGAATAAAAATCATTGCCCACACCTTGAACACATTGTCATTAAACTAATCATTTATACCAGAAAAGCTACATTACATTTGTTGCAATGAATACATATGGAATCTATATTACAATATCCTCTTGAAGAATTGGATGCCAATTATTAGATCACCCCTCACTCTTTGGGAATGGTTCATAGGCACTTCATGTTGACATCCAAAAAATGAAATTTAAATTATGTTCTAGAATGGATTATCTAGCCTTGGCCAAAAAACAAATCCCTCTCCAATTAGAAATGAAAAGCAAAGCCTATTACTTACGTTTAATAGTATATTTGGAATATATTTTATATTCAATGGAAGTTAATGAGTTCCATAATAGAACTTCTCTTAGAGATAGACCACAAAGACTATAAAATAAATTCATATTTCAAATTTTCAAGCAAGTAGCCAACAATCTCCTAAATTATAACTTTCTCTCATAAAAGAAGAAGAGTTTCATTTGGTGGGTTTTGATGGGCTCTCATTGCAAATAATTTTTCATTTTGTCCCCATTGGGTGCTCCAATTTATATGTTATTTTAGGGGATGGGGATTAAAAAAAAATTTGAGAGTTTTAATAGAAGGATTAGGTGTAGGAAAAAAAATTCAGTGAACTAAACTAAGTGATTGAATATTTTGAGATTCATGCTAAATCTCCAAATATGTAAATGGACAAACCTTACCAGCCTTCCAAGAACTTATATGTTCTTTAGAGATTTGACAAGTCAATTCATTAGAAACCCTTTACCAAATCCCACTTTTCAGTGATCTATTGATGCAAAAAGAATCCTTGAAGAGTTTCCATATTGGTTGTTCTTGAGAATCTTGAGATTCTCCAAGACAACTTCTTCAATGGAGTGCTTCTCAAGAGTAGTTATGGAACTAAAAAAAGAGGATAACATTCTCTAAGTTGGTTGTTTGATTCCTCATAATAATAAAACCCAAGAGAAGTGAGGTGCTTATCTAGAAGGCTTCTTCTTGATAACTGAATCACCAAAAATAGCAACAACAATAATAAAGAAGGTGGAGCACCCTTATTTGAGGTAACTACCTCTTAGACATATGTGTACCAAATATTAAAAGTAGTTTCTTCATTTATAGCCATTCTTTGATTGGTCGACTCATCCTTATTCTATGCATCAAATGACAACATTTCATATTATTTTAAATGGAACTGTTTCTTTTAATAAATATTTGATGAAGTATTCCTTCTAAAATAGAGCCCATAATAATTTGAGCACTCAATATTTGGTAGTCATAACTGTATTGGACTTTTGTTCTGGGTGATCTCTCCTATATTGAATGTTTCACCATGTCACCCTTTAAACAAAATGATTAATCCTTTATAATGCTTCAAATGATGATTGAAAATGATAATATGTTGGTTAGAAATGAGACACAACAACAACAAAGAAATGGCAGCCTCAAATGCTGGCTCGAAAAGACAATCCGCAACAAGAAATGTCAAACAATGATGTAAATGCCTTCAAAACATCCTACTTCAAAATTGTCATCACTTTTCAAGCCCCAATTATTCACACACTTCTCTTTTTGTTGGCTACATACTAGAAAGGCTTTTATTGTTGGCTACTGAAAACACCCTAAAGTTTTTCTTATGAAGTAAAGCATAGATCACCCCCAACAACCATGCGAGCACATGGCTTTATTGCCTTGGATTTTTCTTTAGCATTTGTATTCTAGTTGTAAGATCAAAAGCAATGTTTCAGTTGAATACTGCAGAAACTTTTCAAAATCCATTGAATAAAATATGTGCACAAGGCCTATATGTGTTGTACATGGTTATTACACACACACACATACATTCATATATCGGTAGATACAGACATATGTACATATATCCATGCATACCTATGTATGAATGTATAAAACTATAAGATATGAAGCTCATGTGGCTAAGGTGTGTGCATGCTTCCAATAAGGAATCTCTTCACTAGTGAGGTTGATAAGAGTATTAAGTTGTCCACTAGGGCTCCATTCTAGTTGTTCTCTCACCAGTCAGCTCCACATGAATGGCATGAGTTCAAAAGGAACAAGGCTAGCAGCATGTCTAAGGCAATTTTGACAAAGAATGGTTATTCCTTAGACCTGGTACATAATTCGAAGGGAGTGTGCTTTAGTTAGGATGCATCCCCTTGGGGTGTGTTTCTCCAAAGAATTTCCAATAAAAGAAAATTTTGAGCAATCCAAATAGGTGGAAACACAAGCTAAATTAGGGATTGACTGTGATGACTTCGATGCCTTATGGAAATCCATTTTACCAATTATAAAACAACTTTTTCCTTTAATTTGTTTTCCTTCAGGTGGAAATAAACAAGACTCTTGCTTGTCAAGATAAACGTACCATGAATACAAATTTTCCATTTTACAGAAAATATGATCATTTCTTACAATCTTTCAAGTCATGAGTTGCATTCTAGAATTTTAATCCTCACAAATTTAGGACTTGTAGGGTTGGGTTCAAAACCTATGGCACATCTAGTGTGATAACAAGGTTCAATATTTTGGTGACCTTATACCTAAGCTTTCATTTGTATTCTCTTTGAGCCAACACCAATATGGGTAGAGCCTACTCTCTATGAAAATATGGAGAAGTGAGATTTTATTGTTCAAGTTTCGACCCTTGATTCAAGTGGCTTTGTTGGATTCTTTTGGGAAGAGTGATTTGGAAAGCCCCAAGTTATGACAACATTTATGACTGAAATTATTGGATATTTGACCAGTGAAAACCAACATGTTATAATGTGGGTGTCTAAAAAGCATGGTGTTCCTCTTGAGCCTTTGATATTTACCAACTCCAAAATAATAAAAGAAAAAAAAATTTACTAAGCCACTAAAAAATGAAAACTTAGGCACCAAAACCAACCTTATCTTGTAATTTGCAATGAAATAGATGAAGTCATTCAAGTGCAAGACAAAAACTTGATTTCCCAACTGGCCCATGATTAGAATATATTCTCTTGCAATTTTCCAACCTAAAAGTCTTCAAATTGCTACAATATGATAGAGCTCCAATCCATCCCTCATCGAAATATTGATTCACTAATGTCGATTCTTCAAACATAAAACAACACTGCCCAATTATAGCAATTCCATCATAGCTACTGTCCCAAATACTTAGCTCGAGATTCACTAGACGTTCACATTTATAATCCCATTTGGTAAGGTTAATAAGATCATTTACAAGGTTGGCAAGGAACTTCCTAGAACAATATTGACCAAAACCCTCACTCCATAGTTTGCCATCTTTGTGATAAACCTCATTGGTTACTAGTACTTGAAAACACTCAAAATTTGAAATATTTTTTCATCTTGAATTGAAAAACAAACATTATAATTTCAAATTTGAATTCAAGTTCATGAATAACTTTGCAAGGATATTACCTTAAAGTTGGAATATCAGCCGTCATAGCCAAATCTTGAAAACCCAACAAGTAAATTTATTCAAATGTTTCTGACACAATCATATGTTTCTAACAACAACATCGATTTGTCTTTACCTTTTGGGGGGTCTTGCATTGACAAAATAGTGTTCGTAATACTCATTTGTTTACCTATTTTTTTCCTTCAATATAGATATTTCATATTCTTAATAAAAAAATGATTTCAAAATCCAAAGTCTTCCCTTACAGAGGGAAACCAAGATAGGATGGAAGTAGAAATGGCTCATACCAACTCTCTCATTGAATTTTTTTCTGATAAAACACCGGTTTCCAAAATCCAAAATATTCTCTTACAAGAAAGGCCAAGATAGAATAAAAATTAGCAAAGGCTCATAACCAACTATTAGCGAAAAACAAGTTTCCTTACAAAACACTAGTTTTATTGACATTTGAATGCACAAGGAGTGAAGAAATGAGGTTTTGCTGACAACAGAAGTTGTCCATACTTTTATTAATGCGCTCAAATAAAATAGAACAAACAAATGAAAATGACATTGAGTGCTCAAACCCTGTGAGCATAAATTCCTAGGCACATGAAGATTACAACAACTAGTTGCTCTGTTATTTTAATTCTAACCAGTTTAATTATTGGTTTTGTTAACCAATTTTTGTTTTGTAAAATCTTAGAGGACTCCAATACAAAAATGGGAGCAAACAAAGGTATGGAATTACCACTCCAAGCAATCGTTTTAAGGAAATGACCAATTTAGTGATGAATGCATACCCTCTTTAGATCATACAAAATTACACATCATTCAATTGATCCTCAAAGGAATACAAAAAAGGTTTAAGCGAGGGATGGAAATTTACAAAGTTTTAAATTTTACTCATAGAGCATAGACACACCAATTTATGCTTAGAACAGGGACATACAATTTATACATAGAGTTGATACATTCTAAGACATCCTACTGATGTTGTGTCCAAGGATGACATAACTTGTATTCCTTGATTCTCAATGAAGAGCCACCATTACAGCTTGTCTTTTAATATAAATATCCACCATCTAATGTGGCTTATGAGATTCTTTATGGCAAGAACTCCAACTTACCTCTAGACCACAACTTGATGGACAAGGTAGGGATAACAATATTATGGTCTCTACACTTTTTCTAGCAGAAACATCTGTATTAACGATTCAAATAGTTACATATACAACAACATGGATGAAGGCCATAACTTTTCTTCAAAAATTTATGGCCTATTCCTCTCAGCTATAAGATACAAAATTTTTGTATCCTTTGTGATCAAAACCCAATAACTTCTTTTATGACTAAATCCTTTCCTATTTAGAGGAACAACAATTACATTTTCACCAGACATTAAGATGCAGTAAACAAAACATGAGGGGATACTTGAATACCGACTTCACTGTCACTATTGATGTTAATGGCAATGCTTTCTACCACACTTCTGTCCATAGTGCCAGTGACCATATCCACGTCATATGTTCTGAGAAATTTGACAGTGATCTCCACGAGGAGGGATATAGCTTCTTGGGGTTTTCCATCATTAGACAACACTTAGTACTCTACTCCCTAGCCATTTCTTCATGGAGGATGAACCTTGAAGGGTTCTATTCTCTCAACTGTCAATTTAATATTGAGAGTTCCTTCTTCAAGCTCAAATCCTTTGTTGGCACTATGTTTTGTTGAAGAAATGAATTTCTGCTAATTTGTTCTAACTTGGTGTCTTACATCTCCCTAAGAAGATATTTGGCTCTTTTTTTAATAGTAACAAGGAATATTTATTTCAACTTATACGAAAGACAAATACACTGGACACACCTATATAAAGTTGGCCCCTTTTTTAGCAAAAGATTCTCGTTTTTCCCATCTCCATCTGAAGTTGGTTGAGAAAATCATTACAAATATCTCACATAGAAGGTGAACCATACCAGTTGAATGTCGAAATACACTGATAGATGTGTTGTGGTCACTAAACTGTTATATGAAAAAAGAAGTGCACAAGACTCATAGGATCTGCTATAGGTAGAAAATTTATCCACCCTTAGAGGGTCATTTGAAGCTCTGAATTTTGTGGCGGAGAGATGTACATGACATACTTTTGTGGCAGAGAGATGTACAGGACATACTTTTGTGGCAGAGAGATGTACAAGACAGATGTCATGGGATATGATCATTAGAGTGAGATATTTCAAGCATCCTCTCTCCTTTCAACCAAAGGATTCTCCTTTTTGATAGCTCTGATACCTCTTTCTGGTGAACAGAGGAATGTTGTTTCTAACACTTTGTTAGCGATCTCAGAGTCTCTAATTCCCAATCCACCAGAAGTAAGTGGAAGTAAGATATGGCCCAACCAACTAGCAATGTTTTTTATCATCTTTCTTTCTACCTTTCCATAAAGATGTTCTGAGGAGCTTCCCATATATTTAAGAACCCCTTTGGGGGCCACTTAAAAAAGAATAGATATATAAAGAGACTTTAAAGCATTGACTTGATGAGGGTTAATCTTGCATGAGGGATTAAGCAGTTTAATCCCCAAGTTGTATTTTCTATTCTTTTTTCAAGAACAAGGGTCCATGTGTTGTGGGGAAATTCTACCCTACGGACTAACAAGTTAGGGTTTAAACTTGCATGCAGATCATGACCCTTAAGAAATTACCTTTAACCTTATACCCCAAACCTAAAACCCTTTTTCACATGCAAACATGGAAAGAACCAACTAACCTTTTTATCGACGGTTGGTGTATATCCTCCGTTGCGCTTTATCCCCTTTGCTTCTGCTGCTCCTTCCAAAAATATTTCCTGCAATCAAGACAAAAATACGCATGCATGCTATTGTTAATGGTTATATAGATCGGCCACCATTCCTCAATCCTGATCCTGTGCTCCTCCTCTTCTTTGTCCTCCAACTACTTTGCTTGAATTCTCCTAAAGCTTGAGAAAAGGCTAAAGGGTTGGGACAAAACGGATTTGGAAATTGGGCAGAGTTTCTTTGCTATGATTTTCCTCCATTGAATAGTACCCCTACCCCTTCTTTTATAGGCTAGAAGGAGCTAGGGTTTTAGATGAACTCTCGGCCATGCATGGATGGGAGTTCCAGTTAACTGACCCAAAGCTTTTCGTTCCGTCAGAAACTTTCCTGATTTTTTTCTTTGTTAGGTAAACGCGGGCTATAGTAGGACATCCAGCATTCCAACGTGTGCAGTATAAGGCCTGTCAGCATTCCAATGCGCCCAGAGATAGGTTAGGGCGCGGGTTACTTAATTTAGGAGGTTTTTGAAGAGTCTGTTCAGCATGGATTTGGCAATGAAGGGAAATGAGTTGGCCTGATTCTAGGTAAGCATAGATACTGCAATTTAGGGTTATAACAGATGCCCCCTAATGTGTGAGGTCAGAAGAGCATCTGATGGCCGAAATACATTACCAATTCTTTACCAATCTGTACCGATATGTTGAATGAGTGAGCCCAGGAATCAGGAATCAGGAGGTGCCGTCTGCATGAAGTATCAAAATGTCTCACCGAGGCGGGCATACCCATGCTCGGGATAAATCAGAACCATGGCTACCAATCAAATACACTGTAGATCCATGTCAAATAACTATAAAGAGTAGCCGCGAACAAT
>JZKD02S2222750.1:2421941-2439465 GCA_000966675.3 Picea glauca | reverse complement strand
GGTGGCGGGGGTGGCTCCAGTATAACCGGCGGTAGGCCCAGAAGCCTTCGTGACCGGTGGAGCTCTGAATCCTCCACTGTGTGAGAATATTCACGACACGCTAAGGTATTCTACATGAACAAACAGTAACACTCGCTAACAGAAAGCCCCTAGAAGATAAATCAAGAAAGAACTAAACTAGTTGGAAGAACAGTTACAACAACCAACACTAGAGAAACTTAACGGTGCAAGTGAAACTCAAATACGGAATCACCCTCCGGGTATACTCTGCAAAGAATGGCCTGATGTCTATCCTAGGTACCGCGGTATACCCCTACAGTCACCTGTGTATGTCCCTAGAAAATATTGGCAACTAGTTTTCCAGCACGTGAACAGTCACCAGGCAGGTACATTCGATAGTCGGGTAGACCACAATGAGCAGGGTATCAAGCCCGAAACCTGTCAAGGGTATCGAGAGAAAATGGTCCGGAAGATGACTGAGGACCTTGAACAGATTCGAGACCCATGAATCTCCATGGCAAATGAAAACGACGGAATCCCTTAACAAATCCTCGATATGTGTTCTGCACAATTGTCGGTCCATCTTTGGAGGGGTTATCTCCGCTACCTTTCCTTACACGACCTCATGTTTAGCCCCTGTGTTAGAGGGGGGTCCCAGATAAATTTCCGTAACTAGACTTCTACACTCCCTATTGACAGACTCCAATGTTTGGTTTGAGTGGCCTTGGAGAAATTTACTCTCCAACCTATTCCAAGGCCCTAGTCCTGAGCTAGTGTATGCACCCTACAAACAAAAAGTCTAGTTGATTTTAATTAGCGTTGCTTTTAATGAGATTTTTAATTCATAAGGTATGAAAGTGAAAGTGATGGTGTGTAAAAAGACTCAAAGCAAAATGAACAAGAAATGCTTGGAAACAAAAATTTTTACAAAAAATGCAAAACCAACAACTTTTCAACAAGAAAGACTTCTTTTCTTTTTCAAATTTACTAAGATCTCATGCAGTAGATATAAAGGACTTTTTCTCAGATCTGCGAGCTACTTATACTCTAAATGCACTGCAAAAACTTATGCAAAAAGACTTCTTCCTAGCTACTGATGCAACAACACAATCTTCAAACCAAGAAGAAAATGAAACAAATTTTTTATTTTTTTTAATTGCAAAATGACGCAACAAGAAAAAATGCTGACAAGCACAAAACCAAGAGAACGAAAATAAAACTCTGGCTTAAAGCGCAGATCACAAAAGAATCAAAGCAAAGATGCGAAAAAGCAATCAAGAAATTACCGATTCTAACACTTGTCTAAAAACCATATAAAAAAAATTTTCTTTGTCTTTTCTATCAAAACATCAACTTAAAAACACAGGCTAAGGATAGGATGCCCTAACCTGCTGACTGTGCAGCCCCAGACTCTATACCCCTAAGAGTATCTCTTCTCACCAGAGGAGGGGATGACTGCCCCACCCAAGCTAAAAAGCTACCAATCAAGCCCGCGACTGTCACTGTGACAGCACACGTGCAAACGCATGCTGAGTTATAACAGCGCACGGGTACCCGCGGGCTAAACTTAAGTAGGCCATGGGTTTGTATAAAAACTGAGAAAAAACAACACACAGGTAGCCCAGACCTGAAAAAGGCCTCTGGTATTGACAACCAGGGTCTCTGAAAGGATTGGATGCTTCTATTTTAACAGAAAAGGAAAATTTTCAAAAAGAAAACAAATGCGAAGAATAACCAACACCATAAGGCAGACTGAAAGCAAGACAATAAACCAATCAAAACCCAGACAGGATCCAGAAAGCCCCCTGAGAAGGTAAAATTCTGTCAGGGAAGAGGAGACTGCCTCTTAATCTTCCTGGGCTCCACACGCAACTGAAACCACTACAGCAGGCGTTCAAATGCGGGCTGTAGAAGGTTAGGGCGCGGGTTACACGCGTTCAGGCCTTCTGTAGGCCACGTGTACCTCTGTGTGTCCCGATAATGAATGTCAAGCAACAGTCAAGGAAAAACTGGTATTGATAACCAGGTTCCCTGCTAGCTTTGACCTAACAGAAAACAAATAAGCAAAGAAACTGAAACTCTACTTCTTTGAACTACCCAAAAAACCTTTAACTAAATCCGGGAAACCCTAAGAGTAAATCTTCCCCAGTGGAGTCGCCAATTCTGTTGTGGGGAAATTCTACCCTATGGACTAACAAGTTAGGGTTTAAACTTGCATGCAGATCATGACCCTTAAAAAATTACCTTTAACCTTCTACCCCAAACCTAAAACCCTTTTTCACATGCAAACATGGAAAGAACCAACTAACCTTTTTATCGACGATTGGTGTAGATCCTCCATTGCGCTTTATCCCCTTTGCTTCTGCTGCTCCTTCCAAAAATCTTTCCTGCAATCAATACAAAACTACGCATGCATGCTATTGTTAATGATTATAGAGACCGACCACCATTCCTCGATCCTGATCCTGTGCTCCTCCTCTTCTTTTTCCTCCAACTGCTTTTCTTGAATTCTCCTAAAGCTTGAGGAAAGGCTAAAGGGTTGGGACAAAACAGATTCGGCAATTGGGCTGAGTTTATTTGCTATGATTTTCCTCCATTGAATAGTACCCCTACCCCTTCTTTTATAGGCTAGAAGGAGCTAGGGTTTTAGACGAACTCTCGGCCATGCATGGCTGGGAGTTCCAGTTAACTGACCCAAAGCTTTTCGTTCCGTCAGAAACTTTCCTGATTTTTTGCTTTGTTAGGTAAATGCAGGCTGTAGTGGGCCAGCCAGTGTTCCAACGTCTGTAGTATAAGGCCTGCCAGCGTTCCAACGCACCCAGAGATAGGTTAGGGCGTGGGTTACTTAATTTAGGAGGTTTTTGAAGAGTCTGTTCAGCATGGATTTGGCAATGAAGGGAAATGAGTTGGCCTGATGCCAGGTAAGCATGGATAGTGCAATTTAGGGTTATAACACCATGGCAGTGAGTAATTTGAGGGTAATAAGGACTCCAAGGTACTGCAAAGATTTCCAGTTCAGCTCAACAGTGAAGCTTAGAGTATTGCAATTTTGAGTAGGGTTCCTATTGGGGTACTCATGGAAAATTACATAATCCTTTCTATTTATTTGTCCTCACAGACCTTCCAAAATGCCTCCAAGATTGTTTTAAATCATTACACTGGATTTCATCCATAGTGGAATGATCTTGTTTGAGTGGCACTTGTGATTATGGAAAAAGGAAAGCTAGCACATGCTAGATTTCCTCCATAGTGGAATGATGTTATTCCAAATGTGCTTGTGCTTGTGCAAGAAGGAAAGATAGCATGTGCTAGATTTCCTCCATAGTTAGATGATGTTGTTTCGGATGATGTTTGAGATGTGCTAGTGCCTATGCAAGCAGGAATGATATCATGCGGTAGATTTCCACCATAGTGGTATGATATTGTTTGAGATGTGATTGTGCCTATGCATGAAGTAAAGCTATCATGCACTAGATTTTCCCCATAGTGGGATGATTTTTTTCGAGATGTGCTTATTCCTGTGTAAGAAGGAAATATAGGACATGCTAGCTTTACTCCATAGTGGGATGGTGTTGTTAAAAATGCACTTGTTCCTATGCAAGAAGGAAAGCTAACATGAACTAGCTTTTCTCAATAGTGGGATGATGTTGTTTGATATGTGTTGGTACCTGTGCAAGAAGGAAGGCTACCACATGCTAGATTTCCTTAGTGGAATAATGTTGCTCAAGATGCACTTATGCTTGTGCAAGAAGGAAACCTATCACGCACTAGCTTTCTTTCACAGTGACATGAAGCTATTCGAGATGCGTTCATTCTTGTGCAACAAGTAAAGTTAGCACATGCTAGATTTCCTCCACAGTGGGATGATGTTGTTCAAGATGCACTGGTGCCATTACAGGAATGAAAGCTAGTATGTGATAGCTTTCCTACGCAATGGAATGATGTTCTAAATGAACTAGTGCTTGTGCAAAAAGGAAATCTAGCATGCACTAACTTTCTTGCACAGTGGGATGATGTTGTTTGAGATGCGCTCATGGTTGTGAAAGAAGGAAATATAGTATGCGCTAACTTTCCTCTACAGTGGGATGATGTTGTTCGAGATGCGCTGATGCTTGCGCAAGAAGGAAAGCTAGCGCAGACTAGCTTTCCTCCACAGTAGGATTATGTTGTTTGAGATACACTCGTGCTTGTGAAAGAATGAAGGTTAGCACACACTAGCTTCCTCCATAGTGGAATGATTTTTTTCAGAATGAGTTTGTGAAAGAAGTAATGCGAGGATGCACTAGATTTCCTCTACAGTGGAATGATGTTGTTCAAAATGCATCTGTGCTTGTTCAAGAAGAAAAACTAGTATGTGCTAGCTTTCTTTCACAATGGGATGATGTTGTTTTAAATGCGCCTATGCTTGTGCAAGAAGGAAAGATAGCACACGTTTTCTTTCCACCACATTGGAATGATGTTGTTTGAAATGCACCCATGTTTGTGAAATAAGGAAAGAAAGCATGCACTAGATTTCCTCCACAGTGGAATGATGTTGTTCGAGATGCAATTGTGCTTGTGCAAGAAGGAATGCTATCACACATTAGTTTTCTTACACAATGGATACATGTTTGAAATGTGTTTGTGCTTGTGCATGAAGGAAAAATAGCTTTCCTCCGCAATGGAATGATGTTGTTCAAAATGCTCTTGTGCTTTTGCAAGAAGAAAATCTAGTAGGTGTGAGTTTTACTCAAAAATGAAATTTTGTTGTTTAAAATGTGCTTGTGCTTGTGCAATAAGAAAAACTACCATGCACTAGATTTCCTCCACAATGGGATGATGCTGCTCAAAATACACTTGTGCATATGCAAGAAGGAATGTTAGCAAATGGTAGCTTTCTTTCCACAGTGGAATGATGTTGTTTGAAATGCGCTTTTCGTTGTGGAAAAAGGAAAGCTAACACGTGCTAGTTTTCCTCCACAGTGGAGTGATTTTTTTTGAAATGTGCTTGCACTTGTGAAAGAAGGAAATCTAGCACACACTAGCTTTTCCCACAATGGAATGATTTTTTTCGAAATGTGCTTATGTTTGTGTAAGAAGGAAAGCTAGCATGTCCTAACTTTCCTCTACAGTGGAATATGTTGTTTGAAATGCATTTGTGTTTGTGCAAGAAGGAAAACTACCACATGCTAACTTTCCTTCACAATGGAATGTTGTTGTTTGAAATTCCCTTTTACTTGTGCAAGAAGGAAAATTAGCACACATTAGCTTTTATTCATTGTGCAATGTTGTTCTTGTGCTAAAATGGAATTATTCCTAATGATTTTGATACTTAGTGTTTTACCTTTGAGTGTCCCTTTTTATTGACTCTAAAGAAAGCTAAGAAGATCCATAATTACCAAATAAGTATTGTATTCAAATATGATATTGTCGTGGGATTTACACTTGTTCTTGTCTTAGATGGAAATCGAGCAATAACTAGCTTTCTTTCATTGTGTAATGTTGTTGTTGGAAATGCACTTATGCTTGTGCTAGAAGGAAAGCTAGTGGACTTTAGTTCTCCTATAGGCACAATTAAAATGACGCAATTAATGTTCTAGGGGTGTCTTAGTCTTGATGATCACCATGGTTAGCTATTGTCGTGGGTTATACACTTGTTCTTATTCTTGTTCATTTTGTTACAAGTACAATAAAAGCAAAAAATCATGACATTGTGCAACAAAGGAATAATCAATATAGTGTTCACAATGCTGAAACATGCTTGGAAATGGAAATAAAAGGAGAAGAAGATGCCATAGAAGGTACATAATTTGTTTGGTTGCTTCTATTTCTATTTTTACAATTTATCTAATTGCCATATTTCATAACATTTTTGGATGTCTATTATAAGGAAATGTAAGAACAAAGGCATTAGTCAGGGCAATGAGAAGGAAATGACGGAGATAGAAACCCACTGATGGATTGCAATATGAAATCATGTACTTAACATGGCTTGTTGTTTCTCTTATTTTTTCTAATTTATTTCATTGTCATAATTCATATCATTTGATATGTTGATTATAGTTAGAAAGAAGGAGAAAAAATACAATGATAAAGGGAATGTGCCACAAAACTATAACCAAGAACAAAATACCATATGGAGTATTTAACATGATTCATTGTTTGTTTAGTTATTTAAAAAAAATAATTCATTATCACAATTTATAACATTTGTTATTTTTATTATAGCGACAAATGAAGATAGCAAAGACATTGATCAAGTGGATGTGAAACAAAACTATAATCAAGAATATGATAAATCAGGTACTTGACATGTTTTGTTCTTGGGTGAATTTTATTCATTGTCACAATTCATAACATATTAATTGTATATTATAGAGATAAATAAGGAGAACAAAGACAAAATTGAGATGCAAAGATATGATCATGAACATATCATCATATTAGTTACTTATAACTTGTCTTTTAGTTTCTTTTGTTATTTTTAAATTTTAATCCTTGTAACAAACATAACATTTCAAATGTTTATTATAGAGACAAATAAGAAGAACAAAAATTATGTGTTATACTATAGAATTAAGTATTAAATATGTGTTATACTACAAAATTTGATCAAAAGAAGTATTATTGGTATTTGATTGAGGGTTTAACATTTTTTTCTCTAGGGTCCATGAAGACAATACAAGAGAACAATGGCTCATTTATAAAATAGATTGCCTAGATTATCTATTATTGTTTTGCAACCAAAATAATTGAAAAGCAATTAGTTAATTTTTAATTAATGGACATTTCTATCATAGCATCAATGATGATGCATCATAAAAAGAGCATATTGAAAAAATGGGAAGGGTTGAGGATGACACAATAGATTTTTTTTTTTTTTTCTTCATTCACATGCAATACATTTTCTTGATATGTGTTTCCAAGAATGAATATCTTGACATTGCAACTTGGACTAAAAATTCAAAACAAATTGCAACAAAAGTTTTAAAATAGTTGGTTTCAAAAACATCAGGAGATCAACTTGTGTTTACATGGACTGCTTCAGATTGTAAATCACAAAATAGACATGAGGACACTGACAATCTAACAACAATTACACACACTAAATCATTGGAAAAAATACAGCATACACATACTAAATATAATGAATCTAACATTGTTATAGTGAATTGTTACTTGAGACAGTGAAATAAATTCCGAAAGAAAATGTGATTCTTACCACTCCATTCATTGGAAAGGGCCAAGAAGTTAAATGGTTGATCACTGATCTATGGAGAATATTGAATAAATTCAACAAGGAAATAAATTGAAGGATTTTTATTTACATTTAATAGTATCTTAAGATGACTAATGTCTCTTTCATCTATAAACATGAATATCATGATTACAATAAAAATTCTAGGTCATTATATGTATGACATCATGAATTATTACTATATTTTGTAGAATTTTTCAATTTAAGTTGACTTCTATTTCATAATACTAATATAAGAATTGGTGGTTTGTTTGTCATTACTAGAAATTAAAATATTGTTATTTTGTTTATTTCTAGGGAGACACTGAGTGAATAAAGCTTAGTGATTTGAATGGTTGTTTTATGTATTCGTATAAAAATTTCTTATTCCATATAAATTTAAAAGATGTATTAGGTTGTATGTTGAAATTATTAGATAACAATTTCGATTGTTTGCTTGAATTGAACCATTTCTTGAATTTCGTATGTTTGCTTGAATTGAGCCATTGTAATTATATTTTTTAATTACCATTTAACTCCCCGCAATTTTCCCTTATATAAAAATGGAAAATTTTGATAATCGATGTAACGACCCCCATCGTTATGACAACATGCGATGCACAATAGGTGCAATATATATATATATATATATATATATGCAGGAAAATAACAACGACAAACAATCAATCAACGCAACTCGACGATGAACACAACGCATGCAATTTAGGAAACATGAAAACATAACGACCTAGCATACTAGCACATCATGCAACTGGAAGAAACATACGACAAGCAATAAGACAAAAATAAAAACAACTACCCACCCATCCTACCTTGCAAGGTTAGGACCTCCAGGACACATAAGCAACGCTAAAGCTTAGGTTCCCATCGATTTTTACCATTTAAGGTCTGAAGGTTGATGATTGTTTTGAGGAACAAGGAGGTGTCTAAATCCCACCCATCACAAGCAAGACCACGCCTACTAGGCTAAAAGCAACATTAATCAATCCAACCACAAAAAATTTAACGACACAAGTAGCTAGAACCTTCTCTGTGAGCGAGACACAATCACATTAACATTACAAACAAGTAAAACCTTACTTACAAAACAACATCACCCACATCGGGAGGCGCATAACAGTAAGCCAATTTTCATATGTGCTTATTGATCAACGTGCACAATGATCCAATCATAAGGTGTCACCTGACCACATTGTGACAAGTGCGCCAGGAATCCCAAGCGCAAACATAATAATTCTAAACATTCAACCAAACATCAAATTCAATGTGCCTAAATCAAACTTACACTGTGAAACATCATACAACATCCTTAGATGAAGGTTCTCTAAACAATAAAGCAAACATGGCTGCAAGGTGACTATAATCAATACATTTAATTGGAACAACGACTAGATGTAATTCATTAGCAGTTATCATCATAAGGACTAATTCACAACATAAGTAACCAATCACCATCTAAGGGTAAAAACATCCAACCATATTTAAGCAACATAAACTTTCCATTCAATGGTTTATTATCCAATAAACTCATCTATAATTTTTTCTTCATGGGTTCTAAATCCCTACAAAAAAATCAACTCTTAAATTACACAGAGTAAAAAGAGGAAAAAGGGGGGTGGGGGAGCCAAGCATCGAACACCCTTACTCAATTCATGCAATGTGCAATAATTAGTGACGATTTCACGAGGAAACATTAAAAATTGCTTCACCATATTTAGATAAATTAATTACAATCAACCATCATTATGTAAATATCATAAAGATCACACCTATCATAGAATCAACACCCTTTATTAAAAGGGTTATATCCTAACATTCAATTAATTAATACCAATTCTCTAGAATGACAATAATAAATTGTTTTTACTCCCATTATTATGATCCATTGATGCCATACACATACTAATCAATGATCAACCTAGTTTATACATCATTACTAACACCTGGACAAAATTTCTAAACTTTATGCAGGAATTGATATTGATATCGTGGCAGTGGCATTGAATGTTATTATAAGCATTGCCATAACTCCAGTAAACTATTATGTTGATGCAATGAAAACAATTAATCTATTGTGTGGGATAATTGCAATAATCGTAATAAATCCAATCACTTTTTTTACAAAGGAAAGAACATGAATTAAGAAAATATAATTAGGAATTTTACACATAGATCATTTCAGAAGTTACGAAGCTACCCAACATCTACTTAATATACAAAAAGTGCAGTTCTTTACAATAAAAACACAATGAAAAAGCCCCCTTCCACTATAAAAATTGCATCCCAAAATACACATTCCTCATTGCCAATTTACACCCAACCATATGACATTAATTGTTACAATATACAAATACAATTGTTAATCATTAATAAAATATTATAAGACTGTTATACCACAATTGAAATGGGCAGGAAATTTGTTTTAATCCCAGCTGTCATCACAACATCCGTTACTATAACAATAAATCTTTTATAAAGATATCCAAGGAAACTTTACTGAGACATTATGAATGTTAACAAGAGATACCACCCTTGACATTGACTCAAAATAAGCAGAACTCAACGAGGAATCCACCCATGCCATAATTGTTGCTTCCGTCCTGACCTCTCTACTAAAAACAATATAACACTGCCTTCTTCAAAGAGTCCACAGCCTGAGATCCTACTATCAGTCGGGTAAGATCTGGGTCGCTGCCCCAAGCATACTAAAGCTCACTTGCTACAGGTGAGGGAGAGGAAAGGTGCATGATCAACACGCAGGCCAGGCTCGAGATTCCTCTTAGGGCGCCAGTGTGTTTTAGCTGCCAACAGGAAACACCAAGTCGATTGGGTTACAACTGGCCTCCTCGGGAAGGAGAAAATCGAGGGGTAAACACGTTCCATGTATTGGCAAAACTCCAACAAATTATAGCACCCAAAAGGAAGAAATTTCTTCACTTACACTCCCCTGACACAGGGTGAAATTTGTTTTTACCAATAAAATTTGACACGCAGTAAAAACAAGTAAAATAAATGCATACAACAATATAACTGGTCCTTTTTCCAGGATTCGATGGAATAAAAAAAACTTGATTCTAAAAGATTGGAGTGCAAGGGAACTTGAAGGCACAATTAAAAGAGGGTTTACTCGATACTGGCGACCTCGGAGAGGAAAAATGGAATGGGTTTGGTCCACCACTCCAAGCTGAGATCCTACAAAGAAGCCACGTACAGACAGAAGAATAACCCGTGTACTGTTAAAATGACTGGAAAAACATTTGTTTATGACATGAAGAACAAAACCAATAGTTATATGTTCGGAAGGAGACAAAATCAAGCAAGACATATTGTCAATTAATACGTTCCATGGACATAGACACAACAACGTTTGCCTTGGATTTGGCATGTCAATACTATTAACAGCACCAACAAGTGAAATGCTTGTGACTGGCTATGTTGCGAAGGAACAGGGGGTGGATTTATTCAAAGGATGAATCCATAACTAAGGAATTGAAATTTCAACTTGGCCAATATTAACTAGGCTTCCTCCACCATAACGTTGTGTGGTGTGAATGACGAAGTTTTTCATTTTATTGTTTTTTTTTTTAATAAAAAAGCCTAAGCACCTACGATTGGGGAATAATAGGGAAAATATTGAAGCAAGGGTGACCAATCATTCCAGGGATTTCACTAGGCGTTTCAAGTTTCAGTCAAGGGAACAAGCGGGGATAAGTTTAGGCGAAAGAACTCTTGGAAGGGAGGTCTGATCCTTTATTCTGTAAACTAAAAATAGGAGAGAAACTGCAGGAAGCCTAACTGGCAAAGATTAAGGGTAGGAGTGTGAAAATTAAGGTTTTTAACACAGATAAACCTATAACTACCATGATTTCCTCTGAATATAGACTTAACCAGGTATTGCAACCAATTATTACTTCTAATCTGGAATAAATTTACCAGAGATATTCAAAACAAAAGTTTAAATAACTTTTTACTACAATTTAACATGCGTACATTCACCATTAAAGATTTTCATATGAAGAAATGTTAACTAATTCTCCATTCAAAATTTACACATGTGTACTGTAACCAATGTGAATGCTTCATAGTCGTTGTCCCATGCGTGCTTCTCCCAACTCTCACTTCCCAACTGATGAGACCTCACCGATACCTCCCAACCAACACTAGGGGTACTCTTCTTCCCCCTAAGCCCCCCGAGCCGCAAAGGGGCCACACACACAATTCCAAATGATGCTAGCTCCATGCTCGCCTTGCAAGGTTGATCTACCACTTGTTGTCTGAGATGGGTATCCCAACTCCCACAAGAATAGTTTAGTCAAGATAAATTTCGATAGCGTAACCTTACACATACCAGACGTGATCCATACTCCTCCTCTGCCATCCTTTTTATAGAGTTTACTTAGTGATTAGTTTCCAAAACCCTCATTATATCCCTTTTATTAATTTAATTAGGACAAACCTCCCCCATACACGTCACCTGATCCCTTAGTTGCACCAGAAAATCAATTTATTTATTAATTAAATTTTCCTATATCCCTCACCCACCTAAAAGAATTCCTAAAAATGCTCCTCGGTGTCCCATTATTCTCTTACATTTCTTAAATGACTTACACCTTACTTAAAACCTAGTTGAGTTCACAAATATAAAGTTCCAAAGGCTAGATTCCCTACTAAGTTAGACATTCCCATTTTTCTTTAAGTTTCCCCCTTTTAACTAGGTTCAGAATTAGCAAGTTTAGACAAAAACAACCATTTACCCCTTTTAATAATTAAACCTTCATTTAAAATTTTACTTTAATTATTAATGCTTTAATTTTCCTTACCCCCTTCTTGTTACATGTCCATTTAGCTTTTATTTTTTTTTATTTTGTTCACATATTCTACTCAGACCTAGGTTTTAAATTCAATAGGATTGGCGAAAATTCTTAAGGAAAAAATTGCTATTAACTTCACTCATACCATTATTCATTTTAAGGCCGACCAGGTCCTAAGGAGGCATAGTTTTCTAGGGACTAAGTTTATTAATTTACCATAGTTAAAATTGCAGCATGCCCTTCATGACACACGACGTGCTCCAAGGGTGCCACTCACCTGCATTATGGTTTTATTTGCACGACATTCCCTTTAAGATGCACTACGTGCTCCAAGGGTGCCACTCGCCTCTTTAGTGAATTTGGTAGATGTCAAAACCTTGGAGTCAATACTCCATCAGGTGACCTTGTAGGAGATTGAGGGCCTCTAATGAATAAGGAACCTGCCTTATTGTGCACCCCTTAGAATCATCGTGAGAGACTGTCACATTCTTCCCTCACAACATCATGGATCTATCAAACTAGGTAATCGTTAACCTATAGTTCGAGCCATGACGAGAGTGCTAGTAGGCTATGGCAGGGCTGTTGCCACACCTCTCCCTCAATGCATCTAGTTGTCATGCGTGACCCCTTTACTCCAAATTTGAGTTTGATTGGCAAGCTATCGTCAGCCTACATCCATCAATGAAACATGTCAAGTATAACAATCAACATCATAATATCTAGTGATACATCACATCTGTAATATCAAAAATAGTCAAACCATAACAGTCCACTCCTTGACTCAATCTAGAGTCCAAGGAGATCCATCGATGCCATCGGCATCCTCTGACGTCTAGAGACATGCACACTCAAGAGACCCCAGTCAATAGCACATGTCGATGTAAATACAACAAAAATAACATATCATCCGATCCACAATATCTCATAATCATAATTAAAACAACCAATCGTATAATGAACCAGATCACTTGCATGCCAGTCTCCTCAAAGAATAAGTCTGCTCAGTGTGCACAAGAAAGGGATGTTACATACACCCCCTGTTGTTTTAAACTTTTTCCCAAAGTTTCACAGTATGTAATTTCTGAAATATAGTGTATCACAATATCATATGTCTAGGTATCAAACAAGAATCGAAACTGCTGACGCATATCATATGCATCCTCCCAGGTCGTTGAGTGTAGACTATAGTTCTCCCACTGGACCTTGACCTGATTTACTATTTGACATCGTAGCTATCAAATGCAATGGTCTAGGATTTGGATTGGCTCCTCCGTGAGCGCACCCTCATCCAATACCTGCAAGGGACTCATGTAAATAACATGCGTAGGATCAATAACATAATGTCTCAAAATAGATACATGAAATACATCATGAATACACCTCAAAGAATCAGGTAAGGCTAGTCGATAGGCCATGGGCCCCTTCCTTTCCACAACCTCAAAAGGTACCATGAACCTAGGAGAGAGTTTATCACCCTTTCCAAACTTGATAGAACTCTTATGTGGTTTCACTCACAAGAAGACTCAATCACCAACTTCATAACTTCGGTCGACACGATGCGCATAGACATAAGTCTTCTGTTGATCCTGCACTTCCTTTATCCTTTGTCTTATGGTTTTCATTTGGTATTCCATTTCTTGGATCTCTTCTAGTCCCACCAGGACCCTATCCTGAAGCTGATCCCAACTCAAAGGCGTCTGACATGCTCACCCATAAAGAAACTCAAAAGGCACCATCTTAATGGTGCTTTGATAACTGTTGTTATATGCAAATTCTACCAGTGGAAAGAATTATTCCCAACGCTTATGTTGGTCCATCATGTACATGTGAAACATATCCTCCAAGATTTGATTTGTTCACTCGGTCTGCCCGTCTGTCTCTAGGTGATATGTGGTACTAAAATTAAGTTGGGTTCCCAAGGCCTCTTGGAAACTAGTCCAAAGTCATCCTCTAAACACCGATCCTCGATCGAATATAATCCTTTTTGGCACACCATGAAACCTTGTGATATTGCTGATGAAAAATATAGCTATGTCAGGAGCGTGATACATTGTATGCACAGGAATAAAATGAGCACTCTTCGTCAGCATGTCAACTACCACAAAAATCGAGTCGTGTCTCCTTTTCGTCAGTGACAATCCAACAATGAAATCCATCAAAATGACCTCCCATTTCGATTATGGAATAGCACGTGGATATAGTAATCTTGTCGGATGTCTATGTTCAACCTTGATCTTCTGACATTCTAGACATCTTGCCATGTATTTGACTATATCTGCCTTCATTCCTTTCCAGAATAATAAGGGTTTAAGGTCTGCCCTCATATTCGTGACTCCTGGGTGAGCCATGCACACTGTTCTATGATCCCCGTTTAGGATCAAACTCCTCAACTCGTCATTGGGTGGTACATAAATTTGATTTTTAAATATCAATAATCCATCGTTGTCCATAGTAAATCCTTCAAATTTTGGTACCATCTTTGTGTTTTGTCCGATAAATTCCTTGACCCTTTTGTACCAATCATCATTGCACTATAAAGTTAGAATATTTTCGTGTAGATTCATCTGAAGAGGCATCACCGAAAATATGTGTGGTCTCCAAATCAACGCATCAACCACTATATTCACTGTTCCTTTTATGTAAGTAATCTCGAAATTGTACTCACTAAGCAATTCCGACCAATGCCTTTGTCACGCGTTCAAGTCGCTTTCCGTAAAGATGTATTGTAAACCACAATGGTTTGTTTTTAGTTCAATTTTTCCTCCAATGAGGTAGTGTCTCCATGTTCTCAAGGAATACACAATGGCTAAAAACTCCAAATCATGCGTTTCATAGTTCTCCTCATGCCTTCTCAGCTTTCTCGAGATGTAAGTGATCACTCGACCGTCTTGCATCAAAACTCCGCCTAAGCCTTCGTTGGATGCGTCAGTGCATACCAAGAAATCCTCGTCCATGTTAGGGAACTTTTGTATTGGTGTTGCTATCAATATCTCCTTGAGCCTCCAAAATTCTTCCGCGCATTTCTCGGTCCAAACAAACTTCTTGTTCTTCTTCTACAATTCCGTAATCGGATTTGCTATCTTCAAAAAACCATTGAAGAAACATCGATAGTATCCCGCTAAACCCATGAATATATGCACTTTTGGGACATTCATTGGCACAATCCATTCCATAATAGCCTCAACCTTTGCTGGATCCACAACGATACCTTCGCCAAAGATGACATGCCCTAAGTAGTGAATATTCGATTGATAAAACGAGCATTTAGACAGTTTTCCAAACAATTTTTTCTCTCGTAGACACTATAGTACCAAGTGCAAGTGCTCATCATGCTCCTCCATCATCCGAGAATATATCAAAATGTTGTCAATGAATACTTAGACGAACTTGTCTAAGTATTCATGGAACAACCCATTCATCAAGCTCATAAATACTTCAGGGGAGTTTATCAGTCCAAACGGTAAAACAATAAACTCGTAATGTCCAAACCTCGTCTTAAAGGAAGTCTTAGGGATGTTGTCCTCCTTGATCCACAACTAGTGATACCTTGATCTCAAGTCGATCTTCGAAAACATCGTTGCGACTTTCATATGATCAAATAGATCGTCAATCCTTGGAAATGGATATTGGTTTTTTTATCGTTGCCTTGTTCAATTGATGGTAGTCAATGCAGGGTCTCCATGACCCATCCTTCTTCAGTATGAAAATAAAAGGCACACCCCATGGTGACACACTTGGATGTATAAGTCATAGATCCAACAACTGCTTCAGTTACATTTTCAACTACTGCAACTCAGGGGTCGAAATCCGATACGACGTTCTCTCTATCGGTTCAGTTTCTGGTTTTAGAACGATGGTAAATTCCAATTCCCTCTCAGGAGGTAATCCTAGAAAATCCTTTGGGAATACATCCACAAACTTTCGCACTACTGAAAGGTTTTCTAGGCCTTCCGCCACACCCTTTTCGTTTAACGTAAGGATTGAATATATCTTGCATCCCTTTCACATGCTCTTTCATAGCTATAGGGAAGAGATGAACCTTAGGGAGACTCCCTGGTTTCAACCTACAATAACACATCTCTGTCCGTCATCATCGAACAAGCTCAATCGTTTCGTCTTACAGTTGAGTATTGCCTCATGCAATTCCAACTAGTCCATACCGATCACGATGTCATAAGACCCTAAGATCATGACATACAGGTTGACCCTTGTGAAAAACTCTCCCATGTTAAGGCTACAGCCTGTAACCTTCCCTCCGACCTTTTATTTGGCTCCTGAAGCCATTTCTACAAAGATAAACTCATCATGTTCGACTTCCTTTACCTTAATTTGTTTTAGCATTGAACCAGAAATAAAATTCTCTGTAGCACCTGGATCTATCAAAATACTAAGGGTCTAGTCAGCGACAATACCTGACGTATCAAGAACAGTTGATTGATGCTCTTCATGGCGATTATTCACCACTATATGAATCTGATGGGCCTTGTTAAAATCTCCCACGGTAGTGGGTCCGGTTGATCCAGATGCTCTGGTCCTCTCAACTGGGAAGTCATGCTAGTAATGTGGCTCTCCACATGTCCAACACCCTTTCTTTGGTCTAGTACTCCTGGTACCTAAAGTAGAAGCTCACGGCCCACTGACTTGGAACCCTGGTCTGTTCTGCTGAACATGCCTAAACTGTTGTTGTTGCGGTCGATGTTGTTGGTGGTGTTGTGGTCCTCTGTAAGGAGTTCGATGTTGAGGCATTGGTCTTCGAGGTGTAGTGAAAGTGGATCCTCTCTGGATACCATGATATATTGGTGAATGTCTAGCTGGTGTCTGATGTTGTTGCGCACCAGATGATGCCTATCCCACTAATCTCGTTGGAGTCCTACTCTGACCCCCGTTGATAAGCTCCTCCTATGCTATGAGGGCCTTCTGGACAACATCATGCAAGGTTTGAGGCATCAGAATCCTCACCTTTGCACGAATGCAGTGGTTAAGGCCAAACACCAACATGTTGACCTTAAGTTTCTCGGTATTCAGGTGCAGATCATATCGAAGAAGCTCCATGAAATGAGCCTCGTACTCGAGCACCGTACGGTCACCCTGTCACAAGTAATTGAATTCGTGGAGATGACGCTCAATGAATTCCTTAGAAATATACCTCTCCTACAAACGTTCCTCGAACAGTTCCCATGAAACTTCTTTGATGACCATGTTTAATTGCGACAGGAGCATCTTCCACTAGAGAAGAGCGCTCTCTTTCAGTTGAAACATCACCATGTGGACCTTCATGTTGGAGGTATAGTCGTGAAGTGAAAAGAACAACTCCATATTCTCCAACCATCCCTCGGCGGCTACGCCGTCCGGGGCATGAAATCTGTCACAGTGTAGTTCATTTCAGGAGTAAGGTTTTTGCTAGTAAATTAAATAGCATAATTTTTTTGATTTTATTTTTGTCTGAGCACTTCTCCTAGAGCAGTGTCTAAGGCAT
>JZKD02S2222750.1:2405173-2421891 GCA_000966675.3 Picea glauca | reverse complement strand
AGTGAAAAGAACAACTCCATATTCTCCAACCATCCCTCGGCGGCTACGCCGTCCGGGGCATGAAATAACTCAGGAAACTTTACCTTCTTGAGTTTGCAGTGAATGATACCAGTACTGATTGAGGCACACGGTGGACCCTCAGGAGGTGTCGATGCCCTGGCATCATCTCTATCTGAACGATCGATCAGTGCCTCAGACATCCTTTGAAAGGAACTCATCAGCCCAACCACATCCCCCACGACTATTTTTTCCTGCCCGACAACCTGTTTGTCTCCCTGGGAGTTAGACCCCTCAGGCATGGATGCTATTGGGGGTGTCGTGCCTCCTCCCCTAGCACCCTGTCATCTTCCTCTGCGGTTTCCTATATCAATGATTACCTACATGAATACAAATCAATTTTAATTAGTGACATTTTATAATCAAGTATTCAATCAATGGAAGTCGTAGTGATTCCAAGTCACGGGTTGTACTGGCTTTGATACCATATGTAATGACCCCCATTGTTACGATAACATGCAATTCATAACAGATGCAATTTATTTTTTTTTATGCAGGAAAGTAACAATGACAAACATTCAGTCAATGCAACTCGATGATGAACATAACGCATGCAATTTAGGCAACAATCAAACATATCGACCTAGCATACTAGCACATCATGCAGCTGGAAGAAACATACGACAATCAATAAAAATAAATAAAAACGACTACCTGCTTGTCCTACCCTATAAGGTTATGACCTCTAGGACACATAAGAAACGCTCAAGCCTAGGTTCCCATCGATTTTGACCATTTAAGGTCTCAAGGTTGGTGAATATTCTGAGGAACAAGGAGGTGTCTACATCCCTCCCATCACAAGCAACACCATGCCTACTAGGCTAAAAGCAACATCAATCAATCCAAACACAACAAATTTAACGACATAAGTAGCTAGAACCTTCTCGACGAGAGGGAGACAATCAAATTAACATTACAAACAAGTACAACCTTACTTACGAAACAATATCACCCACATCAGGAGGCGTATAACTCGAAGCCAAGTTTCATATGTGCTTATTGATCAACTCATGCAATGATCCATTCATAAGGTATCACCTCGCCACATTGCGACAAGTCTGCCAAGAATCCCAAGCGCAAACAGAATAATTATAAACCTTCAACCAAACATAAAATCCAACGTGTCTGAATCCAACTTGCACTGTCATACATTATACGACATCGTTAGATGAAGGCGCTCTAAACAATAAAGCAAACATGGTTGCAAGGTGACTATAATCAATACATTTAATTGGCGCAATGACTAGATGTAATTCATTATCAATTATCATCATAAGGACTAATTCATAGCATAAGTAACCAATCACCATCTAAGGGTAAAAGCATCTAACCATATTTAAGCAACATAAACTTTCCATTCAAGGGTTTATTATCCAGTAAAATCATCTACAAATTTTTCTTCATGGGTTCTAAAGACCTACAATAAAATCAACTCTTAAATTGCAAGGAGTAAAAAGAGGAAAAAGGAGGGGGGGAGACAAGCATCAGACACCCTTACTCAAGTCATGCAATGTGCAATAATTAGTGACGATTTCAAGAGGAAACATTAAAAATTGCTTCAACATATTTAGATAAATTAATTACAATCAACCATCATTATGTAAATATCATAAAGATCACACCTATCATAGAATCAACACCCTTTATTAAAACTCTTATATCCTAACATTCAATTAATTAATACTAACTCTCTATAATGATAGTAACAAATTGTTTTTACTCCCATTAATATGATCCACTGATACCATACTCATACTAATCAATGATCAACCTGGTTTATACATCATTACTAACACCTGGACAACATTTCTTAACTCTCTGCAGGAATTAATATTGATATTATGGCAGTGGCATTGACAATTATTATAAGCATCGCCATAACTCCAACAAACTATTATGCTGATGCAAGGAAAATAGTTATTCTATTGTGTGGGATAATTGCAATAATCATAATAAATACAATAACTTTTTTTACAAAGGAAAGAACTTAAATTAAGAAAATATAATTAGGACTTTTACACATAGATCCTTTCAACAATTACGATGTTACCCAACATCTGATTAAAATACAAAAAGTGTAGTTCTTTACAATAAAAACACAATGAAAAATCCCCCTGCCACTATAAAAACCACATCCCAAAATAAACAATCCTCATTGCCAATTTACACCCAGCCATATGAAATTAATTGTTACAGTATACAACTACAATTGTTAATCATTAATAAAATATTATAAGACTGTTATACCAAAATTGAAATGGGCAGGACAATTGTTTTAATCCCAATTGTCATCACAACATCCCTTAGTACAACAATAAATATTTTATAAAGATATCCAAGGAAACTAATTACTCAGACATTCTGGACGTTAACAAGGGAGACCAACCCTGACATTGACTCAAAATAAGCATAAAATCAACGAGGAATCTGCTCATGCCATAATCGTTGCTTGCGTCCTGACCTCTCTACTAAAAAATATATAACACTACCATATTCAAAGAGTCCACAACCCGAGATCCTACTTCAAACCAGGTAAGAGCTGGGTCGTTGCCCCAAGCATACTAAAGATCAGTCGCTACAGGTGAGGGAGAGGAAAGGCATGGGATCGACGTGAAGGCTGGGCTCGAGCTTCCTCTCAGGGTGTTGGTGTGTTTTATATTCCAATGGGAAACACCAAGTGGATTGGGTTACAACTAGCCTCCTTGGCAAGGAGAAAATTGAAGGTAAACACGTTCCATGTATCGGTCGAACTCTAGTGAATTCTAGCACCCAATAGGAAGAAATCTCTTCACTTACACTCCACTGACACAGAGTGAAATTTGATTTTACCAATAAAATTTGACACGCATTAAAAATGAGTAAAGTAAATGCATATAACAACATAACTGGTCCTTTTTCCAGGATTCGATGGAATAAAAAAAAACTTTAGTCTAAAATCTTGGAGAGCAAGTGAAATTTAAGGCGCAATTAAAAAAAGGGTTTACTCGAGACTGACGACCTTGGAGAGGAAAAAGGGAATGATTTCTATCCCCCACTCCAAGTTGATATCCTAGAAAGAAGCTATGCACACACGTGGGAATAACTCGTGCACTGTTAAAACTACTAGAAAAACATTTTTTTATGGCATGAAGAACAAAACCCATCATTCTACCTTCAGAAGGAGACAAAATCAGTCAATAGTGACTATCAAGTAATATGTTCTATGGGCATAGATAGAACAACATTTTCCTTGGATTTGGCATGCCAATACTACTAGCAGCACCAACAGGTGAAATGCTTGTGACTCGCTACGTTGGGAAGGAATAGGGGGTGGCTTTGTTCAAAGGATGAAGCCATAACTAAGGGACTGAACCTGCAAATTGGCCGATATTGACCGAGCGTCCTATACCAATATGTTGTGTGGTGTGAATGGTAGAGTTTTTCATTTTATTGTTTTTTATTTTTAATCAAAAATCCTAAGCACTTACGACTGGGGAGTAACAGGGAAAATATTGAAGTAAGGGTGACCAGTCATTCTAGGGATTTCACCAGGCGTTTCAGGTTTTGGGAAATGGAACAAGAAGGGATTAGGTTAGGAGAAATAACTCTTGGAAGGGAGTACCACCCCTTTATTTTTCAAACTAAAAATAGGAGAGAAACTGCAGGAATCCTAACTAGCAAGGAGCAAGGGTAGGAGTGTGAAAATTAAGGATTTTAACACAGATCTACCTGTAACTGCCATGATTTCCTCTGAATATATCCTTAACCAATCATTGCAGCAAATTATTACTTCTAAGATGGAATAAATTTATTATAGATATTCAAAATAGAAGTTTAACTACCTTTTTACTACAAATTAACATGCATACATTCGCCATTATAGATTTTCATATGCAGAAAAATTAACTACTTCTCCATACAAAATTTACACATGCATACCGTAACCAATGCGAGACCTCACCAATACCTCCCAGCCAATGCTAGGGGTACTCTTCTTCCCTCTGATCACCTCGAGCTGCAAAGAGGCCACACACACAATACCAGAGAATGCTAGCTCCCATCTTGCCTTGCAAGGTCGAGCTACCACTCATTGCCCGAGTTGGGTATCCCAACTCCCACAAGAAAAGTTCAGTCAAGATAAATTCTGGCAGCGTAACCTTGCACATACCAGATGTGATCCATACTCCTCCGCCATCCCTTTTATAGAGTTTACTTAGTGATTAGTTTCCCAAAGCCTCATTAGATTCTTTTTATTAATTTAATTAGGACAAACATCCCCCGTACACATGTCACTCGATCCCTTAGTTGCACCAGAAAATCAATTTATTAAATAATTAATTTTTTGTATTTCCCTCACCCACCTAAAAGCGTTCCTAAAAATGCTCCTCGGTGTCCCATTATTCCCTTACATTTCTTAAATTACTTACGCCTTACTTAAATCCTAGTTGAGTTCACAAATAGAAAGTTCCAAAGGCTAGATTCCCTACTAAGTTAGAAATTCCCCTTTCTCTTTAAGTTTCTCCTTTTCTTTAAGTTTCCCTTTTTCTTTAAGTTTCCCCCTTTTAACTAAGTTGAGAGTTAGCAAGTGTAGACAAAACCAACCATTTACCCCTTTTAATAATTAAACCTTCATTAAAATATTTACTTTAATTATTAATGCTTGAATTTTCCTTACCCCGTTCTTGTTACATGTCCATTTAGTTTTTTTGTTTTTTTTGTTCACATATTCTACTCAAAGTTAGGTTTTAAATTCACTAGGCTTGGCGACAATTGTTATTAACTTCACTCATACTATCATTCATTTTAAGGTCGACCAGGTCCTAAGGAGGCATAGTTTTCTAGGTACTAGGTTTATTAACTTACCATAGTTAAAATCACGACATGCCCTTCAGGACACATTACATGCTCCAAGGGTGCCACTCACCTGCATTCTGGTTTTCTTTACGCGACTTGCCCTTCAAGAAGAAACTACGTGCTCAAAGGGTGCCACTCGCCTCTTGACTGAATTTAATAGACGTCAAACCCTTGGAGTCAATACTCTGTCAGGTGACCTTGTAGGAGACTAAGGGCCTCTAAGGAATAAGGACCCTGCCTTATTGCACGCCCTTTAGAATCATCGTGAGAGGCTGTCACAATCTTCCCTCACAACATCGTGGATATCTCGAACTAGGTAATCATTAACCTACAGTTCAAGCCATAGTGAGAGTGCTAGTAGGATGTGGCAGGGTTGCTGCCACACCTCTCCCTCGATGTCTCTGGTTGTCGTGCATGACCCCTTTACTCCAAATGTGAGTCTGGTAGGAAAGCTATCGTTAGCTTGCATCCATCAATGAAACATGTCAGCTATAACAATCAACATCATAATATCTATTCATACGTCACATCTGTAATATCAAAAATATTCAAACCATAACAGTCCACTCCCTGACTCGATCCAGAGTCCAAGGAGATCCATCGATGCCATCGACATCCTCTGACGTCCAGAGCCCTGCACACTCGGGAGATCCTAGTCAATAGCACCTGTCGATGTAGATACATAAAAAATAACATATCATCAGATCCACAATATCTCATAATCATAATTAAAACAACAAATTGTATAATGAACCGGATCACTTGCAGGCAAGTTTCCTCAAAGAATAAGTCCACTCAGTGCACACAAGAGCGGGATGTTACAATTGATGACAATGTGATTTTTTTAAATGCTTTTAAATGTCTTGTTTTGATGTCCTTTATTAATGAAGTGTTGAAGTGGAGAAATGTTAATGTCATATATGCGGTTGTAGTACAAATGTAAATAGGGATTAATATCAGTGGAAATATGTTGTTGATATTTTAAATGAAATGAGTATTCTTCTCATCATACACCATAAATTAACCAAGTTGTCATATTCAAAGAAAAACAGATTGGGAGTTTGGTGACAGGTCCTAGTTTTTTAGACCTTTTTAGTGGAAAGTATTAAAATACTACTTAAATAATTATAATGTTGCAATATAGACATCAAATGTTACTAAAAATTAAATTTGACAAGTACTTGAAAAATCAAATATTGATATGGGGGATTTTGAATTCACATGGAACGGGTCTCGCTATCATTTGCAAACAAAATTTAAAGCAGGGAGTACACTACAATGTTATGAGAAAAGGTTAAGTGACATGTTGTCCCAATATGGAGAAATACAATGAATCAAATGTATTGCTGATAGATACATCAAAACTTACTTCTCAATTCATTGGATATCGGTCAAACCACATCATGATAAAAACATATACATGACAAGAGCAAGATATGTGGCTTATGCAAGTTTTATTCCCCTTTCTTAAGACACTTCATTGTACCAAAGAGAAACATTACTACATTTGATTGTTCAATAGAACATCGACTTCATTGTAAGATGCTTGGCTTATGTAGGTTTTATTCCTCTTTTTTAATAAACTTCATCATATCAAAGAGAAACATGACTACATATGAATGTTCAATATAACATCGACTTCATTGCAGTAGACAAAGATATTTTCTTTTAAAAACTTATTCACAAGTACATTCTAATTTTTCAATTGGTGAATCGATTTATATGATTTTATATATATTTTAAATATATGGGAATTGAAAATGATATTAATATACATTATTATTATCAGGGGCGACATGTGTGGGGGGGAATATCATCAATCTCAGAGGAAGTATAGTAATAATTTATGCTTGGGGTTTACGCACTATGAAAAACAATGAAGCTAAAGTTTTCTATCTCCTTAAAGGCCTCAGTTTGGCCCTTTCATCTGGCATGAGAAAAATTATCATTTGTGAAGATACCATGCTAGTTATCCAAGCAATTGTCACTCAAAATATTGTGGGAGTAAATGTCTTCGTTGGTGCTTTAGAAAGAATAAATTTTGTCCTCAAGAAATTTGAGACTTACTCCTTTTATCACATTAAAAGAGATCTCAACACTGACACTAACCATGAGGCCAAAGAAGAAGCTCTTGTTAGACAAGGAGTTATAAAGGTAAATGGGAGAAAAATGTTCCACCACATCCCTTGATTTCTATGAAGTAGGCTACATCAAGGAGTTATGAACGACATCCATGGGAATTAATTTCTCTAGGCTATACCCAACTTCAAGGACGCTATTGTATGCCTATCATTCCCTCTGGTGCATGTGGAAGATTTCATCTGGAGCCTATTATGATGGCTACACAATCAAGGAATTAGCGGGAGGTTCGTTTCACTTGTTGGATCCAGGTTGAAGGACACCTCCTACATTCGGGCTATTCCAAGTATAGGTGGTTCAAGACTAATTTATGGTTCAAGTGCAGCTGGCCTTTTTTCTCTCCTCTTAGGAGCCTCTTTAATGACATAGAACCTTCATGGAGAAATATTAAGTGCATTCTATGTAGACATGAAGACATGGTGGAAGGAAATAGGTTGGATCATACTCAACTGTATAAAACAGTAGCCAATCATGAACAAATAAATGTGTCTCTACTTCTGAAAATTGAGATGTTAGAACAAGAGAAAGTGCAAGAAAGACAACGCTATAGGGATTTGGAGCAAACAATGATGATACTTTCACAATGTGTGGATTCTTTGGAACAAGGAAACCATTATTTAAGAGGCCCAATATTGCCACCACAATCAAACTTAGGTTCAATTAATCAAATCAATTCAGAAATACAGGCAACAAATCCGGAAGAAATTCATGGAAATCAAGAAATTGTTCTAATGGAGATAGAGGATGATGAGCCCAATCATGAGGAAAAATTGGAAACTATAGACAATGAATTAATAGTCTCAATTATGCATGTTCGATGTATATTTTTGTTTGGCCAATATGTAAAATTTTATAGTAACAAAATCATTAGATTGTATAAGGAGATACATAGTCATTTTGATGATAAAACAACAACAAATTTCTCAATCAGCTCTGAACCATTTTGTAATCTTTGAACATTGTTTCTCTTAGATGCAACCCCTTTTATGGTCCTTAGGAGGAATGTTTCGATCTTTAAGCTCCACATTATTTTGTCTATACAGGATTCTTAAAACATTTCCTACATTTTTATTATTGTTTATAATTTCTTTTACATTGACCTTGTTGCATTGTACACATTTTTTTCCAATGTATATTTTTTTTTTCTGTAAATTTGTATTCTTAAATGAATTATTTGTAATTGAAATAATATCATATGAGTCAATGAAGCACAAAGTTACTTATTGAATTTTATTTACTTATATGTATTAATATTCCTGTATAAATGTGAAAGTTAAATTTTGAAATAAAATTCCATGTAAATAAAGATGCATTTCTTACACCTAAAATTAGAATAATTTACTTGATAATGAATGCTATGTGGACTATTCAAGCTAATGGGAGATGGGTCATAGGTGAATGACTTTTCCCTTTTTGAACTATAAGATATTTGATATTCCAATCCATAATTTTTTTGTAAATTTGTATACTTAAATCAATTAATATTTGTAATTGCAATCATATCATATTAGAAACCAACAAAGCTCAATGTGACTTAATGATTTTTAATTTCCTATTATATGCATTAATATAAGCATATAAATCTGATATGTAATTTTTAAAATAAAACTCCATTGTAAACAATAAAATTGCTTTCTTAAAAAAAAATAAATTAATTGAAAATGTGTACTAAGTGGATTATTCAGAAAAATGTGTCATAAATGAATTATCTATAATTGAACTTTTTGAAGTGTAAGGTATTTGGTTTCATTGCCCATAAATTTTTCTAAATTTGAAATTTTAAATGAATTGAAATCATCTCATATAAGCTAATAAGGCATGGAGTTATTTTATTGACTTTTACTTATATGCATTAATATGAGTGTATAAATGCGATACAAAATTTTTGAAATAAAACTCTATATAAACAACAAAACATTTCTTTAAAAAAAGGATCTTAGGATTTCTTGATAATAAATGTTAAGTGAAAGATTTAGGCTAATGGGATGGGTTATAGATGAATGCCTCCATACTTGTAAGGCATTCGATTTCTCAATCCATAACTTAGTGTAAATATGTATTATTAAATCAATTATTTGTAAATGCAATCATCTCGTATAAGTCAAGAAGCAATGAAGTCATTTATTTTCCTATTAATATGCATTAGTACAAATACATAAATGTGACATTGTAGTTTTTGAAATAAAACTCCATGTTAAAAAAAAAATTCTTGAAAAAACATAGAACAATTAATTGATAATGAGTGTTATGTGCACTATTTAGATTCATTGGAGATGTGCCATATATGGATGTCTTTGAAATTTTTGCACCAATATGACATTTGATTTCTCCATCCATATTAACATTTTGTAAATTTCATCTTATTTTGTAATTGAAATCACCTCATACAAGCCAACAAGACACAAATCTATTTATTGAATTTTATATAGTTATATACATTAATACGAGTGTATAAATGAGATGTATTTTTGAAATAAAAGTCCATGTAAATAAATATGCATTTTTAATAAAACAAATTAGAATAAATTGATAATGAATTCTAAAAGTGGTCTATTTAGGCTACATGGGAAAATCATGGGTCATAGATTAATAACTTTGAATATTGTTTACTTGATCTTGAAAATTAATATCTTAATTGATAATTTATTTGTAGTTAGATTAAATCATCAATAATCAAAGAGCATTGCGACATATACAAAGTTCAAATAAAATCTTTGAAAAAATAAGTTTCAACATTTATCTCTTCTCCATTTAAAATTCTTCTCATTTTCTCCTAGACTTGGTGAAAAAAATGCTCAAGTTCCATGGTGTTTTTTACAGTTGGATGGCACTATTACATCTGGTCAGTGGTTTTTCAAAATAAAAATTGTTGACAAGGAGATATTGATACCCGAGTTTCTTAGAGTATCGCTCTTCGAAGACCCTTGCCTCCACTGATTACTTGTCTAGGTTAGTTGGTTCTCAAAGGCCACTCATTTACTTCAGTCCATGACATTGTCCATCATAATGGACCAACTTAAATCCCCATTTAAGCACTCTCACTTAATGTAATTCATGGCTTTCAGTGGAGATAGATCAACAATGCCAATAGCCTTCTTCAAATACCCAAATCAATAGTGCCTATCCTTAATATACATGAGAGAATGCCTGAGGCTTAGATATTTCTTTCTCAGACCACCTCCCCCACTGAACACCACTTGAATGATCACCACCTTTTTGGTGATTCTTAAATGCACCAAGAAGTAGGAAATTTTAGCTTCTATTTAGACCTGTATCAAGAAAATGCAAGGGAGGCACCATCCCTCCCCTTAGGAAATCCTCACAACATTGTCATTGATAAAAAATTTCCACCACCACCCCCCTCAGTTGTGGCAATGGGGTGGGAGTCGTTAGGCACCAAATTCAAACATCGAGTCAGGGTCTTCTATCCACAACAATAATATCTCACTTGGATGTTAAATATACTAATATGATTTAAGTCAAATCAATTGCTTATAAGAGCTTCTTTCACACACCTACCGTGCATTGATATTGTTGTACCTAGTAGTCCTATATTTTACCTATTCATGGTCATTATATGGTTTGAAATTACTAAAACTATTTTTATCTTATATTATCTTAATTCAATATGGTGATTTTCAAAAAACAGAATGTTGATGAAGCCCATGTAATAGAAATTTTCCAAATTTAATGAAATATGTGTTGAATTTTATTGTGGCTATGTAAGGGTGTGAATATTGTATTATAAGAGAGGAGATTGTGAGAGAAACAAGAGGAAGTTACAACATGTGTGTTGTAGGTTTTATCCCTTCATTTTGATGGATAGTGAAAAGGAAGGACCTGGAAATTTCTCTAGTGGACATATACCACACTGGGTGAACCATGTATATCTGTGACTCTATTGTATTGTATATCTTCTATGTTTTATTTCTGCATTTGTTTTATTTTATTGCTCCATGATCCTGTTTTTCTAACAAAACTTTTGTCATTGTCCTTGTTTCGATGCTCTTCAAGATTGGATTGCCTCTTGTTTCTTTTGTTCATGCCCAAGAGTCTTCTTTTTCATTCTTTGTCTTTTGTTATATGTTTTTTTCATATTCATTTTCTTTCTACTATCATCTTCTAATTTGATCTTCTTCATCCGATTCTTCTATGAAAATACCTGCACAAAAAATGTTTTTTGTTGAGAGGGAAATCTCCACCCAACAAGACACCTATGACACTAGATTGATAAACTTAATTGACGCACCAATTCCATGATTTACATAGCTTAAACTTGACTTGATTTTTAACATTGACAATTCAAATGACCTAAACTTCACTTACTTTGACTCCAGACTCGCTCCTTGTCAACAAATTCTTATATAATGTATCACCATAAATTTAAGCCTTGGGTTTTTGGTAACACAGATCATGCACCATTTTCCATGTAACCAATTATTCATCAATGAATTTACTCTTCATGACTCTTGAAATTCAGCTTCAACTTGGACTTTTACTTACAACCTAATACTAATAATCTTGGATTTTGACTCATTAAAAAAAGCCTTTTACATAATGAATGGAATCACTCATATATTATTCAATCCTTTAAAAAACTTTTGTGGCCATGTCTTCACCACCTGTACCAAGACTCACGTGATCATAAAACAATATTCTAAAACACTTTAAAATTTCATTTTGACCACTAAAAAATGATATCCTTATGGACCACTCATGCATTGATTATCCAATAGATTTTACACGCTAAACAAGAGTTTTCATGAATTTCTTGAAGATTCCATGCAATTTTATTAACTCAAATTCATGCTTGTTTTATTATGGAAAAATTCTCTCATCTCATTAAAGTTTGCAAGAATTGTTAAATAAAATGTAACCTCAACACTCTGACTGTACACTTCCAACTTTTCTGGACAGTTGTACTTTCTATTCTTGATTTGCTTGAGCCTATTTAGCTCAGCTATTTCCCTTTGCATTTTACTCCTTCAGAATCTCTTCAGTTCTTCTTACATTCTAATATATTGTTTTCTGTTCTATTCTTTCTCTCTGCATTTCTTGCTTCACAATTTATCATGGTATCAGAGCTTCAGCAGTAAGCCTCTTCACATAGGCTGGAGAGCAACACGATCCTCACAGTGCAGAGCTTCATGGATCTTGAGAGCATGTGACACAGACTTTTCACAAGGCTTGGAGAGTTGTCTGTAATACTCTCAAAAGATCAACGTATGAAGCTTGCAGAGGTTGCAGAGCGTACTACTCTTGAAAATTTCAAGGATTAGAAACACAAGAAGGAAGAAGAGAGTGAAAAAGAAGAAACTTTAAAGATTCTTGTACACTTTTCAAGAATCATTAAAGGATTCACGAAGAAGAGCTACAGAACGGAAGAATGTTTAAAGAACTCTTGAAGAATTCGTTCAATTCATTAAATATTCTTGCAGAAGGCAGAAACGTTGAATATTTCTCAGACATTTGTTCAGTTCGTGGAAGATTGTTAAAGAAAGAAGAAGCGTTTAAAGAATTGTAGGAATTCTTCAATTCTGTCAAAGATTGCAACAAAGGACAGAGAACATGTGAAATTCTTTCAAATCTTTGAAAGATTCACAAATTTTTTCTTCTGTAGGAGAAAATTCCTTCAAATGCAACAAAGATCGAGTCTAATGTGCAAAGAACAGCCATTGAGGCCGTAAGATTCATCTTGCGAACGGATCCAGAGCGGGAAACCTGTTCAGAAGGGACGAAGAGAGTGCGGAAAAGGAAAAAGAATTTTATCCATCAGATCTTGCGCAGAGGATCGACAGTCATTGGATCAGTGAGAAAGTGCACGAGGTTTAATCCTCTGGAGCACACAGAAGAAATTTTTTACTTGTGAAGTCACAAAATCTTGACATCATCTGGACCGTACATCAAGAGACATGTGGCGAGATCTCGACATTTCGCTAGCTCGCAAGGTGTAAAGGTTAGAAGACTGCCGTGAGAATTCGCGAATCATGAAATCACGAGTCATTCTGGACCATTGGATCGCGAAATATCGTGAGCCATCGATCCTATCCCATCGCAAAATAGGGAATCGGGAGTTGGATGAGCGAAGGAGACTGCTCTCCAAAACTCCAATATGCGAAATCCAGACATCAAGAATCGCGAAATCCCAAGAGGATTGTGATCTGTCCATCTCAGAGGACAGGTGACAGCAGATCCAAGTGCCGTCAAATTGGCATATCAGAGTTCACGGTTTTGAAAGACCATCACAACAAGAGTTCTAAAATCACAAAATCGTGATTCACGAAATAGCGATAAGATCACAGCTGTCCATCTGTTCAGACACGTGGTGAACATCGAGGAAACCGTCGACGTTTCGACAACTGGGGTTTTTAGGCTGACAGAAACTTTGGAGTCGCAAGTCGTGAAATCATGAAATGACGAGGACCGTCCATCCTGAGGGGACGCGTGGTGTAAATCCGAGGGCTTGGGAAAAGTCTCGAAAGAGGAGTGTCCATCGACACATCGGGATTCGACATTTCACGAATCCTGAGGACAAGAAACACGAGCATTTCAAAAATGCAAAGTCTGAAATACCGACAGGAGGAAAGCTCCATTTATGGGCCCAGCTGACATCATCTCGTCAAAATGAGGGATCAGGAATATCCACGGTGAAACCCCCGAAGCAGAATTGAGCCGTCCATCTGTTAGGATGTGTGGTGGAGATAAAATGAATTGGGAAAGTCCCGAAAGGAAAGTGCCATCGGCAAATCGGAGATGGGGAATCAAGGAGTCAGAAGAGCTCGTCAACATGGTTCACGAAGTCCCGATTCATGATATCCTGATAAGATCTAGACCATCAGATCACAGCAAGATCTGGACCGTTAAATTGTCCAAAGGCAACTTTCACATTTTAGCAAATTGAAAGGCAAAAAAAAAAAAAATAGGAAAAGCCCGTAGCACTTTAACATTAAGGCGTGTGGTCACATTGCATGGTGACTAAGGCCAAACTCAAGGCCGATAATCTCTTTTCAGCCATCGACAAATCGTTGTTTCGACAATCGGAGGTAAATACGAAATTTCCCTCTATTGTTTTTGCAAATTTTTTTTATGGCGTCGTCTAGCAATTTAGGACCAACTCAAGGTCTGATTCTTCTTGGAAAGAACTATGAGTTCTGGTCTCTTCGAATGAGATCCTTCTTGCAAGAACAAGAGTGATGGGATCCAGTGGATCTTGGATATATGGAACCAGATCCAGTCGCCCTTTCTGCCATGTCAAATCTGCAGAGAATTGCTCAGGCATCACTGAGGAACAAAGAAAATAAAGCCAAATTTTGGATTCAAAATTCTGTGGATGACTCGATTTTCTCAAAAATCATAGGCGTTGGTACTTCAAAACAGGCCTAGGACATCCTTAAATCTTCCTATCAAGGAAATGACAGGGTCAAAACAATTAAACTGCAGACCTTGAGGTCACAATTCGAGACTTTAAGAATGACAGAGTCCGAAAATGTGGATCAGTTCATGACCAGAGTCATGGGCATCGTGAACCAGATCAGATTGAACCAATTCGTTGAAAATGTGGATCAACGAATTGTTGAGAAAATCCTCAGAAGCTTACCCAAAAAATTCGAAATGGTAGTAACAACAATCCTTGAATCCAAGGATCTGTCAAGTTTTTCAACAGATGAACTAATTGGTTCTCTGGTGACACATGAGACTAGACTACATCTCACAGATGAGTCAATCTCAAATGCCTTCAAAACTCAATTCTCCTTCAGCAGAGGGAGAGGCAGAGGAAGAAGCAGAGGTCACCAAGGAAGAGGGAACAATCACAGTAATCCTCACTTTAGTGGAGGTAACAGACAACAATATTCGAATCAAAATTTCCAAGGTCAAAGACAACATCAACAAAATCAACATCAGAATTTCCAGCCTCAAAGAGGCAGAGGGAGAAGATCAAATGAGAAAACAAACATACAATGCTATTACTGCAAAAAGTATGGGCACTATGAATCTTAATGCAAGAAGAAGCAAGAAGATCATCTCTCAGGCAGAGCACATGTGTCAAATCACATGGGAGAAAACCTAGGAGGTATGTTTCTCTCATGCCACAAGACTGAAGAACAACCTAAAGATCTTTGGTTGCTGGACAGTGGATGCAGCAATCACATGATAGGTAACAAAGAATTACTTTCATGCATTGATTCTTCAATCTCATCTGATATTACACTTGGAAATGATTAYTTRGTCAAAGTTCAAGGAAAAGGAACTGTTCCTATTCTTACTAAACAAAATGTAAAGAAAGACATAAACAATGTCTATCATGTTCCAGATCTGAAACATAATTTGTTAAGTGTAGGACAACTCATTTAAAAAGGCTATAAGGTACTTTTTGAGGGATCATCTTGCAAAATATATGACAAATACCCCAACAGAAAATTAATTTCTGAAATCCATATGACTCCAAATAGGATGTTTCCCCTTGCCCTTAGAACTGCAAATCTGAGTCAACCTTATGCACAGAGTGCATCAACCTTGAATAAAACAATGGTTTGGCATACTAGATTTGGACATCTACCATTCCAGAGTCTAAGTCTTCTTCAGAAGAACTCCATGGTCAAAGGGCTTCCTATATTTAAAGATCAAATTCCCCCATGTGAGTCTTGCATACTTGGAAAACATAAGAGAACCAGTTTTCCACAGTCATCAAATCAAGCCAAACAACATCTTGAACTTGTTCACACTGACCTATGTGGACCAATGAAAACGGAGTCAATAGGTGGTATCTTTTACTTTCTAACGTTTATTGATGATTTCAGCAGAAAAATATGGATCTATTTTCTCAGACACAAGTCTGAAACTTTTGCAAAATTCAAAGAATTCAAAGCAGAAGCTGAAAAACAGAGTGGAAAATATATCAAATCCCTTAGGTCAGATGGAGGAGGAGAATACAACTCCAGATAATTTGCAAATTTATGCAAATATCAAGGCATCATCATGCAAGCAACAACAAGGTATACTCCATAGCAGAATGGAGTGGCTGAACGGAAAAATCAGACAATAATGAATATGGCAAGAACACTTCTCAAATTGAAAAGTTTGTCAAATAATTTTTGGGCTGAAGTAGTAGCATGCTCAGTTTATCTTTTGAATAGATCACCAATCACAAGTCTAAAGATGAAAGTTCCCCAAGAAGCATGGAGTGGAACAAAGCTAAATGTATCACATCTAAGAACATTTGGATGCGTAGCATATGCTCACATATCTTCATAATTAAGGAAGAAATTGGATGACAGAAGTGATAAATGTATTTTTACTGGATATAGTGAAACATCTAAAGCTTATAGGCTTTACAATCCAATCACCAAGAAACTAATTCTCAGCAGAGATGTAAAATTTCTGGAAAATCAATTTTGGAATGATTCAGAAAATCAGCAAATGGACAGTCAAAATCCATTACAGCCAAGTTCTGAAAATGCAGAAATTTTAGGACAACAAGTACCTCAAACTACTCTTCCAAGATTGCAGGTACAAAGACAACCTGAACACTCACAGGATAACTCAACTTCTAGCAGAGAATCATTCTCTGAACCAAAAAATTAGAGAACTCGAAGTTTGAGAGAAATCCATCAGCAGTTGGATGACTTTGAACAACACAACCTTTTTTCTTTAATGTCATGTCAACCTACATCCTTTAAGGAAGCAACTAA
>JZKD02S2222750.1:2381796-2403116 GCA_000966675.3 Picea glauca | reverse complement strand
ACATGTCGTGCCAAATATCTTTCACCAAAATGAAGAAATAACAAGCAACAAAGGGTGGGAAAAAAATTAAAACTTCACAGGTAATGCTTCTCCTGTGCAGGTTTGTTATCCACTATGGATTCCAAAACTCATGCTCAACCCAGTCCTCTAGTTCATTGGCAATATAGACACATGTGATGTGGCCAAATGGCAATATAGAAAAACATCTGCACATGATGTGACTAGACGACTCTTTGGAAATAAATATAACAACCACTTGAAACTAAAACTGGAGTATCCAATCTCTTCTATGGAGACATAACTCACTTTGGTGGATTTTTTCTCTTCTCATTTGAGCAGAATCATCGCTTTCATCTACGTCCCCTCTTCTCATAACCTGGGACTTACACCATAGCTCTGTAGGTTCAAACCATAAGTCCATAAACAATATATAGTAACAATGACAACAACTGAAGAGAATAAGCAATAGAAAAGTTGATTATCACAAGATTCGAATCTGTGAAGGATTGAATTCAAGGAACTCTCATCTCCAAAGTTGCCAATAACCCTCATTTCTAGAATTCTCATCCACCATTCTATCAACATAAAAATCCAATTTGTTTTGCACTTGCATCAATTTATCCCCATCGGGGCTCTATATGACGACTCCTATGCTAAAATAACTCTAGCCTGATTCATCCAACTGAATAACCATCAAAATGAGACTCTGTGGAGATCAATCCTGAGAGGTCCGAGGAATCTTTGTGATCATAAAAACTGTAGCAACGCAAGTAACTATACTCTTCATGATTTTTTGATCGTTGTGTCAAGAATAATCGATGTTGACTATCATTGTGCTAATAGAATCACATCCATTTCTTGTTATTTTTCAATATTCTGGACATTGTTCAATCAATTTACAACCAATTGTACATGCGCGCCTTCATCCTACTTTAGTGGTCAATGTAACAATGCCACTTAATGAATTCAACCCAATATGCTCACTAACTGCCACAAGCCTACACTGGTTTCAATATTCCAACATGAACAACCCTTGATTCTTCAAGTGAAAACTCTCAATATTACATGAGCAACCAACTCATACCAAATGTTGAAATTATAATCAACAACAATACACATACAAATCAAGGGACACCGAGAATTACACTAAGAAACTCTAGAAGGGGAAAATCTATATTATATCATAAGAATCCCATGTGTACATTCTATTGTACAAATGGTCTCTTTATATAATCATAGGTGACCATAACTACTAAGTCTTAACTAGGTAATTAGATCACATCATATCAATAAACATCTCCACAATATCTCCTTAAATATTTCAACTCAATCCATGAGATCCTCATCCCTAATATATCTCCTTATCTTTATATTTCACTCCTATTTAGACATTAAGCTTGGTCTACTTCATTACATTCATGCAATTATATATTTTAGACATTATTCATAATTCACAAGTATGAATTATTCCTTCAAAAACAATGTTTGTTTTGAAAATATTGCATGGATGATCTTTTTATTTTTTATGTCGACGAAGACATAGAGACATCTTTCATTAAATGTGAAAAATAATGGTGTATTTATTGTTAGGTTCTCTACTATATAGAATTAGTTCCCTAGATTGGTAAAAATAACACACAATGAGGTAGAAGTTAGGGAATTTGAGATCATGTGTAGTTTTACTCACTTGCAGACTAGAAAAATAAATAATTATCTTCTATTAAATTTTAAATTTAATGATGGATTTTACTGTTAACTTCAATTAAGGGCATCTAATATATGATGTAAATTATTTTATACTTTAATGTGTGAAACTCTAAGCATTTCCAATAAAATATTTGTTAGGGACCTAACCTTCCTAACCCCTCAAGTAGGTAGAATAATATATTTTCCATGTAATAAAGTGATGCAGGGGCATCTCTCCACGTCAATCAGCCAGCCATCCAGCCCACGTCAGCGCACACATTCAATGAAGAGAGGCACAACCCTCATTTCAAATTTGAAATTGAATGTAATTAAATGAATGTAAGGCTATTGAGCTGTAAATACGTGCTTTGCACAGGCATAGCTGTAGGGAGCCTTGAATGTTTGTAAGGCTGAAATCTAGATCAGATTCTGGACTAGACAGCCCATTCAATGTAATTGAATAGGGTAGGTAGATTGGAGGGAAGAGCTCAAAGAGCCCCCTCATGTAAAAGATATTTTGAATCTCTTTGGTAGAGGAGTTAGTAGAAAAGTAGAAGAGAAGGCATAGAAGTAGTATGCAGAGAGAGTTGAGAAGGAGCCGAGACTCTGTTGAAGTTCGTGCTCAGAATACCTTTGTAAAGAGGCATTTTTATTAATACAAATAGAAGCAATTTTTCTTGCAAGTATTTCTGTGTTGAATGAATGTCTATGCGTGTTCTTTTGTATGATGTAGATGTATGTTAGGAATGCATTTGCAGGGGTTGTTTGATTTCAGGGTTAGAGGTCTTTGAGGCTTCACATCAGGAGGGTGTGACAGAACACTATGGGTTTTGATAGCCGTGCATAGAGAGGGAATTTTTGAATTCTGCGAGTTCAGACAAAGGCGTGCCAGGAGGGCACAATAGCTGAAATCATTAGCTCAGAGGAAGACCTCAAGGTTGTTGAACACCTTGGAGGAAAGACTGTGTAGAGGAAGACATAGTAAGGAGACATAATCTCTGAGGAGTTCTGTAAGGCTCTGCCGGGAGGGCATTGAGCATAGGCACAGAGTGCTAAAGAAGAAATCTGTTGTGAGTTCAACAGAAGTCAGAATCACTGATAATTCTAGACACTCTGCCAGGAGGGCATTGAGTAGGTGGCAGAGAGCACAGGAAGAACTCTTTGAGTTCTAGATTTGAAGAAGATTCCAAGGAGAAGGATCTTCACAGGGTTGTTGAACACCCTGCAGACTTAGCAAGAGGTTGCTTGAGCTAAGGAGTGCCAGGAGAGAATCAGATTCTCCATCTGAAGGAGAAAGGGTAAAAGGACCAAGTTCCTTATGACTCTGAATAATAGGAAAGCTCAGGAGGGAGAGCGTTTTCATGTACACAGGCGAGACTCAAGGTAAAGAGTTCGCAAAGGATAGGAGCAAAGGTTGAGGCCTTTTGCACTTGGAGAATTCTTCCAAGTTAGGAAGAAAGCTCGTAATCTCAGGAGGAGCACAACTGTCATTGGATCAGCCGAAGAGATCTGGATCGTTGAAGTTTCCATGTCCAGGGAGCAGTGGAGGAGCGCGCAAGACAAAAGAGATTCTGATTCGTTGGATCTCGCTTAGAATAGTCGGCAACCTTCAGATCTGTCGAGAGCTACATGGGGTTTAAACCCTCACTCACAGAGTAGCGGACATGAAAGTCCTGAAACTATCTAGACCATCCATCCGTGGAGGAAACGTGGCTGAGATCGAGAGTCCACCGGGATTTCGGTTACCGAGGATTCGAGTTGACAGAGGATATTGTGTCACAGGGGTCATAAGTCGCGAAACAACGAGGACCGTCCATATGAGGGAGGACATGTGACAGTAATCCAATATTTCGGGGAAAGTCCCGAAAGGAAGAGTACTTCGAGGATTCGGGTGCTGGGAGTACGAGAGGATAGTGAAAATCTGATGCCACAGGAGTCTCGAAGTTCCAAAACGTGAAGTCCCAAAGAGGCATTTAGGAGAGCAGTGTAGCCGGGAGCATTTCAGCATTCCAGATTTCGACAATTCAGGAGTCAAGCGGAAAAAGGGTCCAGACATTTCAGTGTTTGGAAACCCGAAATTGCAAAGAGGACGGAGGAGATCGAAACAGTTCCATTTCGACATTCTGGGTATTGGCATTTTGGGAGTCAAAAGGATAAGGGACCGGGAGTTACACACCGAGAAACCCCGAAATAGTATGGAGGTCTTATGAGGAGTGGTCACGTGGATCAAGGCATATCCAGGAGGGGCTAATGCGACAAAGGCCATTTCGACAAATCGAAAATCGGGAATTCAGGAGTTCTGTTGACAAGAGGTCGGGCTCTCGCATTGATAAGTCCCGAAGGGAATAGGACTACGGTCATATGAAGCAGAGTTGCAGGGACAAAGACATAGCCTAGGGTCTAATTGTTGATTGAAGCCTTTTCGACATTTTGGCAATTCGGTGTTCGGGAGACCAAGGGGACAGAGGTTCTCGATATCAGAACTCTGTGAGTCCCGAAACCCAAATTTCATGGTCGTGTACAAAATACTATGAGGTAAGAAGAAGGACCTATGGATCAGGAATTTGAGATTCCAATAGGGAATCAAAAGAGCTAATTCAGCTCAGAGGAGTGATTGAACGATCTTGAGAGCAAACTTCGGCCCGAGGGTCAGAAGGGGTCTGCACCATAAAGTTTGACATTAGTTAATAAGGCCTATTTAATAAATGTGAACAAGTCTATGTAAGAAGACCCAATAAAAGCTTCTGCTTCTAGAAATATCTTCCTCTAGAATTTTCTTTAAAAGATAGAATTATTATAAATAATAGTAGAAGGCATGAGAAATATTTGTCTTGAGAATTATTGTAATAGAGCACTGCTTTGCTAGAGGTTTTCATCTTGAAGAAGCAAGTGAACATTGATTTCTTTCAATAAATGTATCATTGTTGGTATTTCTATTCTCAATATTTTGTCGTTCCACTGGTATTTTGTTGAATATTTTTGTTTCTGTATATTACATTACATATGGTACCTTACAAGTGGTATCAGGGCACTTTCCTTGGTAGGAATTGAGGGTACTTTTTTTCTAAGGTAGAGAAGTGTAATGTTGGCATCTTTAAAGCACAAATAACTATCGTTCAGTGGGTAAAACTGCAATGACGAAGACTACACATAGACAATACATACGGTTTCACGAGGTTGCCTAGAAACCAAAGTTTCTCCCTTGTTGGAAACCTATGTAACTCATGTTGGTACCCCTCAAGTAGTACTACATCAAACAAAATCTGTACATGGCCATCACTCCCACATACTGGAAGGTATATCAGGAGTCCCTTTAGTCTCCTGAAAACAACCCTTGATCAGCTGATCAACCACTTGACTGCCATGGTGACACAGAAAAGAACACTCATGGAGATAATCTCTATTACTTGGGTAATCAAGTAATATGGCCAAGGGTACAATCGAGCCTTCTTAGTTGGTGCCCTGAGATATTGGGTCAAGTACTATTGTTCAACCCTGCATGTATATCAGAGAGCTCTCACACAGGGAAAACCCTTGTTTCTAGGAACCCTGTAAACCCTAACTCGTGGGAAAGAGACATGAGACATAGTAGAAAATGAATAGACAATATGTATTGTCACGCAACCTTTCCTCGTGAATTTTGGTTGCAAAATTCCTACATAATTTTTCCTATTAACAATTTGGCAGTTTGGGCCATTCACCACTGCAGTATTCTTCAAGATGGACTATAACTCTGCATAAGTAAAAAAATAAAAAAAAAGGTATAATTGTCTCGCCAACACCCTTATTCGAGACCTATCCGATCAGATTACTCTCTTCGCCCTGATCACTATGATACATATCATTTTTTCAACTTTTTTTTGCATGGGCCTGAATCCCTTCCCGACACCCTTATTTGCGACCTATTCCATTGGATTCCCCTTTTTCCCTAATCATCATGGTACATATCCACATGATTAAATTCATAACTTTATCCACATAATTAAATTCATATAATCTATAATCAAAACTTCTGTGACATTATAATTAAATATGATACATAATACTATCCAAACATTTCATATATATATATATATATTTAAAACTCTATATTACTTTTATTGTTCATCAAGCTTCATTTTTATATACTACGTTGGAAATTCTCATGTAATACTGAAATTGGGATGGAACTTAATCAATCATAAAGAGATTTGGTTCTAAAAATATAATGATTGATTTTAATAGTTTGACGCTAAAAAATAAGTGACATTTGATGCAATTGAATACTTCTCATGCATTACTCAATATAACTAAATTATGGCATCACAACTCGGCTCCTTGACTTAAATCTCCCATCTAAGTCAATTATTCTCTACATATAAACTATTACATTGAACCAAACACTCAACAACTATATTAGTTATGATCAAGAATCTTCAATAATAATCACCTAATGAATGTAAATAATTTCTTGTTTCATATCTTTATATTGGTATAAAAGCCATATTCTTAATTCTACAAACTCACACTTATATTTATTTATTTTATTACTAATAATATGTTACACCATTTAAATATTTAATCGACACCATAGGTATCAATTATAGCTCGACCAAATTACACATTGACAAAAATTCATATAATGATCTTTCATATCATAAATATATTCATTTTTATATTGAGATAATTAAAATATAATTTTATCAACAAATTGCCTATTTGCCTATTGTTAAGTGCTATAGGCCACATACACTACCAAGTTAATTACACCAGATAAATAATGTTGTTTACACCACAAATCATATCTATCTCATACAAAGTTGATTTCATAAAAATGAATATAATGGCTTAACCTACGCGCCATATTTGACATTGATGCTACATAACGCATCCATATGAAATCATTTGTCATGATATCAAATTCTTTACCACTGGGTATGCACAATGCAATCCAACCCATGATTCAAATGCACGATTTGAATGGTTAATTAATATCACAAGAATCCGAGAGAGTAGTTTTAAAGATTTACAGATACAATATCAAAATGATTTCACCTCTCCCTGCTTCATAAACCAGGAAATTGATAGTAATCTGTGTAAGAATTTGAGGCTATGGAATCTTGAAATTAATTAACTCCATACAAATAAAATCATAACATTTAATAAATTAAGAAACCCACAAAGTATAGGTTATGGAATCCATGCACATAGCTATGTCGTCCATGCACACAACTATAGAACATTAACTGATTGGAATGGTCATGTACAAGAGTCTACAACTATAAAACATTAACTGAGATATAATATTATAGTGATTGGAATGGTCATGTACAAGAGTGTACAACTATAAAACATTAACTGAGATATAATACTATAGTGATTGGAATGGTCATGTACAAGAGTCTACAACAATGTTCAAATCCAACCGTTATAACTCAATGGTTTAATCAATTTCTACTCCATCCAAAAGTATAACAATTGTGTATTGAACATAAAACAATGGGTAAGCATTGTACCCAGTATATTTAGATCAATTTCACAATCCAACAAATGAAGAAACCATGGTGCACATGTTAAATACATAAGGTTAAAATTTCTTTTTTACTCAAGCAATTGACCAAAAACATTTCGAAATTTATTCAATTCTCCAAACTATGTATATTCATATTTTTAATACCATTGCAATATAATGATTACAATGTATTTCAAAATTATGACAAAAAAAATTCAACATAGTACATAACTACTTGTTACTGATTCTTTCGCTAATAATTTCATCTTTATCTTGTTGGTCCCCTTATGATTAGAAATTTATCCACTGATTGATCACCTTACCAACTCCAATGGAACTCTTCTTCTGCAAGGACCCCTAAGATGCAATTGGGTTGTATAGAGGATACAAATATATAAATAAGAGACGAGTGAAGCCTCTCAACTTTAGAAGAAAATCCCCACCTCACAACAATAATGGTAACTAGACAAAATTCTTCAATAATCATCAATAGAAATATTTAATATTAAGACAACCATCCATCATTAGACAAAATTCTTCAATAATCATCAATAGAAATATTTAATATTAAGACAACCATCCATCATTAGGGCACACAAAGTTGTTTTCTCTTAGCTCAATGTTTCATTTTATAGATTTTGTGGTTCAATCAATTTGTCCAACTCATGCAAAAATATAATTTACTAAATTACTAATCACCTATTATTAACACACCCATGTGTCACTCACATGTACAGGCGTCCAAGTAATTATTTATTTAAAAATAAAAAATAATGATTTATCCTCACGCAACTCTCATGTTTCCTATTTTCACTCTTAAGTGTCCTCTTGATCTCTTCCCCATTTCCTATTTGATCTCTTCCTCATTCCCTATTTGAGTCTGTACACATGTAGTTTCTTCTTTGGTTATTTATTAATTCTCTTTAACTTCCCCTAATCCACTATTATTTACCTACACTTCACTTTCAAATTGAATTCTTTCTCCTCTTTCTTTGCTTGATTTGTGTGTTCATGTAATTGTTTTTTAGTTATCCAAAATTACATTATTTTTATTTCATGCACACTTGGTAGAATGTATTATTTCTCAATGAATTTTCAAGTGACTAATTCATATCTCTTTATTATTAGATAATCAATAATGTATAGGTTCAATAATACTACTATCCGTTTATTTTAACTTTTCCCTTTATGTTATAATGTGTAAACTATATGATCATTTTTTCATATTAAATAAAATATGTATACTAAGGAAACATATTTTCCATGTTTTAATCAACATTTTTTCAATGTACACTCGTCAATTCATAACCGATAGCAAGGGTTCCATGCTTCTTCATTCCAGATTTACATTTTAGTAAGTACCATGGGTGCCATGTTTATGCATTCCCTTCAAGCATCCAACTTTCTTGGTGGGGGAAATAGTGCAACTATTGATGCTCTGTTAACTTATCCTTTGTCACCCTTGTTGAGAGACTAATGGTCACTTATTGTAAGATACCAGATGTATTATAATAAGCATAAACAAAAAAGTTGTAGCAAATACCAACAGGACAACAAAATAATGAGAATAACAACACCGGCAACAATACCTTTGTTGAATGAAAGAAATACTCGCTTGCCTCTTCGAGGGGGAAACCTCCAGTAGAGAAGAGCTCTATTAAAATAATTCTCAATATGAGACTTTCTTATGTCTTCTACTCTTATTTTTACTAATTATATCTTCTAAATAACATTCTAGAGGAATATCTCTCTAGAAGTGGAAGATTCCATTAAGTTTTCTTACTTTAGACTTCACATTATTAAATAAGAATTATTAATTAATGCTTTCCTTTATTACATAGAAAATATATTATTCTACCTACTTGAGGGGTTACAGAGGTTGGGTCCCCAAGATGCCCTCCCCCTTGAAGAGAATCCTTGTCTTCAAGGATTGAAATCAAGAAATTGTTGTAGAATGGTAGTTGGATCCCTAGCGGAATCTTTTGGAGTTGTGTCTTTCCATTGAACTAATACTTCCTTGATGGTGTACTAACATAGACAACTCTCTCATTGTTCCAACACTGCTTGTGGCTACAACCAAATGGAACCTTCTTCATCCAACTTGGGGAGACTGGTTTGAGTCTGACACTTATTTCCAATCACTTTCTTTAAGAATGAGACATGAAAAATAGAATGGAGCTTAGAATAACTTGGAAAATCTAGTTGGTAGGCAACAAGCCCCTCTCGCTTTACAATTGTATAAGAACCATAAAATTTGGGGGAAAGTTTTTGACAGTGCTTGGCTTTGAGTGAAATCTAGTTATAAGTTGCATATGGAAAAACACCTAGTCCCCTTTAGCGAATTGATGTTCGAAATGACCTTGATATACTTATTGCTTCATGTGATTCTAAGCAATGGCCAAATTCTATTTGAGGGCACAAATAATGGCCACTTGAACTCTAATATTGTTACCAACCTCCTGAACCTTGGAGACACCTAGCGTGGATGAGAGAAACGACGGTGTATTTTTTGCGTAGAATGTTACAAAAGGAGTCATACAAGTGGTTGTATGGTAATATGTGTTGTACCACCATTCAGCTAGGGGTAACCATTGAGCACACTTAGTTTTTCGGTCAAATGAAAAACACCAAAAATATTTTTCCAAACACTTGTTGACAACTTCAATTTGTCCATCGATATGGGGATGATAGGTGGTGATGAGATGAAATTGGGTTCCCTAGAGCCTGATTAATTCTTGCCAAAAATTGCTGGTGAAAGTGGGGTGTTGGTCAAAGACAATAGAATGAAGCAGACCATGGAGTTTGAATATATTTTCCATAAACATTTGGGCCATTGTGGATGCATTTAATGGGTGTTGAAAAGCATAGAAATGAGCATTTTTTGAAAGATGATATACTACCACCATGATAACTAAATTATTGATCGATTTAGGTAATCCAACAATGAAATCCATAGAAATATATCTCCAATTAACAAGGGGAATCAAGAGCGATTGAAGTGTACTTGGATATTAGACTTTTTCTCCCATATTGCATTGACATGTATCACATTGAACCACAAAAGTGTGAATGTCTTGTTTAATACTGTCCCCCCAAAAATAACGTTTAACCCATTAATAGGTTTTGGTTAACCCTGAATGCCTCAATGGGGGTGAAGAATGCAACTAAGAGAGCACGATGATTTAAGGTTTGACCATTTTCTTTAATATAGGAAACCTTGGTAGAGAAGCTCTTCATTATGCCAATAGTATCATGGAGAATCTTGAGAATTCTATAGAAATTTTTGGATGAGGCTCGAAAGTTTGGTGTCTTGCAACCATTCCTAGTGAACAACTTGAAGCCATTCTACTATAATGAAGGAGAGGGAAAAGAGGGACCTTTCTTCTTTATATTTTTTTGAAAGAACATCAACAACCACATTTTATCTACCCTTATTGTAGATGATCTCATAATCATATCCAAACAACTTGGTCACACATTTTTGCTGCTCCAAGGATGAAATTCTTTGTTCTAGAAAATACTTAAGACTATGATGATTATTTTTAAATTGGAAGGGTTTCCCCAATAGATAACGACGCCAGAGATCCACTGCATGCAAAATAGTCAACATTTGTTTTTCATAGGTGGATTGGCCCAAATGTCACTCTGATTGTTGTTTGTTAGTTAAAGCCAAAGGTATACCATATTGCATGAGGATTGCCCCAATTCCTTTTCTTGACACATCACATTGCATGAAAAAAATCTTGGTGAATTCAAGTAGTGCTAGGAAAGGGTTTGTGCACTTAACATCTTTCAAGGCTTAGAAGGATTGATCAACTGCTAGAGTCCAATTGAAAGAATTCTTTTTAAGGAGAGCGGTGAGAGGAGTTGCAATTTTTTCATAATTCTTAAAAAAAATCCGATAATAGCTTGTTAAACCCAAGAAACCACACAATATTTTAAGAGTTTTAGGGTGAGGCCAATCCTTCAAAGCTTCATTTTTTTAAGGATCCACTCATACACCATCCTTTCCTACAATATGACCCAAGTACTCAACTTTAGAGGCACCAAATGCACATTTAGATTGTTAGAGAAAAATTCAGTGCTTAGACAATAGATGGAGAGCTTGATCCACATTGGCAAGATGGAATTGCCAAGTTTTACTATATAAGAGGATATCATTAAAGAAAACTAGGACAAAATGACAGAGGAAAGAAAAGAATACATGATTCTTGAGACTTTGAAATCGGGAGGGGGCATTACCTAGGCCAAAGGGAATGACCAAGAACTCATAGTGACCCTAATGAATTCTAAAGGTAGTCTTGGGGAAGTCTTCCTCTTTCATGTATATCTGGTGGTAACCATAATGAAGATCAAGTTTTGTAAAGTATTGGGCACCACTCAATTCATAGAAAAGGTTATCATTGATAGAAATGGGAATACCTCTACCTTCAATTAATTAATGATTGAATACCATTAATTATTTTCTATAAGCAAAAAATTTCATTGATAATTAACTTCCATTAATAAATATATTTTATTATACTAAAAATACAAACACATTTCTCTAATTTTCTTTGTATATTAAAAACACAAATAATATTTATATGAGTTAGATTATTAATTATTTTTTAAGAACAAAGATTTCTATTGATAATTAATTTATGGTTGACTACCATAAATAAATATATTATGTTATTATAAATATAAACGATATTCATGATATATATATTTTTAAATTATGTAATATATTTGTGTGTATAGTTAATTGAGTTTTAACATAATAAAATAATGTTTACATAACTATTCTTTACTACTAAAATATGTAATTTATATTATTTATTGTAAAGTGGAGTATGTGATCCTTGGATGGGGTGACAGCGAGGCCATCGTGGCAAGGAGGAGGGGTTGGCACAAGCCATCACAGCACGGAGGCACGTGATGGCCTCGTGCTCCAGCCAGCCCCCCTGCATGAACTTTAATTGTGGTTTATGGCGATGTGCAAGGGCATTAATGCCGCACTCACACAGGCATCCTCTTGCAAGCGTTTTCATTATGGATTGGCTCACTTTGTTTGTCATTTTCTCTCGCCTATTATCCGCAAGGCTCCTCTTGTCGGAGAACAGGCCAAAAATTCTCCCAGTCCCTCTCTTGCGCACGCTGTTTACCTGGCCTTTCATTCCCACGGTGCACTCAATGACGCATCTGAGTGGAAGGATGAAGCAGGGCTCTCCCTGCAAGCCCCGTCGGGCCCCCGTCAAACCTCCTGGTTCACCTTCTGGTCAACCCCCCCCTTGTCCTCAGTCAGATGCTCTCCTGGAAGATTCGATGGCTCCCACCATAGCTTCAACCTCTCACTCGCCAGTCACCTGTCAGTGCTACCTTCACGTCCCTCTGGTGAAGTTTCAATCCCCTGCACCCTTCCATGGCTCAAGCGACGACCTCCCTCAAAACGCGCCTAAGCAAGCTGATCAGCATTCGACTGGATCTTTCGACCGGACATATTTCAGAGGCCGTCTGCTTATCATGAACAACCTCATCTTTGAGCTTAGACAGGAGATGACCGACCTCAATTATTGCTTTCAAAACACTGACGAGAAGGTGGAGAGATGCCTCCTACTTCTATCCTCCATGCAGGGGGCTCTCACAGTGGAACCGACTGAAGTTATGCCAAGGGAGGCACCTGTTGCTGCTACAAAGGAAGGACCGAGCATGGCTCAGCGACCGATGAAGACTAAACACGACCGCCGAGATGAGGGAACTGAGCGCGAAAAGGTAGGCGAGCCAACTTACGAGCCAACTTACATAGAAGAAGAGTCGTGGCCATGGGATCTCCCTCCCATGTGGCAAACCTATTCGCCAGGTGTTTAGATCATATGCTTGTCTTTATGTTTTTTTGTCAGTCTCCTAGTCTAGCGGATGATCAGTTCTGAACATGGTTATTATTACCTTAGTTAATGACTTTCAGACCTCTAAACTGGATGTAAGACTGGACTGGTTTCCCCTTTGTTGGGGCAGTCCAACATTTGCATTTTAGACCTGTATACATTTTGATACTCTACTGCAGTCTTTAGCAGGAACTTAATACAATTTTCTTCTTATTTACAAAAAAAAAAAAGTGGAGTATGTGATTATCATATATATTATTATTAAAATGTTTTTTTATTTTTAATTGATTATTATATTATAATAACAATAGTAATACAAAGACATAGTCTAAACGTTTTATATTTTTTTCTTTTCTTGTCATTCTTTCTCACGAGCCAAAATCTTGTCAAATTCATAAAATTGTATATTTTAGTGGTTGATTTTATATTTTTTGGGTGTCTTGGGGTTTTTGAGGATTTTGACTCGATTTATATGTTAAAAAATGTGATCTAAGCAATGTAAAATTATGATTTGGCCAACAATTGCATTATCGAATTCTCGTCAAAAAGTAAAAAACATAGAACATTTAGACTATGCCAACAATAATAATATGGTTTAGAATATAGTTGACTATGTAATGTTAATATATAATATAAGAATTTGTAATGACCTCCATGGTACGACAACCCAACTCTAGTAACTAGTGCAATTTTTTTTTTTGTGTGTGTGTTTAAAAAGTGTGTACAAGGAAACAATCAACGCATTCGACTCTGCGTCGCCACCTGACGACGAATAAGACGCCACCATGATCAACATAAAAGACGACAAGGATGTGCGACAGGTAACTGCATGCATAAACGACGATCACACGACACTATGTAGAACTGACTACCCGCCCATCCTACCCTGCAATGGTTAGGACCTCGAACACACATAAGCAACGCTCAAGCCCAAGTTCCCATCGATTTTAACCATTTAGGGTCTCAGGACTGGCGACTGTTCTGAGGAACATGGAGCTGTCTACATCCCACTTGATACAAGCAGACCCAACAAGACATTAACAACGTGGCAGAACAATAAATAAATGAAAAACCTCATCCTCTGCGGAAGGTGCAAGAAAAAGGACTCAGGCAAGGACCAACCAATAACTAAGACCGGACATTCCTACGCCCCGACTATGATTGATTACCGACCAACTGCTCCATTAAATATCATTAACCGACGAATACCTTAACATAAGGTAAAAACCAATAATCTCAACCCCCATTATTTAGTTATAAAATTATTTTGCACTAGTTCAAGGACAAGCAATAATCACAAGCACATTGCATTTTCTGTTAATCGCCATAATTGAGCATCGATATCATTACCATAATGGTAAACCTCCGAACATTTACATTCTCCATATTATCTTATCTTTCCTTCCAATTTATTACCATACTTTACAATAACCTTACAAAATATTAACATCGCAATTTAAACATCATCCTTAACATTTCAATTTAAACTAATATTAACATTGCAATTTAAACATCATCATTAACATTTCAAATTAAACAAATATTAACCTTGCAATTTAAACATCATCATTAACATTGCAATTTAAATGATAATAACTTGACACTTTAATGGTTAACCTCTACAATGGAACCATAATATCATTACCATAAATGCTAGCATCATTACCTTTTATAATATAAGACTCACAATTTAACTAACTATTTTCATAACAAATTACAATAACCTTTCCAAAAGTGACCACACCATGGTAGTGACCTTCACTATACTAATAAACTTACTAGTTCCATTACCCCTTAACGATATCTAATTAAATTCCAAGATATAAAATTAATATTACCAACAGTTTGTTTCTAATAAAAACATTCATATAAGGATATAAAATAATCTAAGAGATGGACTAAATAAGAGAATATTGAGAACTTGAAATTTTAATAATTCAAGTAAAATAAGGAATTTAAAAGATGAGTGAAATTATTAGTTAGCCTTAACAACCTTGAAAGTAGAGTGGAAATCAACCCATAAAATAGGGAAAATATAACTAATAGAATGCTAACGGCAATGTTTACACAAATCAATATCCCAACTTCAATTACATACAGCGCACCATCAATCTAGCGTTAAATCATACAGCTTCAATTTTCTTTGGATTTTAAAAACATCAATGATTTCATAAATCCATATCACCACCTATACTTATGTACAACTCATCATCATTCGGGGGTTAAATTAAGTAGCATTGAATTTTCTTTTTTAAACGTCAATGATTATATAATTAATCACAGACCTCTAATTATGCACAACTCAATCATTCTGGCAATAAAATAATAATAAAATTCACTACAGAAAGTAACCTAATAATCATAATTCCGGGAAGGTGACAAAATGTTTTCCTTCTATATGAAGCAAGGTATGTTGTATTTACTCTTCACCAACCTAAAATCCCCAGGTCGCGGGTCGAAGAAGGGGGCCTATTCTACTATATTCTGGGTCGACATAAACATATGATAATTAAAACTGGTGCGCGAGTCTTAAAATGAATCAGCAACAACACCCACTCTTATCATTGGGATAAAATTAGCTTCCCATAATAGACTTTTTATGAATGAAACATTTAATAAATAAAACACCATCCATCCTTTAATATTTAAAGTTGTTGGGTGATTTCAAAATAAGAAAAACAGCAACAGGAACTTCCATAAGGAATGAAAAGGATGATAAAAGACCGTCCATCCTTTAATATTTAAAACCGCTGGGCGATTCAAGAAAAATAGCAACAGGAACATCTCACTCCCATTATCATGATGAAATTAACCTGTTAATAATAGACTTATACGGATGAAACTTCTAAATAAAAAGGAATACAGTCAACCTTAATTAATTAAACTGCTGGGTGACTCTAAGATTATAATGTATTATCATACAAAAACAAAATGGATATAGTATTGATGCTTCTCTCTTCACATTTTTGTAAACAATTCATGTTCATTGCCAGGACCGTAAACTATTCGCCCTTACATTTATAAACGCCCATGTATCAAAAATCAAATGCCCCTACATTATAAACGCCCATACCAGAAACGAAATTCCCATACATTATAAACGCCCACCGAAGTTATAAACACCCACAGTAAAATACAAAACACCCACAGAATAGTAAAAAAAACGCCCCAGTGAAGTAAATACATGCCCCGACAGAAAAATCAACGCCCACAATAGATTTCAAACGCCCCAAAATCAATGCCCACGGTAGATTTATACGCCCACTAGCATTCAACAATACTCAATAGGTTTTAAATGCCCATCAAAAATCAAATTCCCACAGCAAATGCAAAATGCCCACAGAATAGTAAAAATGCCCCAGTGAAGTAAATACACGCCCCAACAGAAAAATCAACGCCCACAGCAGATTTCAAACGCCAAAAAATCAACGCCCATGGTAGATTTATACGCCCAGGGACCCGAACACAATAACCATAAACCCAAAATAGATTTACCAGAAACCCTAAAACTGTACTAAATATAAAAATGAAATAACCATAAACCCAAAACAATTTACCAGAAACCCTAAAACTGTACCAAAAACGAAAGAACCGTAAACCCAAACAACTTTACCAGGAACCCTAAAACTGTACCAAATATAAAAAAACGAATAACCATAAACCCAAAACAAATTTACCAGAAACCCTAAAACTGTACCCAATATAAAAATGAAATGTCCAAATACAGTTTGTGAGAACAGAGTCGAATGAAACTCCAGAACTGATTGCCAACGCTGATCTTCAGAAAATACCCCCTTTTTTTTCTTGCAGAGTTTAAAGGATGAGGAAATAACATTTTACAACATTACAATCATAATCGCAGCAGTAAATAACTATGCATTCTACTCTACTAAATACATGAGCATATCGTTGCCTTATTTCTTGCCACAAATGACTCTTGTGTTCCGTGCCGCTCCTGCTCGCTGACCGTAGAGACTACACCAGTACCTCCCAGCCAAACGCTAGGGGTACTCTGCTTCCCGCTTAGCCCCCCAAGCCACAAAGGGGCCACACAAGATCCAAAACATAAGTCTAGCTTCTCAGCTCGCCTCCAAGGTTGAGCTACCACTCCAATACAGCTGAGAAAATCCCAACTCCCCACAAGCAATCAATCCAGTTTTCAATTTCGGCAGCATAAGAATACCTCATAGCCCTCCCCCATTTTTCCCCATCCCCTCTTCTTTATCCCCCTTTTTTTTGACCTAAATCACATTTATTTTAAGTTTTAATGAAAAACCCTCTAAAATTCTCTGTCCTACAAGTGTCACTCATCCCCCCACTTTTCTCCAAATTAAAAAAACCCAAAAGGCAAATGTGCTAAGCATCTTTTCATTTTATTTTTTTTTAAATTCATATTATTTTTTTTTTATACTCCCGCTCTTTAAATAATTTTATTACTATTGGTTAAATCTTGTTTATGTATGAGTTTTAAGGAATATAGTTTAGTCCCTTAAGCATTCAATTTATTCATTGATGGTTATGCGTTCTGTCAGTCAAAACTATGGCTTTTGGTATTCGTTTATTTATGAATTAGTTTAATTTTTGAAAAACTATTGCATTCATAAGGGAGTTATGCTTTCAATATGTTAATGAACTCTCATTGTAGGTTGCGTTTAAAGAAGGAGAGGCCTTCAATGAAATTTATTGTCTGAGTTAACTAAAATGTATCCGTTGATAAATTGGTTGTAGTTGGATGAATTTGACGTTAATAAATCCAAGAACTAGAGCTCAAGTATGTTCTAAAAATTGTACTCTCCTTGCACTGCATTGAGGTGCAAACTCTAGCCTAAAATCTCATAATGATGTTTGCTTAATTATTTTAATGGTTATTAGGGTTAATTGCTTTTAATAATGATATTTGGGTATAGGATTAGGTCAAGATTCGTTGGAGCTATTTCATTTAGAATTAGGGTTAGGCTCTTTTTAGAGTTAGAGTTAGGGACTTTTTCCTTAAGGTTAAACAAAAATTTTATCTTAGAGAAGTTTTTTTTTTTTTTTGACTTAGGTTTAGATTTTGAAATGGACGACGATTTGTTTAGGGGTGTCATTTTAAGAATTTATTAAGGCGTTATTATCTTAGGGATATTTAGGTTTGTTTCCTTCATCCACATCAATGCGACGTGCCCTTCAGAACGCACCACGTGCTCCAAGGGTGCCACTCGCCGCATTCGTTTCCTTTGCGCGAAGTGCCCTTCAGGATGCACCACGTGCTCCAAGGGTGCCACTCGCTTCTTGTGTTTCTTTTGTGCGACGTGCCCTTCAGGATGCACCACATGCTCCAAGGGTGACACTCGCCAACTGGACTGATTGATAGACATCTATAACCCCTAGAGTCAACACTCCGACAGGTGTACTTGTGGGAGACTAAGGGTTCTAAGGAATAAGGCCCTCACCTTATTGCGTTCCCCTTAGAATCATCGTGAGCGACTGTCGCAGTTTTACCTCACGACATCGTCGATCCTCTCGAACTAGGTAATTTTTAACCTACAGTTCAAGCCACGACGGGAGTGCTAGTAGGCGGTGGCAGGGCTGCTGTCCACCCCTCTCCCTCAACCTCTCTGGAAATCGTGTGTGGACCCTTTACTCCATATGTGAGTCTGGTCGGCAAGCTATCGTCAGCCTGCATCATCAAAAATCATGTCAGAAATGTCAACATCATATCATCAAATCAAATTAAATATCACAGTAAATAAATCAACCCCATAGCACACTCCCTGACTCAATCCGGAGTCCAAGGGGGTTCCACCGATGCCTTTGCATCATCAAGGTCCAAAACCTTGCACACTCAATGAAAGTGAGTCAGCAGCACCTGTCTACAACAAAGTAGTAAAAACATCATGTCATCTATCATAATGCATCATAATCAAGGATAAATAGTTTATCATCATAAAAGTCTAGATCACTTGTGAGCAAGTGTCCTCAAAGAATAAGTTTTCTCAGTGCGGCAGAGCGGGATGTTACATACACCCCCTCTTGGTCTAAACTTCGTCCCTAAGTTTCTCAATATAAATGCTGAAATAAGAGTACCATAGTATCATAAGTCTATCTATCAAACAAAAATGGGAACTGCTAGCGCATATCATATGCGTCCTCCCAGGTCGTCGAGTGTGGACTATAACTATCCCACTGGACCTTGACCTGATCTATTGTTCGACGTTGTAACTGTCGAACACGATGATCTAATATGTGGACTGGCTCAACCACGAGCGCTCCCTCGTCCAATACCTACAAGGAACTAATGTCAATCACGTGTGTAGGATCACTAATATAATGTCTCAAAATAGATACATGAAAAACATCGTGCATACGCCTCAAAGAATCAGCCAAGGCTATTCGATAGGCCATGAGCCCCTTTCCCTCCACAATCTCGAAAGGTCCCATGAATCTAGGAGAGAGTTTAGCTCCCTTTCCAAACTTGATCGAACTCCTATGTGGTTTAACCCGCAAGAAGACTCGAATGCCGACCTCGTAACTACGGTCAACTCGGTGCGCATCGGCATAACTCTTCTGTCGATCCTGCGCTTCTTTTATCCTTTGTCTTATGGTTTGCATTTTCTCTTCCATTTCTTGCATCACTTCTGGTCCCACCAGGACCCTATCCTCAAGCCTATCCCAACTCAAGGGCGTCTGACACGGTCGCCCATAAAGAAACTCGAAAGGCGCCATCTTGATCGTGCTCTGGTAGCTGTTGTTGTAAGCGAACTCTACTAGAGGCAAGAACTCCTCCCAATGCTTTTGTTGGTCCATCACGTACATGCGCAACATGTCTTCCAAGGTTTGGTTCATTCGTTCTATCTGTCCATCAGTATTTGGGTGATACGCAGTACTAAAGTTAAGCTGGGTTCCCAAGGCCTCTTTAAAACTCGTCCAAAATCGTCCAGTAAACACCGATCCTCGATCGGATATAATCTTATTAGGCACACCATGCAGCCTCACAATCTCACTGATGAAAACTCTCGCTATGTCAGGTGCCTGATACGTTGTATGCAATGGAATAAAGTGAGCACTCTTCGTCAGAGTGTCTACTACTACAAAAATCACGTCGTGTCTCCTTGTCGTCAGTGGAAATCCAACAATAAAATCCATCGAAATAACTTCCCATTTCGATTCCGGAATGGCATGTGGTTGAAGTAAACCTGCTGGGTGTCTATGCTCAGCCTTTACCTGCTGACACTCTAGACATCTATCCACAAGGTTGACTATGTCGGCCTTCATTCCCTTCCAGAAGAATAAGGGTTTAAGGTCTTCCCTCATCTTCGTGACTCCTGGGTGAGCCATATAGACTGCTCTATGAGCCTTGCTCAGGATCAACCTCCTCAACTCGTCGTTTGGCAGTACGTAAATCCGACCTCTAAACCTAAATAACCCATCGCTATGAAAAGAAAATCCCTCATATCGGGGTACCATCATTGTGTTGTGTCCGATAAAATATTCGACTTATTTGTACCAGTCATCGTCACGCTGTAAAGTGAGAATCTTCTCACATAGATTCGTCTGAAGAGGCATCACTGAAAATATGCGCAGCCTCCGACTCAAGGCATCAGCCACTCGGTTCACTGTTCCCTTTATGTAAGTAATCTTGAAGTTGTACTCGCTAAGAAATTCCGACCAACGTCGTTGTCGCGCGTTCAGGTCGCTTTGCGTAAAAATGTGTTGTAGTCCACAATGATCAGTCCTTAGTTCAAATTTTCATCCAACAAGGTAGTGTCTCCATACCTTCAAGGCATATACTATGGCTAATAACTCCAAATCATGCGTCGCGTAGTTTTCCTCATGCCTTCTTAGCTTCCTCAAAATGTAAGCAATCACTCGTCCGTCTTGCATCAAGACTCCGCCTAAACCTTCCTTGGATGCGTCAGTGCATACCAAGAAGTCCGCGTCCATGTCAGGGACCTTTAGTATCGATGCTATTGTCAACAACTCTTTAAGCCTCCAAAATGCTTTCACACATTTCTCTGTCCAAACAAACTTCTTGTTTTTCTTTTGCAATTCCGTGATCGGATTTTCTATCTTCGAAAAACCCTCGACAAACCGTCGATAGTATCCTGCTAAGCCCATAAAAATACGCACTTCTGTGACGTTCTTTGGTGCAGGACATTCCATAATAGGCCTCAACCTTGGCTGGATCCACGACGATACCTTCGCCAGAGATGACATGCCCTAAGTAGTGAATCCTCGATTGATAAAAAGAGCATTTGGACAACTTCCCATACAATTTGTGCTCTCGTAGACACTGT
>JZKD02S2222750.1:2313742-2381746 GCA_000966675.3 Picea glauca | reverse complement strand
CATGCCCTAAGTAGTGAATCCTCGATTGATAAAAAGAGCATTTGGACAACTTCCCATACAATTTGTGCTCTCGTAGACACTGTAGTACTAAGCGCAAGTGCTCGTCATGCTCCTCTGTCGTACGAGAGTAAATCAAAATATCGTCAATGAATACTTAGAAGAACTTTTCCAGGTACTCGCGGAACACCCCGTTCATAAAACTCATGAATACCCCTAGGGTGTTTGTCAGTCCAAATGGTAAAACAGTAAAATCGTAATGTCCAAATCTCATCTTAAAGGTGGTCTTAGGGACGTCATCCTCCTTGATCTGTAACTGGTGATATCCTGATCACAAATTGATCTTGGAAAACACCGTCGCACCCTTCATTTGATCGAACAGATCATTAATTCTTGGTAAGGGATACTGATTCTTGATCGTAGCCTTGTTCAGTTGACGGTAGTCAATGCAAAGCCTCCATGATCCATCCTTCTTTCGTATGAAAATAACTGGTGCACCCCACGGTGACACTCTAGGATGTATCAGTCCCAGGTCCAACAACTCCTTCAGTTGCATTTTCAACTCTTGCAACTCCGGGGTCAACATCCGATAAGGCATTCTTACTATCGGTTCGGTCCCCAGTTTCAGGTCTATGGTAAAATCCAGTTCCCTTTCTAGCGGCATCCCAGGAAACTCCTCTGGAAATACGTCTGCAAAATCCTTCACCATCGGAAGGTGTTCTAGACCTTCCACTACTCCCTTCTCATTTAGTGCGAGGATCGCATAAATTTTTCACCCCTTGCGCATCCTCTTCCGTAACTGTAAGGAAGAGACAAACCTCGGGGAAACTCCCTGGTTCCGTCCTACAATCACACGTCTCTATCCTTCGTCATCAACCAAGCTCAACCGTTTCATCTTACAATTGAGTATCGCCTCGTGCAATTCCAACCAATCCATACCAATCATGACGTCATAAGATCCTAAGATCGTGACGTACAAGTTGCCCTAGTGACAAAATCTCCCAGGTTAAGGGCACAGCCTGTAACCTTTCCTCCAACCTTCTGTTTGGCTCCCGAAGCCATCTCCACTAAGCTAAACTCATCCTGTTCAACTGCCTTTACCTTAATCCTTTTTAGCGCTGCACCAGAAATGAAACTCTCAGTAGCACCTGAGTCTATCAAAATACTAAGGGTCTAGTCAGTGACAGTACCTGTCGTCTCGAGCACAGTCGACTGGTGCTCTGCCTGGCGGTTATTCACCGCTGCATGTATCCGATGGGCCTTGCCCATATCTCCCACGGTAGCGGGTCTGGCTGATCCGGACGCCCTGGTCCTCTCCACAGGATAGTCACGCTGGTAGTGTGGCTCCCCACACATCCAACACCCCTTCTTCAGCCCAGTAGTCCTAGTACCCGAAGTAGAAGATGACTGCCCACCGACCTGAAACCCTGGTCTGTTCTGCTGAACAGGCCTAAACTGCTGCTGCTGTGGGCGACACTGCTGCTGGTGCTATGGTCCTCGATAAGGTGTCCATTGCTGAGGCAGCGGTCGTCAAGGTGTAGTGAATGTTGATCCCCTCTGGAAGTTGCGATATCCCGGCATATGTCTCGTTGGTGTCTGGTGTTGCGGTGTTCCAGATGAACCCTGCCTTGTTGGTCTCACTGGAGTCCTGGTCTGACCCCCACTGATAAGCTCCTCCTCTGCTATGAGGGCTTTTTGGACAGCGTCATGAAAGGTTTGAGGCATCAAGATCCTAACCTTTGCACGCAGGCTGTCGTTAAGGCCAAACACGAACCGATTGAACTTGAGCTTCTCAGTGTTAAGGTGCGGAGCATACCGGAGCAGATCCATAAAACGTGCCTCGTACTCGGGCACCGTACGACCTCCCTATCATAAAGCATTGAACTCATTGAGTTGAGGCTCAATGAATTCCTCTTAAAGGTACCACTCTCGGAACTGTTCCTCGAACAGTTCCCATGATATGTCTTCCATGGCCATGTTCAGCTGTGGCAGGAGCGTCTTCCACCATAGAAGAGCGCTCCCCTTCAGTTGAAAGACCGCCATGCGGACCTTCATGTTGGAGGTATAATCACGAAGTGCGAAGCACATCGCCATATTCTCCAACCATGCCTCGGCGGCTGCGCCGTCTGGGGCACCAAAGAACTCGAGAAATTTTACGGTCGGTGCGCGCGACGGAACCTCAGTGGGTGCCAGTGCCTTGGCGTCGTCTCTGTCCAGTCGGATGATCAGAGCCTCGAACAAGCGCTGGAAGGATCTCATCATCCCAATAACATCACCAACCGCTATCTGCTCCTATCCGAGCACCTACTCGCCTCCCTGGGGGTTAGACCCATCAGGTTTGGATGCTACTGGAGGCGTCACGCCTCCTCCCCTAGCACCCCATTGTCTTCCTCTACGGCGTCCTCTGACCATTATCACCTGCATGCACACAATCAACTCGATCAGCAGTAGTATATAAAATCAACTCATGTCAACGAAAGTCGTAGCGAATCCCAAGTCACGGGTCGAACTGGATCTGATACAATATGTAACGACCTCCATGGTACAACAACCCAACTCTAGTAACTAGTGCAATTTTTTTTTTACGTGTGTGTTTAAAAAGTGTGTACAAGGAAACAATCAACGCATTCGACTCTGCGTTGCCACCCGACGACGAATAAGACGCCACCATGATGAACATAAAAGATGACAAAGATGCGCGACAGGTAACTGCATGCATAAACGATGATCACACGATGCTATGTAGAACTGACTACCCGCTCGTCCTACCCTGCAATGGTTAGGACCTCCAAGACACATAAGCAAAGCTCAAGCCCAGGTTCCCATTGATTTTAACCATTTAAGGTCTCAAGGATGGCGACTATTCTGAGGAACATGGAGGTGTCTACATCCCACCCGATACAAACAGACTCAACAAGACATTAACAACGTGGAAGAACAATAAATAAATGAAAAACCTCATCCTCTACAGAAGGTGCAAGAAAAAGGACTCAGGCAAGGACCAACCAATAACTAAGACCGGACATTCCTACTCTCTGACTGTGATTGATTACCGACCAACTACTCCATTAAATATCATTAACCGACGAATACCTTAACATAAGGTAAAAACCAATAATCTCAACCCCCATTATTTAGTTATAAAATCATTTTGCACTAGTTCAAGGAAAAGCAATAATCACAAGAACATTCCATTTTCTGTTAATCTCCATAATTGAGCACCGATATCATTACCATAATGGTAAACCTCTGAACATTTACATTCTCCATATTATCTTACCTTTCCTTCCAATTTATTACCATACTTTACAATAACCTTACAAAATATTAACATCGCAATTTAAACATCATCCTTAACATTTCAATTTAAACCAATATTAACATTGCAATTTAAACATCATCATTAACATTTCAAATTAAACAAATATTAACCCTGCAATTTAAACATCATCATTAACATTGCAATTTAAATGATAATAACTTGACACTTTAATGGTTAACCTCTACAATGGAACCATAATATCATTACCATAAATGCTAGCATCGTTACCTTTTATAATATAAGACTTACAATTTAACTAACGATTTTCATAACAAATTACAATAACCTTTCCAAAAGTGACCACACCATGGTAGTGACCTTCACTATACTAATCAACTTACTAGTTCCATTACCCCTTAACGATATCTAATTAAATTCCAAGATATAAAATTAATATTACCAACAGTTCGTTTCTAATAAAAACATTCATATAAGGATATAAAATAATATAAGAGATGGACTAAATAAGAGAATATTGAGAACTTGAAATTTTAATAATTCAAGTAAAATAAGGAATTTAAAAGATGAGCGAAATTATTAGTTAGCCTTAACAACCCTGAAAGTAGAGTGGAAATCAACCCATAAAATAGGGAAAATACAACTAATAGAATGCGAACAGCCATGCTTACACAAATCAATATCCCAACTTCAATTACATACAACGCATTATCAATCTGGTGTTAAATCATACAGCTTCAATTTTCTTTGGATTTTAAAAACATCAATGATTTCATAAATCCATATCACCACCTCTACTTATGTACAGCTCATCATCATTTGGGGGTTAAATTAAGTAGCATTGAATTTTCTTTTTTAAACGTCAATGATTATATAATTAATCACAGACCTCTAATTACGCACAGCTCAGTCATTCTGGCAATAAAATAATAATAAAATTCACTACAGAAAGTAACCTAATAATCATAATTCCGGGAAGGTGACAAAATGTTTTCCTTCTATCTGAAGGAGGGTCTGTTGTATTTACTCTTCACCAACCTAAAATCCCCAGGTCGCGGGTCGAAGAAGGGGGCCTATTCTACTATATTCAGGGTTGACATAAACATCTGATAATTAAAACTGGTGCGCTAGTCTTAAAATGAATCAACAACAACACCCAATCTTATCATTGGAATAAAATTAGCTTCCCATAATAGACTTTTTATGAATGAAACATTTAATAAATAAAACACCATCCATCCTTTAATATTTAAAGTTGATGGGCAATTTCAAAATAAGAAAAATAGCAACAGGAACTTCTATAAGGAATGAAAAAGATAATAAAAGACCGTCCATCCTTTAATATTTAAAACCGCTGGGCGATTCAAGAAAAATAGCAACAGGAACATCTCACTCCCATTATCATGATGAAATTAACCTGTTAATAATCGACTTATATGGATGAAACTTCTAAATAAAACGGAATACAATCAACCTTAGTTAATTAAACTGCTGGGCGACTCTAAGATTGTAATGTATTATCATACAAAAATAAAATGGATATAGTATTGACGCTTCTCTCTTCACATTTTTGTAAACAAGTCATGTTCATTGCCAGGACTGTAAACTATTCGCCCTTACATTTATAAACGCCCATATCAAAAACGAAATGCCCCTAAATTATAAACGCCCATACCAGAAATGAAATGCCCATACATTATAAACGTCGACCAAAGTTATAAACACCCACAGTAAAATACAAAACGCCCACGAAATAGTAAAAAAAATGCCCCAGTGAAGTAAATACATGCCCCGGCAGAAAAATCAACACCCACAGTAGATTTCAAACATCCCAAAATCAACGCCCACGGTAGATTTATATGCCCACTAGCATTCAACAATACTCAGTAGGTCTTAAACGCCCATCAAAAATCAAATTCCCACAGCAAATGCAAAACGCCCACGGAATAGTAAAAACGCCCCAGTGAAGTAAATACATGCCCCGACAGAAAAATCAACGCCCACAGTAGATTTCAAACGCCCAAAAATCAACGCCCACAGTAGATTTATACGCCCAGGGACCCGAATACAATAACCAGAAACCCAAAACAGATTTACCAGAAACCCTAAAACTGTACTAAATATAAAAACGAAATAACCATAAACCCAAAACAATTTACCAGAAACCCTAAAACTGTGCCAAAAATGAAAGAACCATAAACCCAAACAACTTTACCAGGAACCCTAAAACTGTACCAAATATAAAAAAAAGAATAACCATAAACCCAAAACAAATTTACCATAAACCCTAAAACTGTACCCAATATAAAAACGAAATGTCCAAATACAGTTTGCGGGAACAGAGTTGAATGAAACTCCATAACTGATTGCCAACACTAATCTTCAGAAAATACCCCCTTTTCTTTTCTTGCAGAGTTTAAAGGATGAGGAAATAACATTTTACAACATTACAATCATAATCGCAGCAATAAATAACTATGCATTCTACTCTACTAAATACATGAGCATACCGTTGCCTTATTGCTTGTCGCAAATGACTCCTGTGCTCCGTGCCGCTCCTGCTCGCCGACCGTAGAGACTACATCGGTACCTCTCGGCCAAACGCTAGGGGTACTCAGCTTTCCCTTAGCCCTCGAGCTGCAAAGGGGCCACACAAGATCCAGAAGATAAGTCTAGCTTCTCAGCTCGCCTCCAAGGCTGAGCTACCACTCCAATACAGCTGAGAAAATCCCAACTCCCCATAAGCAATCAGTCCAGTTTTCAATTTCGGCAGCATAACAATACCTCATAGCCCTCCCCCATTTTTCCTCATCCCCTCTCCTTTATCCCCCTTTTTTTTGACCTAAATCACATTTATTTTAAGTTTTAATGAAAAACCCTCTAAAATTCTCTGTCCTACAAGTGTCACTCATCCCCCCACTTTTCTCCAAATTATTTCCCTTTGTTTTTTTTTTGTTTTTAAAATATAAAAATGAAAAAACCCAAAAGGTAAATTTGCTAAGCATCTTTTCATTTTATTTTTTTTTAAATTCATATTATTCTTTTTTTATACTCCCGCTCTTTAAATAATTTTATTACTACTGGTTAAATCTTGTTCATGTGTGGCCCCTTTACTCCATATGTGAGTCTAGTCGGCAAGCTATCATCATCCTGCATCATCAACAATCATGTCAGAAATGTCAACATCATATCATCAAATCAAATGAAATATCATAGTAAATAAATCAACCCCATAGCACACTCCCTGACTCAATCCGGAGTCCAAGGGGGTTCCACCGATGCCTCTGCATCATCAAGGTCCAAAACCCTGCACACTCAATGAAACTGATTCAGCAACACCTGTCTACAACAAAGTAGTAAAAACATCATGTCATCTATCATAACGCATCATAATCAAGGATAAATAGTTTATCATCATAAAAGTCCAGATCACTTGCGAGCAAGTGTCCTCAAAGAATAAGTTTTCTCAGTGCGCCAGAGCAGGATGTTACAGAATTTGTCCTTTTCCCCGTACCTCTTTAGCATATAGATTGACAAGTTAGAATATTATTTGGAAGATGTTGATTGTACTATTCCAACAACCATTGGTATATCCATCAACCCTTTTTACGTTGATAATATTTTTCTTATGGCAAGGAGTCCATATGACATTAGTAAGAAACTAAGAATCATTAATGATGTTTCCTCTAGTATGACTATGAATGTGAACATTGACAAAATGAAGGTTATGATAATGAAATCCCAAAAGATCACCTATTATACATTCATATATGAAAACCATAGCATGGAGGAAGTTCCTTCATACAAATATCTCGTAATTGATATTCATCACAAGATCAATTGGAACTATAGCATTGACAAGAGGATAAATGGAGGGTGGAAATATTATTATGGGCTTGGAAACAAGTATAAACTAGTGGACCTTTGGCTATGGACTAAGAAAAAATCCTCTTTGATACTCCCATAACTCATGTTAGATTATATGTATGTGAATTTTGGGGATGCATTATCTCTAGAGAATCCTAGAGAAAGATACAACAAATCTAAAAGAATTTTATCACTTATAATCTCAAAATTAAAGGAAATACACCCTAACATATCCTCCTTATAGAAGATATCATTTCCCCCAATTGAGGGCACAACCACGATTAGGTACTTAATGTATAGGAACAATATAAATAACATGGATGGAAAGATGCTTCCTAAAATTTCTTCAAACTCCATCCAAAATGATCCAGGGGATCAAAATATGCTCAAAAATCAAAGTTCTCGTAATTTCTTCAAAACAGACACACATGTAGGCCTCATCCTCACGATCCCAACACAACTTGAATGGGTTCAAAAAGAAATCGTATGTGAGAGATATCACATTCTATCTGCTTTGCCAAACATGCAAAATTTTGTTGATTGTATATTTTGTACAGTGTTGGTGTGGCAGGGTCGTGCTGGTGACGTGACAGGGCCATACTAGTGATGTGGCAGGTCCATACTGGTGATGTGATAGGTGACCGTACTGACACTTGGTAGGTGAACGTACTGACACATGTCAATTGGTGACGTGGAAGGTGTTTGGCATGGTACGTGAACCAATCCAGCTTCGACACGTGTCATGGTGATGGACCAATATTATGGTTCCACATGGCCCAAACATGGGCTGCCACGTTGCACCCCTCCATAGTATAAAATTTCGGAGCCCGTGGGGGTCGAACCCATAACCTCCGGGCAAGTGGCAATGTGTTGGCATAGGTCGGGCTACCAACCCACCGGCCATGTAGTTCTTAACCCTATAGCATTCATTTTGCATTTGATTTTAAACCAATTTTTGTGCGGGTGAAAAAAGGGTCAGGGTTAAGCCCAAACCCTTGGACTTACCTTATCCCACACAACCACAACGTGGGGAACCACAGGTGTCAGCCACTGATAGATGCCATTACACCCAACCTTACCTTGTGACCATGTGGCAGACTTGTCAATGGATAGCCAGCAGGGGAGTGGAAAAATAGGTTGGTGCCCAGCCACATGGGGGCCACGGGACCAAGACCTCCGCCCTTGGAGGCACTAATGGTGCTAATCATTCAAAAATTTACCAAAATTTGCAGGATGTGCATGCATGCTAAGTTTTTGGCACAAAAAATACATAGAGGTTAGGTTCAATCATTCTGGGTGTGTTTTGGAGGAGCAGAGACAACAAAGAATTGGAAAAACTTCCAGGAAGAGATTCCAACTTAGTTTTTGGCCAAACCAGGTGTAGGAAGAGCCCAGCTAGGGGTTTTTGGATGTTATGGAGCCATTGAAGCCATATATTTCTCATTCTAATCATTGTAAACCATTGACTTTGAAACTTTGAGCATTAATGAAAATGATCCATTGGAAGTTGGACCAAGAGATGTATCCCAAGAGAAGGGTGAAATCCTTTATCATTTTTCTGTGTTAATGTGTTTACTTTGATGGTTGTTTATGAATGTTTATGTTGCTCATGATTAATTAAAAAATCATTAAGTAATATGTGTTAGTAAATTGATCCTATTACCCAAACACATACAATTTCACTTGCAATTTTAAAGAGACTCAAGCCTTTTCATTTTCAGATCAAGTTGGTATCAAAGCATAGTTTTTTGAAGGTTTGATTGTTTTCAAGTGTTTGTTTTCTGATGCTGACAAGGTTGAATCTCACAAGAGGATAAGGTCAACTTGTAGAGCCAAGTTCTCAACTTTTAAGAAGGAGAACTACACAATCAACTCAAGCTTCAAGGAGATATTCACCAAGTATGGATCATGAGGAGAGTCATTAAACTCCTACTTCCGAAGATGAAACATTTAGAAAATCTTTATATGATATGAAAACAATGGTGAAATTTTTATTTGAAGAAAGGAATGCAAGATTGCAAGGTGAAAGCTCAAACCCTCCAAAGGGTAATGACGATAGTGGTTAAAAAACTCCAAAAGGAAATGGAGGGAATGGTGATACTCCACCTCCTTCACCTCTATCTTACACCTCTTCTACCATTTCACAACCACCTCCAAATTCTCCAAAATAACATGGTAAAATTTATCTACAAACTCCTTTACTTAAGCTTGATATTAAGTTTGAATTTTCTACGTACAATGGACAGCTAAATGCTGAGAAATTGGATAACTGGATTTGTCATATTGAAGTGTATTGTAGGATACAAAGAATCAAAGATGATGAAACTAAGATTCAAATTGCTTCTCTTAGATTGAAAAGTGTAGCACTCATTTGATGGGAAGTCAAAACTCAAGAAGACATGAAGAAACATGGTAAATTTTTATCCTCTTGGAATGATTTTATTGTTGCACTTAAAAGACATTTTTATCCATTAGCATACATGCAGAAAGCTATTATGGATTGGCAAAAATTTAGACAAGATAAAGGGAAAAGTGTGCAAAGATACACTCAAGAATTTATAAGAAGAGCTTTGCTTTTGGGTAAAGATTTATCTTCTCAAGAAACTTTACTCAAATATATTGGAGGATTGCATAGCTACTTGAGGAACACAATAATTATGTTTAACCCTACAAGTCTAGATGAAGTTTGTGTACATGAAAATCATTTGGAAGAAAGAGGGAGGAATGAACCTCAAGATGACAGAAATAAGAATTTTGTTCATGGAGACAAAGGAAAGAAGAAGTTCAATGGAAATGGAAGAAAAAATGCTTCAGTCAGGAAAGATGGAGAAAAAATATCATGTAAACACTGTTCAAAAGATGGCCATGATGAAGACCATTGTTGGAAACTTCATTTTGAAAAGAAACCCAAATGCCATAAGGGGAAACCAAAGACTATTGCAACCATACAACATGATTTAGGTTCTGATTCGGTTGATGAAACAAATATTACAGCCATGTTTTTTCAAGGTAAGGATTCTATTGCAAGTAGTAGTTCTTCAAGTAGTAGTAGCCTCAATGAAACACAACATGAAAAAGAAAGAATAGAGATTTTCCACATAAGGGTTATTTCAAAGAATTGCAAGATAGATACTCTTTTTGGTACTGGATCTCAAGAAAACCTCATATCTGAAGACACTATCAAGAAATTAAATTGGAAACTAATCCACATCCTAAAACATACCCTCTAGGATGGATATGTGACAATGCCAAATTGCATGTGACAAGAAGGTGTAAACTTAGATTTGCCATCACTGGAAATTTTATAGATGAGGTAGAGCTTGATGTTATTCCATTGGATATTTGTGGTATTGTGTTGGGAAGCCCATATTTATATGATAGGAGAGCCATCTTTCATCGTCATGAGAACAAGTATCATTTGTTTAAAAATGGAGTTGAGTGCATTTTTAGAGCACATGCAAAGAAGCTGAATTTGTCACTTGTTAATGCTGGACAAATGAAGAGATTAGTCAATGCTAGTAAGAATTTTTTCCGCTTGATGATCAAAGCCAAAGACAATGTGAAAAAGAAGATTTCCAAGGTTGTGATGAAAAGTTGAAATCTGATTTATATGAGGTTGTTAACCAATATGATTAGATGTTTCAGGAACCAAAAGGATTGCCTCCAAAAAGGGGTATCCAACATGAGACACAATTGCAACAAGATTTTCCTCTTCCAAACATTGGTATGTATAGGATGTTAGTAATGGAGAATGCTGAAATTAAAAAAAAAATCCAAGAGTTGCTTGAAAAAGGGGTCATCATGCCAAGCACATTGCCATGTGGATCACCAATTGTTTTAGTGCCAAAGAAAGATGGTACATGGTAGATGTGTGTAGATTCCAGGGCCTTGAACAAGATTACGGTAAAGAATCATTATCCTCTTCCTAGAATTGATGATTTTCTTGATCAATTGAAAGATGCTAAGTATTTTACTAAGTTGGATTTGAGAAGTGGATATCATCAGATTGGGATTTCTAAAGGAGACACATGGAAGACAATTTTCAAAACAAAGTAAGGTTTGTTTGAGTGGATGGTAATGCCATTTGGACTTTGTAATGCTCATGCTACATTCATAAGAGTCATGAATGATGTTTTAAGACCTTTTCTTGATGATTGTGTGATTGTATACTTGGATGATATTTTGATATTTAGCAAATATTGTGAAAAGCATGTTATGCATGTAAAGCAAGTTTTGGATATCTTAAAGAAATAATTTTTTTTTTTGAAGATGTCCAAATGTGAGGTTGGAAAGACCTCACTTGTTTAATTAGGACATATTGTTGGAGGAGGAGAACTGAAAATTGATCCTTCCAAGGTCAAAGTCATTTTGGATTGGCCCAAGCCCAACAATGTGACAGAGGTAAGAAGCTTTTTGGGAGAATCCCAATATTGGAGAAATTTTTTTGCTAACTTCTCTTCAATTGCAACTCCATTACATGCAATGACAAGCATCAAGCAAGTTTTCCAATGCGGAGGCAAGCGGAAAAATGATGTTGATGCATTGAAGGAGAAGATTAGTTCAGCTCCAGTTCTTTCACTTCCTAATTTGAGACATCCATTTGAGATCCAAACATATGCAAGAAATTACGCAATGGGAGCAGTCTTGTTACAAAATGGTAAGCCCATTTGTTTTCATTATGAAACTTTTAATGGTGTTGTGATTAACTATCCTACGTATGATAAGAAGTTGTATGCATTGGTGAAAAGTGTGAAAAAATGGAAACATCATTTGTTGGGAAAGGAAACTATCATTTGCACGGGTCATCAACCATTGCAATAATTAGAATGACAAACAAAGCTACAACAAGCAAGGCACTTCAAATGGATGGGTTTTCTACAACAATTCCACTTGGTTATAAGGTATAAGAAAGGGATTTATAACAAAGTTGTGGATACACTTTCTAGGCCTATTGTTAGTGCTTCAGTTATTCTTAAGCATAATTCTACCATGCATGAGAGCTATGTTGAACAATATGCTTTAGATGTTGATTTTAAAGAGGTTTATGCAACTTTGTGTCATTCCAACCAAGTTGAGGAATCGGATTACCATGTACATGATAATCTTTTGTATCATCTTGGAAAGGTATGTATTCCATGAGGTGTAATATTCAACATCATAAGAGAAGCACATTCTTCACTTATTGCTAGCCACTTTGGTGTGGGCAAGACAATGGATAATTTGCAAAGGTATTGATATTTTCCTAAAATGAATGAAAGTGTTTCAACATATGTAAGGGGATGTTCATTATGTGCTACAAGCAAGCCTAGCAATAGAAAGTTGGGTTTGTATACTCCACTTCCGGTTCCTTCTTGTCCTTGGAAAAGCATTTACATGGACTTTGTAGGAGGTCTACCTATGTATAAAAAGAATCGTGATTATATTTATGTTGTGGTTGACCGTTTCAGCAAAATGTGTATTTTGATGCCTTGACCATTTCAACATGTTTGGGTACATTTTGGTTTGCCCAAATCCATTATTTTTTATCAAGATTCTCTATTTATTGGGAACTTTTGGTCAAGCTTATGGGCACTCATGGACTCCAAGCTAAAAAAGAACACAACATTTCATCCACAAACCGATGGTCAAACATAAGTGGTGAATAGAACAGTATTACATCTTCTTCATGGTTATTGCAGTAAACATCATAAGCTTTGGGATGAGTACCTACACTACATTCAACATGCTTACAACTGGGATAAGCACTCTTTGACTCAAACATCTCCATTTGAGGCATGTTTTGGTTATTTTCCAAAATATCGTTTAGATTTTATCTTTGGGAAAGATATTGCTATCGATGGTCAATATGACATTGATAGAGCAAAAAAGTTCATTGAACAAATTCAGTTGCTGCATTAAATGGTACAAGAACAGTTGGAAAAGAGCCAAGCCAAGTACAAGAAAAGACATGACAAGCATCATGTTGATCATAGTTTCTAAGTTGGATATGAAATTTGGATTTACATTAGCAAAGAGAGGATTAAAGGAGAAGGTAAAAAATTGAAACCAATTAGACATGGACCTTTCAAGATTCTTGAAAAGATTGGTAACAATGCCTTCCATTTGGATTTGCCTCCTTATATGCAAATGTATGCAATTGTAAATGTTGATAATTTGAGAATGTATGAGCCTCCTTTGATTGATGATCAAGGAGAGCATGTTCATATTCCTTCTATAGATGATTTCTCACTAGAATATTTTCCAGACCTGCATGGAGATACAATCCTTGACAGGAGGATGAGAACTTCAAAATGAGGGAATGTGTAATTCCTTCGAGTTGTTCTTAAAGGAACAAATCCAATCAAGGCCAAATGGAATGAGGTTTAAAAGATGAGGTAACTGTACCCCCATATTCATATTGAATGAAAGTAGTCTTTTGGAGGTCCAAAAGCTTCCCAATGGGAAGGAGTGATCCAGGGGATCGAAATATGCTCAAAATTCAAAGTTCTCGAAATTACTTCAAAACGGACTCGTGTGTAGGTATCATCCTCACAATCCCAGCACAACTTGAATGGGTTCAAACGAATGTCATAGGCATGAGATATAACATTTTTTCCACTTTTCCAAACACACAAAATTTTGTTGACTGTACAGTCCATACAATGCTGACGTGGTAGGGTAGTACTTCTAACGTGGCAGGGACATACTCTGACGTGGCAGGGCCATACTGGTGACATGGCAGGTGACCACATTGACATGTGGAAGGTGACTGTACTGACACGTGGCAAGTGGTGACGTGGTAGAGGCTAATGTAGCAGATGTTTTGCATGGTACGTGGACCAATCCAGCTTCGACATGTGTCATGGCGATGGACCAATGTTATGGTGCTACATGGTTGAGACATGGGATACCACATGGCACCCCTCCATAGTATAAAATTTTGGATCCCATGAGGATTGAACCCACAGCCTCTGGGAAAGTGGCAATGTGTTGGCGCAGGCCGAGCTACCAACCCGCCTACCATGTAGTTCTTAACCCTATACCATTCCTTTTGCACTTGAGTTTAAGCCAAGTTTTGTGTGGGTGAAAAAAGGGTCAGGGCTAAGCCCCAACCCTTGGACTTACCTTATCCCACATGACCACAGCGCGAGGAATCACAGGTTTTGTCGATAGACACATGCCATTACACCCGACCTTACCTTGTGACCACGGGGTAGATTTCTCAATGGATAGCCAGCAGGGGAGCATAAAAATAGGTTGTCACTCGGCCACATGGGGGCCACGCAACCATGAACTCAGCCCTTGGCAACGCTAATGGCACTAACTGTTTGAAAATTTTCCAGAATTTGTGGGATGCGCATGTGTGATGATTTTTTGGCATGAAAAACACACAGATTCTAGGTTCAGTCATTCTGGGTGCGTTTTGGAGGAGCTGAGACAACAAAGAATTGGAAAAACATCTAGGAAGAGATTCCAACTCAGTTTTTGGCCAAACCAGGTGTAGGAAGAGCCCATCTAGGGGTTTTTGGATGTTCTCCATCCATTAAAGTCATCTATTTCTCATTTTGAGCATTGTAAAGCACCGATTTTGACACTTTGAGCATTAATGAAAATGATCCATTAGAAGTTGGACCAGGAGATGTAGCCCAAGAGAGGGGTGAACTCCTTTATCATTTCGTTGTGTTAATTTGTTTACTTTGATGGTTGTTTATGACTTTTTATATTTCTCATGATTAAGTAAAAACTCATTAAGTTTTATCTGTTAGTAACTTGATCCTATTACCCAAACACATACAATTTCAGTTACAATTTTAAAGAGACTCAAGCCTTTTCATTTTCAGATCACAAAACCACTAGAAACTCAAGTGAGGATGGAATAAAGATGCCAAGTATTAGCTAAATCATTCGAAGATACATGAATATGTCAATATGATGAATACTAATTTAAGGAGAAGCTATGGTGTGATAAATAATTACAAGATAAAAGGAAATTAAGATACTACAAGGAGGTGTTGAATCCTAATCTAGAAGATCAAAAGTATCTCACAGTTTCGACTTGAGAAAAGAAGAAAATCAATATTGGTAAAATTTGAACCAACTCCCATGAGCTACATAGCCAAACTAGACATTGGACGATTTCCAAAACACCGTCAGATGAAAGAATATGTCATCTTTCTGACACTAAGAGGGTTGAAGATGAAAATAACTTTCTCCTAGACTTCCCTGCATATACTCAAATTAGATCACAATTTCAAAATATATGTCACATTACTATCCTTCCTAACCTCCTATTGATCCTTTTTCATGCATCACCTTTCCTTTTTGAGTATTCCTATATGTAGAACCTTTTCCCCTTCCACTTGTTTTATATTCCACCATGCTCCTACACATAAAAAAAATGTTTACTATACTTAACCATTTTTGTTACTTGAGTGGGATTCCTTACCTTGTGCGAAGATCCCCTGTTTTATAACTATCACACATCAAAACACTTAGTTTATTTCTTGTAGTGTGGAGACCCCACATAGAATTCTCCTCTGCAAAAATAGAACCTTCATGCATCGCCCCCTCCCACACAACTAATTGTGTGGATAACTCCATATAACCCACCTTCCACACAACCAATATCTATGACCCCCACACTTCCGCACACTTTACAGTGCCACACAACTACACCTCCGCACAACTAGTTTCTAAAGGCATTGATATCTCTCCGTGACTTATACTTAGTAATATTTTCATCCATATATTGAGACTTTGACATTGGTCGAGGGTCATTTATGATCCATTAATTGGTTTTGATTTGAGAGATAAAGGAAGAAAATATAGGGTTGATGTGGATTAGTTATCTCATTTTCCTATGAAGCACATGCTTTTCAAAGTAATTTCCATTTATGATTTCTCATATTTCGAAGGAAATTTGTATTTGTTCAAGGGACTTTTTAGTAAATTCCATTCATTTACTTAACCTTTAATAAGATTGAGCTCTGTAATTCAATATCACATATATCAAATTGCCTTGAAAAGATAAGAAATATGGCATCTAGAAGGAGGAAAGATCATTTTTGTGGGGATACAATTAACTCACTCACACGCCAAGATAAAGAATTTCATTGGTCTATGGCATATCAATGGCTTCAGATTTTAACTCTTGAATAGAATAAAAGAAACAAGATATGGACTATTGGCTTAGTTAATGTTGGTTTCATGCCTGAAGTCTTCAACTTCAATGAGATGGTTTCCTGGTGCACCTAAATATTTGATTAGAAAAGTAGAACAATTTGAGTAGATGTTGAAGGGAAGAACCTTATTCCACTAACTCCTAAGATATTCAAAAGAATTCTTTGACTTCTCACATCCAACAAAAGTATTAGGCTTCTTGACACTGATTCTTTCATGGATTCATAGGGTGGTGGGATTAATTTGCTAAAATATTCCATGGTTCCCTCTACAAAAGTGTCAGTTGACCTTTCAACCATTGACATAAATTTGTTAATGGAGTTGTATCGGTGTTTTTCATGGTCATTTTCACAATTGATGGGATGAGAATCCACTTTTCATATTCCTAGGTCATTTCTACATGTATTGCATTTTCTTTTTCAAAGGGAGTTATCTTCAACTAGGCCGATGTAATCTCAAATGAGATTTCCTTTCATTTGGCCAATTATTTAAAGACTTAGATATTCTTCATGACTGCCTATCTCGTCCTAATATTCCCCTACTATAATTTTTTTGAGGGGTTATTCCTAAGAAGTAATTTGGATGTTTATAATAAACAATTTCAATTTTGGTACCTTGTTCTTTGGAAGCATAAGGAACCATTCCTTTTTTCTCTTATTCAAGATATATTTATGAGAGAATTTAGATTTATGTTGATTGGAGAAGAACCAACAAGGTTAACCCAAGAAGTCAGGGATTTTATAAAAGGAAAGGAAATTTGTTTACATCAAGAATATTATACCTACATTAGGCTATATGGTTATGAGGGAAGCCCTTTTATGCTTCCAATATTTGTTTGTGATAGGTATTTTTTTGCATAGTTCTATAGATAGTATAAAGTATGGTATATCCTTTTTGATAGAACGAGAAAGTGGTAATTTATCTCATTTCCATTTATTGTTTCCAATGTAACAGTAATAAACTCCTCCCACTTGTTATAAATATCTGAAGTTATAAACACATTTAATTTGAATAAAGCACAACCGCTCCCATGTTTTGATCTTGAGGGGTTGTTTTCAAAACATTTGGCTTCTATGAGATATAGTAACTTTTTTACAAGGATTGTTGAAGAATCTAGTGATAATGACCCAAATACCCAAAAGAAAAGGGGAAAACAATCATGTAATGAAGATGTGCTCATAGAGATTAGTTCCAGCACTCAACAACAACAAAATAAAATGAGGCAAAGAGGTAAATATGCAACCAATGTATAATATTCTTATGTTCCCCATACATGTAGGAGTTCCTCCTCTAAAAAAAAGAAAGAAGAATCAAAGGTTAGAAGAGAAGACATTAATGAAGGACATGTTGGAGGAGGCAATGAGGATGACCCACCCCTTGTTAATATTGAGAGAACTCATACAATATCTCAATGGAAGAGGAAGATAAGCTCAAGAAAGAAGGATACAAAGAATTCAGAAATCCAAAGAGATGTAGTCAACATGGAAATCGATAGTACCATTGTACCCGATTTGGTAACCCTTAAAATTGTTGAAAAGATGTGAATTATAGAGGAGTTGGCTCAAGAAGAGCCAATTATTTTTTAGGAATAGTCATTGACATTACATAATGCACAATATAGAAAAGAAGAGAAAACATTTCAAATTGAAAAGGTCCAAGTGAAAAATAATACAGTAACTCAGAAGTGGATTTCTTAGGTTGACGACTCAAGGGTTAGACCTTCAAGACTCCTAAAATTGCACATCACTATTGAAGATTCCCTTTCCCATTCAATTTCAAAACATGATTTGGAAATATCATGTTCAAAAGGAGAATGAATGAACTTGAGGAAGCATTGAGTCCCAAGCCATTGTTTGTATAACAAATGGCTATTATTTCTCTAGATCAAATGCCACCAATTACACTCGAGACATTTACAAAGGTGATAAATTCACCAAATTACTGAGTGGAGTTAGATTGTACATCACAGAATATATATATATATATAAGAAGAAGAAGAAGAACTGGAATTGTATTAAAAAAGAGATTGCAGTAGAGTTGAATCAACAAGATAATACATGAGTTTCAAAAAGGATATGAACATGTTATCATGAAGAGAGAGTTCCATCTATTTCCATTCGGGTGGCTCTATTTTTTTTACAAAACTATTATCATTTATCCAGGTGTAAATTCTAACAATGGAGTGTAAAAGATAAACAACTTTACGTAGCATAGAACCTATCTAATTGAGTTTGAGGATAGTGTCCACTTCCTTTGAATGATTTTCTCTCATTATATTCTCTTTCCTAGGATGAAACTCTTGTTCTACTTCATGTGATGCCATGGAGTCTTCAGAGGAGACTATAGTTTATTTAATTTTATCTTTTTGGATTAGAGATTGCCAGAATTCTCAATTTTCCTGTTGGAGTAAGTGAATTTGGTGAGCCTGTTTTTTCATCGCCTTCGAAATTGCTATTGTCTCCTTATCGTTCCTTTGTTCCTATTCTTGGATTTTGGTCTCAATCTAGCCAAATTTTAATTTCTAAATATCCAATTCATGGTGTTGATCCCACATAGTGTCATTATTCATCCTTGTTTCACATGAGGAACATTGGTAGGATGGTTTTCTATGCCTCCACATGGTTATGATAGTCCTAGAGAACTCAAATTTTATGTTAATATGAACGAGTAGGAAAGAAGGGGTCAATGTCGAGCTATATATGGTGGTAGAAAAATCCCAAGTTGATGAATGAAGGATATAACCAAATATTCCCGAGTACTATGTATATCCCAAAATTGAAATGTACCCCACGTAGATCCATGTGGTTCAACACGAGAGAGATGAGAAGAGGGTACAAGAATGACAATAGATAATCGAAGGTAGGAAATCTCCCACATTCTGACATAAGTGATACTAGGTACGATTTAAGAAATGGAGTGTGTGCAAAGTGATGAATGTGCTAGATGGTGCTTCCACTTGGGAGTGGGTGGTGTAAGTTTGTCAAGTGTCCGGCCGATGATTTTGGCATGAGGTTTGTGACGGGAAGGGTCATATTTAAACAATATTTTAAGTCCAAATGCATAATCCTAAGGTAGGTTTTGAATTGTGGAGACATCGTTATGCACAATTTTCCCTTGTGCTAGGTTCCTAGTGCCTTTGTAAAGTGAATCGACCCTGTTGTTATGATGGTGAAAGATATGGAATTATTTTATTATGTGGAATTTTTCCCCTTATTTGGTGATTCTTTGGTAGGTTATTTGTAAATTGTGTTTCTTACAGGTGATAAAGTTCCGCTAGTCATTGATGACCAATTAAGAGTTGCCAATTACAATGAGATCTTTGATTTGTTCTATTGGGAGAAGTTTCAATCCCATGTAGAGAGACAAGGCCTTGGATTGGTTGTTGGAAAAATGACCAAGGCACCAAGAAAATATTGTCTTATATGTTCCCTAAAGTCATAAAGTAATCCCCCCACACTTGTTCCCCTTATGTCGCATAAAATATCAGTAAGAAACTTAATAGCATTTCACAAGCATGGGAAGTTAATTCAAGATGAAGAAATTTATCACAAACGATTATCACCTTCATGGAATATTTGAAAACAGACTTAGAACACAATGAAGATTTTTATAAAAAATCTTTAAGTAACTTTGTTGCATGGTTTTCTAGTTTAAGTAATTATCATAGAAACCAACAAAAGTTTCCTTGAAACCATAAAATAAAGCAATTAAAAGTAGGCTAGATGGTAAGGACACAAATGTTATGAGATATGAGATGTAATTGCCACATGTACAAAGATAAATGACAAAAGAAGTGGTGAATTCTTTAAATCACTATAAATTGTTAAATACCTTGAAGGCCCATGTAATATGCCCAATAGATCCAGGCAGATATTTTATGAATAATGCTATTTTTCCACAAATATTTTGCATTCATTCTACTAAAGAGATTCCATCAAAAATACTACAAGCATCCTAGATACACTTAGAATAAAAGAGAACCATGGAATATTTTATTATGGATGGAGACTGAATACAAAAATCCAATGGCCTCTATAACATCTACAATAAATCAATGTAAAACACACAATACAAGCCAAAAATCCGTAATCATGTCATGGTCCCCTCAACATATCAAATCCAACCCTCCAAGTGCCACAACCTCTCCAAGAAGATCATTGCAATCCAAAATTGAAAAACAAGCCCAAGATGAAGCTCCAATGAAAATCATGGATGGATCCTCCTCCTTGTCTAGCTAGGGTTGATATTGCACCACCAAAACGAAAACAACAGTGGAAGGGTTTCTCCCAAAACCCCAATGAAAACGCTGGCTACAAGATCACTCTAATAAGATATCAAAGCATTATCAAGATGAGAAGTGATGGGTTACCCTTCTTTTATAATTTTCTAACCCCTTCTAGATCCTTCCTCCATGCCTTCTAGAATTTTCCCCTTTTTGACCAAATCAAATATAACCCTTATTTCTCCTTCAATTATTAGTTAAACATTAAAAACACATTTTCAATGCTTAAGTGATTAATTATTTAATTTCACTTTAAATACATAACCTCCCATAACTAAATGACATTAAATGACCCCCTTTGACTCCCTTTTTCTTCATTGACAAGACACATAAGTCCTTTCTACTACAAAATGGGGAAACCCAAAAATTGGGACATGACAAATACTCCCTTCCCAAATATTGCTTGTCCTCAAGAAATTCCATCATGACTTGACGTTCCATTGACTGATCCAGACTGACACTGAAAATCGTACCATATTTCTTGTCCTCAAGAAATGGCATCATGACCTAACGCTCCATTGAATGATCTGGACTGATACTAAAGATGATACCGGGATCCAAAATTACCGAAACATGCTCTGCTCAAGGTGTGGTATGAAAATGCCCGAACATAAGAGGCCTTCTGAAAACCTCTAGCAAGCAAGGCCACTCAGTGCTGAAATAGCTCGATTAACTCATCAATGTACTGCTCTGGTATGGAATCAACCTCATGAGAGAAAAAACTGGCTCTCTCCTCTGTGTCAACTACTACACTGTCTCCTGTCCCTAGGTCCCAAGCTATCCTCATAAAGGAACCATGATGTTGATGTTGCGCTACTCTAATCATAGTCATTCGACCATCGTACTCACTCTGCATTCACAAGTAGTAATTCCTCAAAGGATCCTATCCATTATCGAGGATCATACCCATCCAATATATCACCACTCTAATATTGGATATCATAGAGAATTCTACGTGGTCACCAAGTCTCCAAGTATCAAAGGGAAAGACATCAATACTCCAGTACCTCTTGTTTTCTACAATAATCCAAGTATCATCCACACAATCTCCCAACATATCATCTGCAAAGTCCCTTTGGGTGAACACAAGGACCCTGTAAATGGTAAAGTCACCAGAGTCCCACACTAGCCTATATGACATGAAACACCCTCTACTCATAGCACTGATTTTTAAGGAGCCAATACAAGAATACACCCGACTTTCTCTGATAAGACAAAAAATTATAAGCTGCATAAACATGGTCAACTCCTCAGAAGACCACTCCTCCAAAAAACCACTCCTAAGCCTCCGAAAAGTAAAATCTTAAAATTCTAATTTGGTGCTCTCCTCTCTAATAATAGTTGAGATATCAAGCACTGTAATCCTAGGGTCCCAAACTAATCCTAGAAATGTGCCACCATGATGACACTGCAGGACTTTGATGATCATAATCTAACCAACCCACCTAGTCTACATCCTCCTCTCCTTGAACCCTAAGCTAATATCCCTTAAGGGACTAAAGCCACCATCTTAAATCCTCTCATGTAAAAGTGTCTATCGAAGTCTAAGCCTGCAAATCCATGGTTGGTCTTAAGTATGTCCTTATCTATAGAGTAAGTCTCGACCTTCCCTCTGCTGATGTCCCAAAAATCAAACAGGTCAATCACTATCACGATTATATCGACCATCATCTGAGTTAATTCCTCACTGAGATGAATTCCCAGATCCCACCACCAATTAGGAAGTCCACCACTCCTAATACCTGCTAACTGTTGTTGCACCATACTGGTAACCATCAGAGTCAAAATGAGCCAATTCCTTGGTATGTCCTCATCTCATGAAATCCTAGTACCAGGAATCAATTCTATGCCTGTTGATATGTTTGGTTCCTGCCAAAATGCATGAGGAAATATTGTATCCCAATCATCATCAATGTACCTGAGTAATTTGTAGAGTCTAAATACCTCCCTGGAAAGTAGCCATGTTGCCTATGGTTCCCCATACTCATACGAGTACCTAGAATGCCCCGTCAAAGGTGGATCACACATGGCCCTCATAATCATGTCTCTAAGTGGGGCCTTAGGGGATACAAGTGTTCAACTTCTATAATGGATAGTGCCATCCACCACTCTATCAGCTAGAATCTCTGTGAGCTGAACTAATACAATCTGGATCCTATCATGTGCTATAACACCATATCCCAAATGAAAGAACTCTGATATGGCTATAATATTGTCTTCCACCTCTGACTAACTCGAATGAACTTTCCATGTCTTGCTTAATATATTGTTGGTCTCATAAGATGGCACTAGATGCCACTACCACTAAATGAAAAACTGGAAAATGTCAAGTGCATTGGTCAACCCCAATGATATGGCCAAGGACTAAAGGTAATGTCTAAGAGAAAACTTGTAGGTATCCTCCTATGTGTCCCTGCTCTGGTGATGCACCACTCAAGGATTGATATCTAAGGGATATGCCTCTCCATGAGGCTTTTCCATCCACTCATCAATCATAAGTGAACCAAAATCATTGATATGGATGAAGTCTCTGTCTGGAGGTCTCCCCGGGGGAAATGTCCCAAAATCCCACTACATACCATCGTATAACACTGTATAATATTGTTTATCACTACACCGCATTGTATCATCATGTTCCATTGTATCAATCCCTCTCCTAATATCAATTGAACTAGGATCCCAAAGTTATGTATCTCTGTCACTATCGCTCGATCCATGAAGCATGGGCCCACTCACTACTTCCACAACTACCACTGGAGCCTTTAATGGCTCCTCCACAAGAGGTAACTCATAACATCCATACTTCCTAACATGTATAGAGTCAACCATCTCTGAGTCATGCCTCCCCTCCTGTACCCATAAATTTAAATGACGTTCCTCCTTTGCATGCTCTTCCACATTGTCCTCAACTTGAAAGCTCATAGGTGAAATAGGTGATTCTTCTTGATCCAAATCCTCATATGGAAGAAGAGAGCTTGTGAAGATGGTCTCATTTTCTTTAGGACTTCCACTTGGTAATTGATTTTTTTTTTCCTCATGCTCTTTTGTATTCTGATATGAGGTTGTTGATTTACCACCCTCCAAACCTAACTCCTTATAGAGGCTCTTGGATACTTCCTTTGTAGATATGCCCAATATTTCCTTTTTTCGTGACTTAGATTGTCTTGAAGCGTTAAATTGCTGCAAGATATTCTTTATTCTTTCTTGTTTCTAGAGAAGGTTCACCATTAACTCTTTCCCTGTAGGCTTCAACTCCTCTATTGGCGAGGCAGGAAGGAAAGTAGGTAACAGTCTACCATTTATGATTCTATCCACTTATGTAACCCTTTAAACCTGATGTATGTACCTGGAATAACACTCTCCAAGATGGAATATACCTATTATCTGGATTCATTTGATTTATTATGGTGTCATGTTCCTCTAGTTCTTCTATAATAAATCATGTAGTTTTTTTCGGAAAACCCTGAAAAAAATGTTGAAATTAAAATGATGATAACTTTATTTCCCAGACTTCGTTTCGACTGAATTGTTTTATTGAAATTGGGTAATTTTCCGAGGGGAATTAAAATACCCACTTTTTTTTGGCAAATTATGTTAAAAAATATTCATATCTGAGCCTAAAGTGCATGGCACCCTTTTTTTTCAAAAAAACATTCTACAAAAACACCTCAATTTTGTTTTCCCTTCTCTAGCCAAGTAAAGTTCTCTGATGCAATCACAAGATGGAAAGATCACCAACTCTAATTCTACTATAATATACCCAATATTTCCAGGTATATATTTTATGAATTATGTTATTTTTCCACACATATTTTTCATTCATTCTACTAAAGACATTCCGTCAAACATATTGCAATCATCCTAGATACACTTAGAATATAAGAGAATCATGGAATATTTTATTATGGATGGAGACTGAATACAACAATCCAATGGATGGTATAGTAGCTGCAATACATCAATGGAAAACACACAATACAAGCCAAAAACCTGGAGTCATGTCATGGACCCCTCAACATATGAGATCCAACCCTCGAAGTGCCACAACCTCTCAAATAAGATCACTACAATCCAAAACTGAAAACAAACCCAAGATTAAGCTCCAATGAAAATACTGGATGAATCCTCCTCCTTGTCTAGCTAGTTTGGATATTGCATCACTGAAACCAAACCAATAGTGGAAGGGATTTTCCCAAAACCCCAATGAAAATGATGGCTACAAGCGCACTCCAATAAGATATCAAAGCATAATCATGATGAGAAGTGAGGGGTTACCCTTATTTTATACTTTTCAATAGCTGTGTTTCAATGGACTTATCCCTTTGAAGAAACTTTTCCAATGCTACAATATTCTCTGACTCAGAATATTGATCCCTCAATTTGATTAGTATTATGGAATTCATGGCTACCCCGTTAACATCCTATCTCTCTATTGATCTTTCACTTTCTCTAAATATAAGATGTGGTTTTTCTTCAAGTGTTGTACATTTTTTACATTGAAAGAAAGGTATTTTTCAAGACACAAGGGGATGGGACTAATCCTTTTTGACCTTCCTAGGAATAATGGAGTGACAAGCTCACTACCATGGTCATACCCTTCTTCGAGACTAAGAAGCCTTCATGTCATTGGTAATTTCTAATTGGATCAACACACTTTGGTCTTAAATTCTTGATCTCTTGGAGCTCCAAAGGATTGGATGAGGTTGGATGAATCATCTCGCATATACATCTAAGCCTTTTCTTATTAATAATTGTTTGTAACATCTAATCTTCAACAATCATGTGGAAAATAGTGCATTCTAGGAACTCAAGAATTATGGTGTGTTATTTTTCATGTTGAATTAGAATGTATTTTTTTTCTATAAGGATTTCTATAGTGACTTTTTATTTACACATGTGAGTATTTAAAACTTCTATCTCCTTAGTAAAAACTACAGGTTTGTCTCCTACCATGGGTGACATTTCATATGTTATTTTAAATATTTATAAGTTAATATGAGTATCATGCATTTTCAAATTATGTTTTGAATCAATATCCATAACATTTAGTAACTCGTCCAAAGGACTATATAGCCATCATCTTCCACTTCATCAGCCCCCACCTCCATGAGAAGGAATGTCTTCTAGCTATGTGGTTTTCCTCCTCATCATTAATAACTTTATCTAATTCAACTTTCTATGATTTTTCTTTGTAGCTTCAATTGATGTATGAATGTTTACAACATTAATATTTAGAAAATGATTTATGATCAGCTAGATAAGGTTTTAAAGGCACAATTTATTTCTTTAGGTTGCAATTCCCATATGTCTATCATATGGATTCTTTAAACAACTTGGATATATTTAATACTTATTTCTTCCTCCATAAAGGTAATAATATCATGTGTAGATGAAAAAGAATTAAAGGATTCTTATTACCCAAGGAATGGAGATTATCCTCCATAAACCCTACCATTTTAGTTCCAAAATTCTGATTGGTAGTCACTTGTGTGTTATGATTTTATCCTATCGAATCATATCCCCATATAATTCTATAAACTCATGTTCAATTCCACTTTGAGTTTTATCCCACTTTTTATGAGCGACATTCTAAACTTGAATATACATGGAAGTCAAATCCTTATCCATTGTTATGTCTTTAACCTCTACATTGATCCTCCATTCCTTAAAGTTACTTGTAAATTGAAAATGATAGTCCAACATAAATGCATTTTCATTTTGATAGAGGTATGATAATATTACTATTTGAATGAGCTCCAAGTACACACCAATAATATTATCCATGGTTTCCTTACCATATTTCTTTGGGTTGGCCTTAAGTCTAACTTCCTTTCTTAATGAAGCAGTTGATACTAACCAAGGAATGGTTAAAAGAGGGTGTTATTTTCTTGTTTTGATCTGATCTTCCCTCCCCCAAATTAATCTTAGGTAGTCCTTACCTCAAAATTATGTGTTGGTAGGAGGTGTGGTGAAAATATACTTAGATTTAAAATCAAACACATAATCAGTGAGATCATTCTTCTTAGTCCATGGACATAGAAAGACTAGATTGGAAATCCTCAATATCGTAGTATCTTGGTGGCCCTCAACCTCAATCCAATAAAAATTATTTATCACAGGGTGATCCAAAAACCCCATTTCTTAATCCAATACCAATGGTATCCACTCTCTCCTAGATTCATCAAGCTCAATTTTGATGGTGCATTAAAAGGAAAATCAGGGCCCACAAATTTTGGGGACCAAGGAAAGATCCTTTGGACCTATGCTAGAAACATAGGCATTGAAAACAATTTTTTTTTGAGCTCTCATCCCTCACTTATTTTATCTATATTGTTACTCGCGAAGGATTCACCAAACTAGTAGCGGAAGGAAACTCCAAACTCATCACCCAAATGATGCAAAGTCTCCAACAAGGACCACTTAGTGATAAAATAACAATAAGTTGGATATTGGAAGCAATCCTAGAACACATTCAATACCTTCTACTTGACATTCCATCCCTCATTCCCTCCCATGTCTACAAGACAAATAATAAACAAGAAGATCAAATGGAAAACAAAGGAATCTTTGGAGCGCAGGAAATTTTTGACCAAGTTTGGAATCCTTCATAGTCAAACCTATTAACAGAACACTACTCCACACTAGCATTCGAGGACTTCATACCCCTGTATGGGGTGTCAGGGATGTGATCGATAGCCATTTCAAATCCCAACCAACATGTGGCTAGATGTTGTGCGACCTAGCTGGCAAAATCAGATCATAATTAGGTGGAAACAGTGTAGGAAGAAAGGTTCAATGCCGAGGGAATGGGTTTAAATGCATCGTTTATTACTATGCATGGAAATTAATATCCACCTCTTTGTCTGGTACATTGACTAGGTCATGAATTCATCTGATTATCCCAACCATAATTCGAAAAGGTTGCAAGGTCAGATTCAAAATGGTTTGGCTCATCAATATGTCATTATTGTTTATAATGGATATCCTGAAGAACTAGGGCTCCATATTACAATAAAAAGGAATTATAGTTCTCTTGTATGTGTTTTTTCTATTCTTGACCTCTACATGACCTCCCTTATATAGCTAACATTCACTTCTTCATCATTTCACTTAGTTCCCTTGTCTAAATCCATGCCGCCTAATTGGGATTATCGATGAGACTACCATATTGGTCACAGATCTCACCATGACCCCTCTAGCTCAAGAAATTCAACCCCATAACCTGTCAACAGTAGAGTGCAACATGACACTTGGGCCTCCACCAACAAGTTTTGGGAATTGGCCCCTCCTCATATCAGAGTAGAAATAGGGAATGACGAGAATGCAATTCGTTTGGAATGTGGAAATATCCATGACTAAGAAGTAGATGCAGATATGGGAAATTGGATTCGAGAACTTGAAAACTCCAAATCACAAGAAACCAAGTATTAGTGAACAATTGACCTCTATTGACATGTTAAGGTGCTTTTGGGAAATACTTTGTAGGACCTTGATGAGGCTCATGAGGAAGTGCCTCTACAATTAGATGAAATCATGCTTCAACCTTGATACATTAGGGACATAATTCTTCCTCTATCTCCTCAACACACATAACAACCTCTTAGTAGCCTCCATCCTTCCACTAGTGGTAAATCCCCGAGGCCAAGAAGCATCCCTCTGAATTAATTATCTGTATGAACATTTTTATAATTCTACACTTATTTCCTTAGTAGTCCATATTATCACCATATAAGGACTTACAACAATCTATAAAGGCTCAATAGTATATCTAGCATAGTCAAAATTCAAAATATTGAACACAATTTATGGATTGATGACTATATTAGGGTAAAATCATGAAGTTTGGTGTCCATTTGCTTGTTTTATGAGAAAAAAATTTATATTTTCACAAGTTCTTCAACTTCTAGTAAACAAAAGTATTTTTTTTATTTATAATTTCACTTTATAGTAAAAACAAAACTTGTGAAGAATTTTATTAGATTTCTACTGACTATATTTCAAATTTTTTTTATTGAAATTTGATATGTCAATTGGGAAATTGTTTGACAGTATGTTCCTTAAAAATGAAGGGAATGATAATGAGTTATGTTTCCCCCCAACAATTTATCCATTATTAAACTTTTGTTTTTTACAAACGAAATATACTGCAACAATATATAGAGACTCTATTTTTCATGACTATAGTTTTGAATCTAATGGATGAATATTATAATTTCTAGAATTTTTTAAGTTGACCAATCTGAAAAATTTGCAGATTTTAAACACATGTCCCCCCCATGTATCCATATTAATTTTTACTTAAAAGTAAAAAATAAAAATACCCTTTTGAAGAGAACAATTTAAGGATTTTGAATATAATTTTTCTATAATTTTGCACTGTGTATTTTTAGAGATATAGATTTTTCATTACACTGAATCATAATGTCATCTGAAAATATTATGCAATGATTTTTTTATAAAATTAAATAAAATTAGATAAAAATAATGAAAATGAAAACAAATATATCCAAGGAAAGTTGATTCAATTTTTAAAATTTTGGTATCAATTCCGAAACTAATTTTTGACTATTTGCAAGGGTCTGCTACCTCCAAAGTTCAAGTAAGATGGAGAGAATTTGCAGTTTCTTGCAAACATCTCCATATGCAGGTTTTCGATTGAAATATGCTTTTGGCCGAAAAGTATTTTGTTGGGACGAAACCTATTTTTTAACTGAATCCGTTAAAAATAAATGGATTCCTAACCTTTCGACTGAAAAGTAGTTTTTTTGGCCGAAAGGTGGGTGAGAGAATTCCATTGGCCGGAAAAAATGAAGGGACACATCATTTGGTTTTGGTTGGTGCAAAATCATATAAATACGCTTTCGTCTGAACCATTTTTACACAATTCGCTCACTCATTTCCTATTTTCGCATATGTGGAGCCCCTAAGCAAAAGTTTGGAGCATCTTTTTCGCTATTTGGAGGATCTTTTTTGTTGTTTTGAACAAGGTTCTTGCTATTTTTTCAACTTTGGTGATGTTTTGAATGGAAAAAAAAATTCTCTTCTTGAAGTTCAAGTTTTTATTGGAGTAACAATTTGTATATTGAAGGCTTTCTTGAACATTTTTTCAAGGTGAAGACTTACTTGAACATTATTTTCAAGGTGAAGGCTTTCATAAGAAATTCCTTATTATATCAAAGGGAATTTTTTTTAGAGTAATATGACTATGAACAATGAAAAAATGAAGGTTATGATCATTAAATCCAATAATATCACATATGATACTTTTGTATATGATAACAATATCTTGGAGGACGTGCCTTTGTACAAGTATCTTGGAGTTGATATTCATCACAAGCTCAATTTGAACTATAACATTGAGAAAAGGATAATGGAGGGTGGAAGGCCTATTATGGGCTTGAAAATAATTGTAAATTAGCAGAACTTTGGCTATGGGATGAGAAAAATATCCTCTTTGAGACTCTTATCACTCCTATTATCTTATATGGATGTGTAGATTGGGGATGCAGAATCTCTCAAGAATCCTAGAGAAATATAGAGCCGATCCAAAATAATTTTACAACTTCTAATCTTAAAATTAAAGTCAAGACACCCTATCTTATCCTCCTCATAGAAGTGAGACTTTCCCCCATTGAGATAAAAACTATGCTTAGGTAATTAATGTACAAGAAAAAGACAAACAACAAGGATGACAAGAAGTTCCCCAAAATTGCTTCAGATTCTAGCCAAAATCACCAACGACTAAAGTGGGGATGGCATAATGATCTCAAGTCTTGGTTAAATCAGTGGGGAATAAAAGAAGAAGTTATTCTACAAAATACTAATGATATTAAAATTATTGTACAAGCTAAATTTAAGGATACTCTATGGTTCAATAAAGAATGAGAGGATAAAATGAAATTAATATATTATAAGGAGGTTGTTAATCCCAATCTTGAAGATCAAAAGTATCTCTTTGTTTTGACTAGCGTAAAGAAGCGAATCAATATTGCTAAAATAAGAACTAATTCTTATGAGTTGCATAGTGAAACTGAGCATTGGGAAATCCCAAAAACACCATGGAAGGAAAGAATCTATCACCTTTGTGACACCAAAAGGGTTGAACATGAAAAGCACTTTCTCCTAGACTGCCCTGCGTATGCCCAAATTAGATCTCAATTTCAAAATATTTGTCACAATACCAACTTTCCTAACCTTCCAAGTCATCAAAACTTTAGTGATCTTGAAATGATTCTATTAATTCTTTTCAAGCGTTGAAATAACATTTTAAAGAAATCCAAGTAATCTCTTACTCTTTTTAATGTGTGAGAGAACAATTTTTGTCTCAATGGATGATAACCATCATCATCATAATCATGACTAAGCACTAAAGGAATTTCACATCTCCTTGATACTAGAAAGTAGAAAGAACCTATCAACGAAATAATAGAAATAATCTACAATTTTTTTCTTTCAATTATTCTCGCTCTATTTCTCTCTCTACATATAAAGTTGATATATAATTATTTTACTTATGGTGGATATTGAAATATTTATTTATTGTCCGCATTAAAATATTTTTATTTTTATTTGTTTTTAAATGCTACATGTCAACTCCATGTTAACTATTGAAGGAATTACACATCTCCCTCATTAACATTTAGGCACAATAATCATACAAATATAACTAAAATATTTTAAAATTAACATTATTAATATAATTTCTATGTTATTTTCACATATATTAAAAATCAATTAAAATATACCAAAGTAGTATTAAAAAGCATCCATCATTATACCAAAACGAACCTTGTATAACAATATTTTATGATTTAATAAACATATGTATTAACACTAAATAATGCTTGTTATAAATCAAATACTTTCTATAAGATTTTGAATGTTATAAATCAAATACTTGCTAGAACACCAGGAAGCAAGGAAAAAGTGTGAGTACTCACAAGAATGTTAGTAGATGGCTTAATCACATCAATAATGTCAACATGACTCAAAAGATGGCATTGGAATGAAAAACTGATCAGAAAATGGAAATTAACAGCAAAAGAAATGAGTTTACTTTATCATATTTGTTTCCTATAAATATTATACTTGATTTGTCTTCCAATAATCTTATAGGAGAGATCACTGCAAGCATAGGTAGTATGATTTACTTATGACTATTGAATTTATCTCAAAACCAATTGGAAGGGATAATGCATACATTTCTTGGTGGTATATCTACTTTGGAACAATTGGACTTGGAAAAAAATAATTTGAGTGGACCGATTCCTGAAGAGATCTCTAAATTACATGAGTTGGTTGTTTTGGATGTTTCATCAAACAATCTTTGTGGGTGAATCCCAATAGGAACACAATTTTCCACTTTCAATGCATCTTTGTTTCAAAACAATAAATGTCCATGGGGTTGTCCTTTAGATTCATACAATGAAAATGAAAGATGAGCAAGAAAAGGTAATAATGCTACTAAGAGTAGTAATGTAAGAGTGGCATGGCTAAGTCATGTAGATGGAAATATGTCATTGATAGCATTGGGGTTGGGAATGAGGATTGGATTTGGGGGAGTGGTTGCTATCTTTGTGTTTTGAGAGAGAGCTAAACATTGGGTGTTGCCCCCAAATTTGTCATGACCCTTTTTCGGAGTATATCGACTCCCTACTTAATGGGGACCCACTAAGCCTAAAAATTGTTTTTTGGATACACTATATTTTCCTTTGAAAAATCTATTGTAATTATTTGCTTTTCCTTTTTCTTTTTTAATTAATGAAATGAACTAATATTATGCTTATATTATTTCTTTTGTTACATTAAAACAAAGATCCACTTTATAAAACCTATTTCCTCATATTATCGAAATCCTACTCACATTTTGACCAAGTGATAAGTGAATAAAGAGTTAGAAATAGTTAGTTTTATTTATAATAGATGCATATTTTTTATATTTGTAAAACAAGTATATTGAAAAAAAAAGGAGAGTTGTACTATCTACATTTCGAGAATTATTGTGAAAATAAAATTATATTAATACATTGAAGATAACAATCAAATAAAGAAAATAAAAGAATGATTGATATAGTTTTTTTCATATTATCATGGAATTCTTTAAAACGAAAATCCAATTAGATACATTAAATATTTAATAAACTCAAATATAAATAAATAAATAAAAATGTGTTACTTCTTGCTCTTTTTTATATCTTGTATGGTGGGAGGGAAGAAGCTTATAAACAAAATTATATGAAAACACTTAATGCTTCAAACTAATATTCGAGTTGATGCATTTTTTTAACAATCACTAATTTACTATAATGATAAATAGTTATAAAAGTTAAGACCATATTCATAAAAAAAATTCTCTTCAACCTACAGGTGAAGAAAAACTCAAAATGGTGAAGGCATAGCCAAATAACAAGGTGAGGGTAAGAGACCTTCAGTATAAAATGCTAAATTTGACAGCATCGACAGTCATTCTCCAATGAGAGGCCATATGGGCCACCTTGAGGCTAGCCATGGAGATTTGGAGAATCAACCAGTCTTGTGAGGTATTGACAAAAGCCAGGGGGAACGTACAACCACTGTGAGTCAACCCAAAAGTCAGGATGAACGAGATGCTATGTGAGTCTAATGCAAAATTCAGGGGGGAACGTACAACCTCTGTGAGCATAGACAATCTCGTGCAAAAGTCAGGGGGAACGTACAACCTCTGTGAGCATAGATAGACTAGTGCAAAAGTCGGGGGGAACATACAACCATTGTGAGCCTAGTCAAACCTTGTGAGCCATGAGAAAAAGTCAAGGCATCTAGAAAAAGTTAGGTTGAATATAAAATTCCTATGAGCTAGAAACAAATGATATTCCTAATATTGCAAATGATATAAATGTATTGATCTAGAGCGTTGGCACGTGTAACATTATCCACCACGAAGAGAATTTTGAATTGCCTTGTCAAGAGTTGTAACTGAAGTCTTAAGTCTACTGTAATGTTGAGTTGTAACTAAAGTACTAGGTCTAGTTCTATTTTTGAACTAAAAGTGTAATGTTGAGTTGCAACTGAAGTCTTAAGTCTAGTTCTATTTTAGAACTAAAGTGTAATGTCGAGTTGCAACTGAAGTCTTAAGTCTAGTTCTATTTTAGAACTAAAGTGTAATGTTGAGTTGCAACTGAAGTCTTAAGCCTAGTTCTATTTTAGAACTAAAGTGTAATGTTGAGTTGCAACTAAAGTCTTAAGTCTAGTTATATTTTAGAACTAAAGTGTAATGTTGAGTTGTAACTGAGGTCTCAAGTCCAGTTCTATTTTTGAACTAAAGCATACCAGTCTCAAGTCTAGTTCTATTTTGGACCTAAAGTGTAACGTTGAGTTGTAACTGAAGACTCAAGACTAGTTCTATTTTCGAACTAAAGTATACCAGTCTTAAGTCCAGTTCTAAGTTCGAACTAAAGTATGAAGTTGAGTTATGATTAACTCATGCAAACAGGTTACTATTTTGAGTCTCTCCTCTTCTCCTCTTCAGCATATATAAGCAGAGGTCAAAACCTCTCTTCAACACAGTTTTGATATGCAGGTTAAGGGTGAAGAAATAGAGGCACATATCAGTGATAAAGAGGCAACATATCAGTGTTGTATATCAACAATAGAGGCAACATATCAGTGTTGTATATGAACAATAGAGGCAACATATCATAGGTGTATTTCAGCAAGGTATTTTAGGTCTTTGTTAGGTCAGAGTCATCTTGGGAAGCTCTTTAAGAGAAGAACATTCATGGTGGATATTTGTAAGTGATCTTACATTATTAATGCAATAAATGAATATTGTTTGCTGGGGTTTTTCTCCCTGTACAGGGTTTCCCTAGGGTACATGTGTTGTTGATGTGCATGCTTACTCATCTACATAGTTATTGCCATTCAATTATGATTTGGTATTGTTGAAGTGTATTAAGCTGGAATCAAAGTGTTGAAGAAAATAAAATAATTAATCCGCATAAGAAATCAAGCTCGAAATTTAACATGGTATCACAGCTTAGGGTGTGTTAAACGTGTTGAAGTGCAATAATAGGTACACACAGATCCAATCTAGCTTGATTAAGTTTCCAGTGTGAGGTCCATGGCATCCTCCATTTTAGTCAGGGCCGAGGATAGACTCAAAGGAACTACCAACTTCAATGTGTTGAAGCTCCGGATAACAAATATCTTGCAAGAGCATGATCTTGAGAAGTACGTGACCACAGTGGTGGAGAAAACCATCGATAGTGCAGGAAGAATGCCCTTTATGAAGAGTCAAGTAAAGGCCAAGCAAATCATCTTTGACTTAGTCAAAGACAGTATAATGCCTGCAATGACTTCGTTGATGACTGCCAAGGAATGTATGGATACCTTGGTGAATTTGTGTGAGAAACAGACTCCAAGTCAGAAGAGGACACTTAAGCACAAGCTTAAGTATTTTAAGATAGATAAAGGTGAATCAGTGGCATCTTTCTATTCCAGGATAGCCCATATCAGAGATCAACTTTTGGTCACAGGGGTGATAGTGGATGATGATGATTTAGTGCAGGCCATTTTTTATGGTCTTCCTTCTTCATGGGAGACCTTCTTATCCAGTGTAAGTGGAAGAGATATTCAACCCATGTTTGAAAGTTTATGGCATGATTTACTCCAAGAGGAGAGTCGCACAACTACCAAGAGTGAGCCAACAAAAGAAGAGCACTCAATTTTAGCATCAAGATTCAATGGAAAGAAGAAAGGCACTTTCCAGAAAGGCTCTCAGAGGAAGCCAAACACCAAAGGTACATTCAAAGGAAAGAATATTGATACATCTAAGATTAAATGATTTATTTGTAATAAGTTGGGTCATTTTGTTAAAGATTGTTGGTTTAGAAAGAAATATCCAAGCAAAGGGAAACAACATGCCTCAACTGCCAAGGATGATGAATCCAAAAGAAACCAGAAAAGTCCATCTAATGAGAAAGAAAATAGAAAAGAATATTACTTGGTTTCTGCCTTATCCAGTTCAGTTTTCACGGGGCCAAAAACTTGGTTAGTAGATAGTGGTGCATCAAATCACATGAGAGGGTACAAGGAGATCCTCTCAGATTTTGAGTCAAATTCTTTTGTAGAAAAGGTTGAGCTTGGGGATGACACATGTTAGAAGTTAGAGGGAGTAGGCTCTATCACTTTTAGAATGGAATCTGGGACTAGACTTTATATTGATGAAGTATTATATGTTCCAGGGCTCAAGAAGAATCTACTATCAGTTGCAACTATTGAGGACAAGGGATATTAGGTGATCTTCAAGGACAAGAAGGAACTACTATGGGCTAAAGGTATCCACTTAAGTACATTAGAACCCATTGGAACTCACCGTGGAGGATTGTACATTGTGTTAGGATAGTCAGTTCAGGCATGGGCTCATGATGCGACTAGCTCCAGCGAGTTGTGACACATAAGACTTGGACAACTTCATTACAAATCTCTTCTAGATCTACAAAACATGGTATGTGGCATGCCCTCTATTTCTCTTAGTAAAAATGAAATTTGTAAGGGATGCATGCAAGGTAAAAATATAAAGAAATAATTTCCTAGTAGTAACAATAGATCTCAGGGCATCTTAGATCTGGTTCATTCTTATGTATGTGGTCCCATGTCATATCCCTCACTCAGTGGTTGTTTTTATTATGTCATTTTTATTCACGATTACTCAAGAAAATGTTGGATATATTTTCTTAAATCTAAAAGTGACACATTTGATAAATTCAAAGAGTACAAAGCCTTTATTGAAAAACAGTCAGGGAAACACATCAGAATCCTTAGAATAGAAAATGGAGGAGAGTTTGAATCTCTCCAGTTTGAGGATTTCTACAAGTCAACAGGAATCAAGAGACAGATGACCATTCCATATAACCCTCAGCAAAATGGAGTTGTTGAGAGGAAAAACAAGACAATTTGTGAGGCAGCGAAAGCAATGTTGTTTGACTAGGATCTACCAAATTATTTATGGGCATAAGCTACCTCCACTGCCATGTATATTCAGAATAGGTGTCCACATGCTATCTTGAAGGACAAGAATCCTAAAGAGGTCTTCTCAGGGATCAAACCTGAAGTAGGGCATCTAAGGATATTTGGGTGTCCTATGTATATTCATGTCCCTAAGGAAAAGAGGACAAATATGGAACTCTCAAGAAATAAAGGGGTTTTTGTGGGGTACAGTGAGAACTCCAAGGCTTACAGTATTTATGTACCAAGTCAGAGGAAAATAGAGGTAAGAAGAGATGTGATTTTCCATGAGGAAGTCGCATTTAAGAAATCCAGAGAGCTTCAGCAGGATTCATAAGCAGTTCAACCGGCTACACCCTCTTCTGAAAATGAAGAGTCAGATGATCAGAAGGAGGAACCTCATGAAGGGCCTAGTAATTAGCCCCTATAACCTGCTGAAGTGTTAGAAAGAACTCTTGAATAACCTCCAACCAAAAGGAAGCTACGGTGGATTAAAGAAATAATGCAAGAAGAAGAAAGGATAGATGCTCCCAAAGGAACTTTTAGGGAAAGGAAGAGGCCTCATAGGTTTGGAGGCTATGTTGCACTGATGAGAAACATTAATGATGATGAACCCTCTTCATTTGAAGAAGCAAATAAATTACAAGTATGGAAGGATGCCATGCTTGAGGAATACAAGTCTATTATAAAGAACAATGTTTGGGACATTGTGCTGAGGCCAAAAGACAAATCAATGGTTTCTTCCAAATGGATCTATAATATTAAAGATGCAGCTGATGGAAGTGTGGAAAAGTTCAAATCAATATTTGTAGCCAGAGACTTCACTCAGAAAGAAGGAATAGACTACGAAGATAATTTTTATCCTCTATCCAGGTATACCTCCATTCAAACCATTATTGCTTTAGCTTCCATTCTTGGTTGGAAGCTACATCAGATGGATGTAAAAAAAACATTCTTGAATGGAAAGATTGAACAAGAGGTCTTTGTGGAACAACCAGATGGTTTTGTACTACATAAAAAATGCACTCATGTATGCATTCTAAGGAAGGCCTTGTATGGTCTTAAGCAAGCTCCTAGATTTTGGTATGACAGGATTGATGGATTTCTTAAAATCCCAGGCTTTCAGAAAAGTGATGCTAATGCAAATCTGTACCTCAAGGTAAGAGGTAACCAACCTGTTATACTAATCATGTATGTTGATGATCTCTTTCTAACAGGAGATGAAGGGATAATAGCCTGGTGTAAGAGGGAGCTAACCTCAAAATTCCAGATGAAAGGCTTAGGCTTGATGCATTACTTCCTAGGATTGGAAGTGTGGAAAAGACAGGGCGAGATATTTCTGGCACAAGGAAAATACACAGTGGATGTACTAAAGAGGTTTGGTATGATGGATTTAAAATCCATGTCTACTCTGATGGTTACCAACCTGAGGAAGCTGCATGATTCTGATACAAGTTCAGATTTCGTGAATCCCACCATGTATAGGAAGTTGATTGAATCATTGATGTACATGATCCACACTAGGACAGATATATGCTATGCAGTTATTTCAATGAGTCAGTTCATGACTGAAACGAGACAGAGACACTGGGTGGCAGCAAAGCACATCTTGAGATATCTCAGAGGGACCATTACTTATGGTCTGAGATATACATCCAGTGGTGGTTTATTTCTGCATGGGTATGCAGATGATGATTGGGAAGGAAGCCCAGTGGATCGAAAGAGTACTTTTGGATACTGCTTCAGTTTAGGATCCTCTATGATCTCTTGGTCAAGCCGAAAGCAGGTATCCATTGAACAGAGTACAACATAGGCCGAGTACATTGCAGCAAGTGATGCTAGCAAGGAAGCAATATGGCTCATAAAATTGGTTTCTTGGTTGTTTGGTGACAAGCTCGAGATGACAGTGGTTCACTGTGATAATCAAAGTTTCATAAAATTGACAGAGAACCCGATATTTCATGATAGGTAAAAACATATTGACATGAGGTACCACTACATCCAAGACTTGGTCCAGAGAAAAACTATAAAGTTACAGTACATAGCCACGAGCGAGCAGGTAGCTAATATCCTGACCAAGCCTCTGACCTTGAGATAGTTTGTGCAGCTAAGAGGCAAGCTTGGTGTGGTTGAGAATGACTCCTTCGCTAAGAGGAGGTGTTAAATTTGGCTGCATCGAGAGTCATTCTCCAATGAGAGGCCATATGGGCCAGCCTGAGGCTAGCCAGGGATTTTTGGAGAATCAACCAGTCTTGTGAGGTATTGACAAAAGCCAAGGGGAACGTACAACCTCTGTGAGTCAAACCAAAAGTAAGGATGAACGAGATGCTATGTGAGTCTAATGCAAAAGTAAAGGGGGACGTACAACCTCTGTGAGCGTAGACAGTCTAGTGAAAAATTCAGGGGGAACGTACAACCTCTGTGAGCATAGACAGAATAGTGCAAAAGTCAAGGGGAACATACAACCTTTGTGAGCCTACTCAAACCTTGTGAGCCATGAGAAAAAGTCAAGTCATCTAGCAAAAGTTAGGTTGGATATAAAGTTCCTATAAGCTAGAAATCAACGATATTCCTAATATTGCAAATGATATAAATATATTTATCTAGTGCGTTGGCACGTGTAACATTATCCACCATGAAAAGAATTTCGAATTGCCTTGTCAAGAGTTGTAACTAAAGTCTTAAGTCTAGTGTAATGTTGAGTTGTAACAAAAGTATTAAGTCTAGTTCTATTTTTGAACTAAAAGTTTAATGTTTAGTTGTAACTGAAGTCTTAAGTCTAGTTCTATTTTAGAACTAAAGTGTGATGTTGAGTTGCAACTGAAGTCTTAAGTCTAGTTCTATTTTATAACTAAAGTGTAATGTTGAGTTGCAACTAAAGTCTTAAGTCTAGTTCTATTTTAGAACTAAAGTGTAATGTTGAGTTGCAACTAAAGTCTTAAGTCTAGTTCTATTTCAGAACTAAAGTGTAATGTTGAGTTGTAACTGAGGTCTCAAGTCTAGTTCTATTTTCGAACTAAAGCATACCAGTATCAAGTCTAGTTCTATTTTGTAACTAAAGTGTAACGTTGAGTTGAAACTGAAGACTCAAGACTAGTTCTATTTTCAATCTAAAGTATACTAGTCTCAAGTCTAGTTTTAAGTTCGAACTAAAGTATGAAGCTGATTTATGATTAACTCATGCAAACAGGTTACTATTTTGAGTCTCTCCTCTTCTCCTCTTCAGCCTATATAAGCAGAGTTCGAACCCTCTCTTCAACACAGTTTTGATATGAAGGTTAAGGGTAAGAAATAGGGGAACATATCAATGATAAAGAGGCAACATACCAAAGCAACATATCAGTGTTGTATATCAACAACAGAGGTAGCATATTAGAGGTGTATTTCAGCAAGGTATTTTAGGTCTTTGTCAGGTCATAGTCATCTTGGCAAGCCCTTTAAGAGCAGAACATTCATGGTTTATATTTATAAGTGATCTTACATTATTAATGCAATAAAGGAATATCGTTTGCTAGGGTTTTTCTCTCTGTACAGGGTTTCCTCAGAGTATATGTGTTGTTGATGTGCATGCTTACTCATCTAAATAGTTATTGTTGTTCGATTATGATTTGGTATTGTTGAAGTGTATTAAGATGGAATCAAAGTGTTGAAGAAAATGAAAGAATTATTCAGCATAAGAAATCAAGCTCAAAATTTAACATAAAATGTGTAGACAAGCATCTCATCTTATTGTAAAACTACACAGATATGTTTCTTTTATGTCCATAATTTTTTTGCTAATCTATATCGTCTGATGTAGTTAAATCATGTTTTTCAATCCAAAAAGGGTCTAATTTTATCATGCTTCATCATCCAAAACTAAGTTTGAAAAAGTTTCATGATGGATACACTTTGGAATCCATGATTTCTTAGTACATAAGTTCACTTGCCTTGAGTGATCAATATTTTAGCAAGGTGGGAGTCGAGTAAAAAACGTGCACTAAAGCCACAATTTTTCACCATCATCCTTAAGATGTACTAAACATTTTCATAAGATATATGATATGGATCCTCTATAGGTGTGTTTCAAAGGACTTATCCCTTTGAAGGAGCTTTTCCAATGCTACAACTTTCTCTAACTCTTAATATTGATCTCTCAATTTTTATTGTTGTAGTATTATGGAATTCATGACTACATCGTTAGCATGCTTATCTCTCTATTGATATTTCACTTTCTCTAAATATAATATGTGATTTCCTTCAAATGTTGTACCTTTTTTACATTTATAGTGAGGTATTTACCTAGCCATTAGGGGATGGCACTAATCCTTTCCAACCTTCCTATGAATAATGGAGTAACAAGATCACTTCCATGGTCACACCTTTCTTTGAGATTGAGAAGCCTATATGTCGTTGGACATTTATAACTGGATCAACATGCTTTGGTATTAAACTGTTCACCTATTGGATCTCCAAAGGATCGAAGGAGGTTGGGAAAATCATATTTCCTACCAAACTAATCCTTTTCCTATCAATATTTTTTTGTAACTTCTAAGCCTCAACAATCATGTGGAAAATAGTGCATTCTAGGTACTCAAGAATTGCAATGTGTTCTTTTTCATGTTCAGTTATTTAGTATATTTTTTTCTATAAGAATTTCTATAGGGTTTTTATAGTGACTTTTTATTTACACGGGTGAGTATTCAAAACCTCTAACTCTTTAGTAAAAGTCATAGGTTTGTCTCCTACCATGGGTGATGTTTCATATATTATTTTCAATATTTGTAAGTTAATTTTAGCAACATGCATTTTCAAATTATGTTTTTACTTAATCTCCACAAAATTTAGTAACTTATCCAAATGATTAATGGTCATCATCTTCCAATTCATCACCCCCCACCTCCCTTAGAAGGAATGGACTCTAGTTGTGTGGCTTTCCACCTCATCATTAGTAACTCTATCTAATTAAACTTTCTATGCTCTTTCTTTGTAACTTCAAGTGATGGATGATTTTTTGCAATATTAATAATTAGAAAATTCTATATGACCAACTAGATAAGGTTTTAAAGGCTTAATTTATTTCTTTAGGCTCTGATACCCCTATTTCCATGATATGGATTCTTTCAACGACTTGGCTAGATTTTCTACTTCTTTCTTCCTCCATAAACGTAATAATATCATGCATAGAGGATAAATAATTAAAGGATTATTCTTACCCAAGACATGGATATTATCCTCCCTAATCCCTACCATTTCAGTTCCAAAATTCAAATTAGTAGTCACTTGTGTGCTATGATTTTCTCCTATCCAAATATATCCCCATATATTCTATAATCTCATGTTCAATTATTCTTTGATTTTTATACCACTCTTAATGAGGGATATTCTAAAGTTTAACCCACATGGATGTCAAATCCTCATCCATTATTATCTCTTTAACCTCTACATTGGTCGATCATTCCTGGAAGTTACTTGTAAATTGAAAACAATGGTGGAACATAAATGAATTTTCAATTTGATAGAGGTATACTAATCTTACGATTTCAATGATATCCAATTCTATACCAAGTGTCTTGTCCATGATTTCCTTACCATCTTTCTTTGGTTGGCCTTAAATCTAACTTCCATTCTTAATGGAGAAGTTAATAATAACCAAGGCATGGTTAAAAAAAGGTGTTGTTCTCTTGTTTTGATATGATCTTCCCTTCCCCAATTTAATCTTAGGTCGTCCCTATCTCAAAATTATGTTTTAGTAGGAGGTGTGGTGAAAATATACCTAAAGTTTATACCTCATTGACTATACCAAGATTAAGTCTATACAATACCCCATAAACACTGAATCTCCCTTTTTTTTACCTTGTTCTAATTACAAAAATATGCTATGTGTACTACTTAGAGATCTAAAGTTAAGAAATATACCCTTGAAGTATGTTACTCCACCTCGAAGTATGTTACTCCACCTCTTTCTCCAAGTTATATGCTACTTCCTAGAGTTTATACCTTGTTGATAAATTTAGTAAATGACAAGTGTCTACATAGGTTTCATGAGGGAACACATATTCTTAGTGTCTTTAGAGGTGCATGGTAGATATACTAATCCATAAATGAGATGCTTATAGCCTATTCGTCTCACCAACATGGATTCCTATACAAAATAAGTATAATCATTGTTCTCATTAGATTATAGAAACTTGACTTTCCAAGCCAAAGTCGAGTCAACTAGGAAATTGACCCATCGACCATCCCAAGTTGAATCAACCAAATGATGATGAAGTTGAACTTCCTAAAGTCGAGTGAGAAATAATACAAGTCAACCAAGTTGAATCATATGAAACTAAAGTCGACCAAGTCAAATCAGATGAAAGGCAAGTGGAACAAAGTTGTCCTGACTAAGTCGAGTCAAATCGATCAGATGAAAACAACCGTGGGTGGATATTGTCGAATTGGAAACTTTTGACAGTCAATTAAGGAAGATGAAACAATCAATGGTGGAGATAAAATTCTCATAGGAGAGTTGGGTCGGCCAACAATGAAGATTATATCTCAAAGGGAGAATTTGACAACCAATTGTGAAGGAAAACATTTGGGAAGGAAATTCTACTAACCCACGATGCATATAAATTCTCATGGTGATTTTGGCAACCAAGAGCAACAAAAAAAATATGGAAATTGATTTTTAACATTTGCTGATAGAGAAAAATGTATGGGGGAGAAATTGATAGTAGGTGAATTGTCAAAACATGTATATGGTCCTTGGATAGATAATAAACACCCAGACAACCCCATATTTCAAAATACACTTCGTGTATGATTTATGGGAAAAAGAAAACACCTAGCAAAGTCGAGAATGTGCCAAATGACTATTAAAACGAAATTAGAAACCCCCAAGTAAATAAAAAATACTTGGAAAGGATGGTCATCAATTTCCAACTCAATAATAAATGCACAGCTATGGTTAAAGAGTTGTTAGTTTGGCTTATGAACCCATGAAGACCATATTCATATAAAATGAGCTTAAAGTACAAACTGGTACAAATTTCCAATTTCTAAATAAAACACAGACAACCATTAAAATTGAAATACATCCCATTAACCATTCATTAAATTATAATGCATACAATTCCATCCATAGACAATGAAATTTAAACATAGATAACACACACAAAACTCGGAATTTACCCTCAAAACCCAAATGGGAAAACCAACATTCTTTTGGCTTCGATTAGGCTTTTTATTATTCAATAATGAGCAAATTACATGCTCTATGGTTCATCTATATGGTTCTCAGTGACATCTTGGCAGCCTCTCTACATCATTAACAACCAAATAAAAATGAGGCATAGGGGCGAAAAATCACAGTATTCAAAGATTCTATACTGGGGATTTTTCTTCTATAAAGAGAAAATGACAGTATTCAAAGATTCTATCATCGTCATTATTGACTTGACTTCAAGTATTCAAAGATTCTATCGAAACAAGCGAAGAGTCCTTTATATGTGAAGCGCTGTACATAGCCAAGAACACACAACTCACAGGGAGAAATGGATCTTCTTGTGATATTATTGTTTATGTGCATGCCTTCCTCTGGGGATTTCAATCATCAATATCTGTATTCCCATACTCATCATCAGGGAGATGGCTTATATGACCACATGTCATTTTTATTCTGAACGCATGGTGGAGGAAGGTGAATTCATAGTGTCATCAATGGACGCCCACGATCAAAGGGACCTTGATGCTCTCTTGTCGTTCAAAAATTCCATCACATCAGATCCACATGGCGTACTCTCCAACTGGACGACGGAGAAATCCGAGAACATATGCTCCATATGCTCCAAAAGAGTGGTCTTCATAGACCTTTGGAGACTTGATTTGGGAGGTATCATTTCGCCATCTCTGGGCAACCTTTCGTTATTGCAGAATTTGTATATTGGTGATAATGATTTCACAAGAAGAATTCCACCCGAATTTGGGCAACTTAAAGCGTTGCGAGGACTCGACATAAGGGAGAATATGCTCTCGGGCTCTATTCTAGTGCAATTGGGTAATTTGACACGGCTTAGACGCCTATGGATTTCTCGTGATAATATGACGGATTTGATTCCTTGTGAAATATTCTGGCTTCCCCTCGATACTCTTTATCTTGGTCTTAGCTTAAAGATACCTAAATCCATTGGTAATTTGACCTTCTTGACCAAATTGCCAATTGACTAAGTTGACTATATTAACTCTTTCCGAAAATAACCTCACTACCCAAGTATTTAAGCTCATTGCCAATTTGACCAAAGTGGAAGTGTTTGATTTTTCTTTGAACATGATCATGGGTGGTGGTCATGTAGTTGTTGCTAATTTTACTAACTTGAAGGAACTATATTTTAGTGGAAACAAGTTTATTGATAACATTTCTATAGCCTTTGTCAATTTGGCTCAATTGATCAGGTTATTAGTTTATGAATTTTTTTTATTGGAATCTCTATATTTTTTGCCAATTTGACTCAGTTAACCTCCCTAGATCTTTGTCAAGACAATTTCAGTGGCAACATCCCTATAACCCTTGCCAATTTGACTGAGTTGACCTCCCTAGATCTTTCTCGAAACAATCTCACTTGCAACATTCCTATAGCCCTTGCCAATTTGACTAACTTAACTTACCTATATCTTTCTCAAAAAAAAATCATTGGCAACATCCCTATACCCCTCACCAATTTGACTCGATTGATCACCCTAGATATTTTTCAATACAACCTCGTCAGTAACATCCCTATATCCCTTGCCAATTTGACTAACTTAAATTACCTATATCTTTCTGAAAACAAACTCACAGGTAGCATCCCTGTAGCCTTTGCCAATTTCAAGAATCTTCAATATCTTTTCCTCTCAAAAAGAGGGACCAATTCCTAATGGCATTGGCAATTGTACTTCTATGACAATTTTCTCTGGTTATTCTAATAACTTCCGGGGGGCATTGCCTGCATCTTTGGCCAATTGTACCCAACTTCAACTTCTGGATTTAAGGAAAAATGGATTGACAAGAGAGCTTCCTCAATACTTCACATTTTTTCATGATTTGAGAGCTTTGAGTCTAGGTTTTAATAATATACATGGTTGTACTCCTCAACACATCACAAATCTTACCAAGTTACAGATGTTGGATTTATCCAACAACAAATTCAGTGGAAGAATACCAATATATCTTGAGAGACTCTCTGGCTTTGCAAAAGTGTCAAAGAATGAAGAAATAGATGATAAAATGGAAATCAACATGAAAAGAAATGAGTATACTTTATAATATTTGTTGTCTACAAACATTATACTTGATTTGTCTTCCAATAATCTTACAGGAGAGATCCCTACAAGCATAGGTAGTATGAGTCACTTATGACTATTGAATTTATCTCGAAATCCATTGGAAGGGAGAATACCTACGTCTCTCAGTGGGATATCTACTTTGGAAGAATTGGACTAGGAAAAAAATAATTTGAGTGGACCGATTCCTAAAGATCTCTCTAATCTAAATTACACGAGTTGGCTATTTTGGATGTTTCATCAAACAATCTCTGCGGGTGAATCCCAACATGGACACAATTTTCCACTTTCAATGTATCTTCATTTCAAAACAATAAATGTCTATGCGGTTTTCCTTTACATTCATGCAATGAAAATGAAAGACAAGCAAGAAAAGGTCATAATGCTACTAAGAGTAGTAATGTAAGAGTGGGATGGCTAAGTCATGTGGATGAAAATATGTCATTGATAGCATTGGCGTTGGGAATGGGGATTGGATTTGGGGGAGTAATTTCTATCTTTGTGTTTTGGGAGAGAGCTAAACATTGGGTGTTGTCCTGAATCATGCCACGGCCCTTTTTTGGAGTATATCGTTTCCCTACTTAATAGGGACCCACTAAGCCCAAAAGTTGTTTTGGGCCATTAGCTATTTTTGTCTTTGAAAATTCCATTATAAGTTTTTCTTTTTCTTTTTAATTAATAGAGTGAAATAACATTTTCCTTATATTATTTCTTTTGTTATATTGAAATATGGATCCACATTATAAAACTTATTTCCGCATATTATCAAAATCCTACTCACATTCATTTTGACTAAGTGATAAGTGAATGAAAGTTAAAAATTGTTAGTTTTATTTATAAAAAGATGTGTATTTTTTATATTTTTAAATCAAGTATATTGAAAAAATGAAAAGAGTTGTACTATGTGCATTTAAGAAATATCATTTATATAATGTGAAAATGAAATTATATGAATATATTGATGTTAACAATTAAATAAAAGAATTTAAGAAATATCATTTATATAATGTGAAAATGAAGTTATATTAATATTTTGATGTTAACAAATAAAAGAATGTTTGATAATAATTTTTTCATATTGTAATGAAATTCTTTCAAATCAAAATTCAATTCAATACATTTAACCAACTTACATTATAAAAAAAAATAAGTGTTATTCTTTGCTCTTTTCTATATCTTGTATGGTGGGAGAGAAGAATTTTATAAGACAAATTATATAAAAAGAGACAATGCTTCAAACTAATATATGAGTTGATGCATTTTTCTAACAATCATGAATTAACTATAATGACACATAGTTATCAAAGTTAAAACCATATTCATAGTGAACTTCTCTTTAACCTAGAGGTGAAGACAAACTCAAAATGGTGAAGATAGAGCCAAATAAGTAGGTGAGGATAAGATCCCACCTTCACTATGAAATGTGAAAGCATGCATCCCGTCTTATTGTAAAACTACATAAAGATGTTTGTTTTATGTCCAAAAAGTTTCTTCTTATCTATATAGTCTGATGTACTTAAAACCTCTTTTTTCAGTCCAAAAAGGGTCTAATTTTATCATGCTTCATCATACAAAACTAAGGTGGGAAACTTTGCATGATGGATACACTTTGGAATCCATCATTTCTTAGTACATAAATTCACTGACCTTCAGTGATGAATAAGCTAGCAAGGTGGGAGTTGAGTCAAAACATGCACTAAAGCCACAATTTTTCACCATCATCCTTAAGATGTACTACAATTTTTCAGAAGACATAGGATATAGATCCTCAATAGGTGTGTTTCAATGGACTTATCTCTTTGAAGACACTTTACCAATGCTACAACATTCTTTCACTCATAATATTGATCGCTCAATTTGATTAGTATTATCGAATTCATGGCTACCCCGTTAACATCCTTATCTCTTTGTAGCTATTTCACTTTCTCTAAATATAAGATGTGATTTTCCTTCAAATGTTGTACATTTTTTACATTGAAAGCAAGGTATTTTCCAAGCCACAAGGGGATGAGACTAATCCTTTTTGACCTTCCTAGGAATAATGGAATGACAAGCTCACTACCATGGTCATACCCTTCTTTGAGACTAAGAATTCTTCATGCCATTGGTCATTTATAATTGTATCAACACGCTTTGGTCTTAAATTCTTGACCTCTTGGATCTCCAAAGGATTGGAGGAGGTTGGATGAATAATCTTGCCAACAAATCTAAGTCTTTTCTTATTAATAATTGTTTGTAACATCTAAGCTTCAACAATCATGTGGAAAATAGTGCATTCTAGGTACTCAAGAATTATGGTGTGTTATTTTGCATGTTGAATTAAAATGTATTTTTTTTCTATAAGGATTTTTATAGTTACTTTTTATTTACACATGGGAGTATTTAAAACTTCTATCTCCTTATTAAAAACCACAGGTTTTTCTCCTACCATGGGTGATGTTTCATATATTATTTTAAATATCTATAAGTTAATATGAGTATCATGCATTTTCAAATTATGTTTTGAATCAATCTCCATAAAATTTAGTAACTCATTCAAAGGACTATGTCCATCATCTTCCACTTCATCACCCCCACCTCCCTGAGAAGGAATGTCTTCTAGCTATGTGACTTTCCTAATCATTAATAACTTTATGTAATTCAACTTCTTATGATTTTTCTTTGTAACTTAAACCGATGTATGATTGTTTACAAATTTAATATTTAGAAAATGATTTATGATCGGATAGATAAGGTTTTAAAGGCTCATTTTATTTCTTTAGGTTCCAATTCCCATATGTCTACCATTTGGTTTCTTTAAACAACTTGGCTAGATTTTATACTTCTTTCTTCCTCCATAAAGGTAATAATATCATGCGTAGATGATAAAGAATTAAAGGATTCTTATTACCCAATACATGGATATTACCCTCCCTAAAGCCTACCATTTTAGTTCCAAAATTCTTATTGGTAGTCACTTCTGTGTTATGATTATATCTTATCCAATCATATCCACATATAATTCTATAAACTCATGTTCAATTCCACTTTGAGTTTTATCCCACTCTTTACGAGCAATATTCTAAACTTGAATATACATGGAAGTCAAATCCTCATCCATTGTTATGTCTTTAACCTCTACATTGATCCTCCATTTCTTCAAGTTAAATGTAAATTGAAAATGATAGTCCAACATAAATGGATTTTCATTTTGATAGAGGTATGATAATATTACTATTTCAATGAGCTCCAAGTCCACACCAAACATCTTATCCATGGTTTCCTTACCATATTTCTTTGGGTTGGTCTTAAGTCTAACTTCCATTCTTAATGAAGCAGTTGATACTAACCAAGGCATGGTTAAAAGAGGGTGTTTTTTTCTTGTTTTGATATGATCTTCCCTCCCCCAACTTAATCCTAGGTAGTCCTTACCTCAAAATTATGTATTGGTAGGAGGTGTGGTGAAAATCAATTTCGAGTTAAAATCAAACACCTAATCAGTGAGATCATTCTTCTTAGCTCGTGGACATAAAAAGACTAGATTGGAAATCCTCAAGATTGTAGTATCTTGGTGGCTCTAAACCTCAATTCAAGAAAAATTATTTATCATAGGGTGATCCAAAAACCCCATCACTTAATCCAGGACTGATGGTATCCACTCTCTCCTAGCTTGATCAAGCGCAATTTCGATGGTGCATTAAAAGGAAATACGGGGCCCACAAATTTTGGGGGTGGTTTTCGTAATGACAAAGAAAATATCCTCTGGACCATTACTAGAAATATAGGCATTCACAAAAAAAATTCGCTAAGCTATCATCCTTGGATTATGGTCTCCAAATCGCTACTCGAGAAGGATTCACCAAACTAGTAGCGGAAGGAGACTCCAAACTCATCACCCAAATGATGCAAGGTCTCCAAAAAGGACCACTTATCAGTAAAATAACAATAATTTGGAGATTGGAATCAATCCTAGAACACATTCAATACCTTCTACCTAACATTCCAACCCTCATTCCCTCCCTTGTCTACAAGACAACTAATAAACAAGCAAACATAATGGCAAACAAAGGAATCTCCGAAGTGTAGGAAAATTTTGCCAAGTTTGGAATCCTTCATAGTCAAACCTATTAACAAAAGACTACTCCACACTCGTAGTCAAGGACTTAAGACCCATGTATGGGGTGTCAGGGATGCAACTGGTAGCCATTCCAAATCCCAGTAAGCACGTGGCTAGATCTTGTGTGACCTAGCTAGTAACATCATATCATACTTAGGTGGCAACAATGTAGGAAAAAAGGTTCAATGTTGAGGGAACGGGTTTAAATGCATCATTTATTACTATGCGTGGAAATTAATCTCCACCTCTTCGACTGGTACATCGACTCAGTCATGACTTCATCTGATTATCTTGACCATCATTTGAAAAGGTTGCAAGGTTGGATTCAAAATTGTGTATAATGGAGATCTTGGGGCGCTAAGGCTCCATATTACAATAAAAAGGAATGTCAGCTCTCCTATATGTTCTTTCTCTGTTCTTGGCCTCTACATGGCCTCCCTTCTATAGCTAACATTCATGGCTCTATCGTTTCACTTAGTTCCCTTATCTAAATCCATGCCGCCTAGTTGGGGTTATTGGTAAGACTACCATTGTGGTTGTAGATCTCATCATGACCCCTCTAACTCAAGAAATTCAACCCCAGAACTTGTAAATAGAAGAGTGCAGTAGGACACTTGGGCCTCCACCAAAAAATTTTCGGAATTGACCCCTCCCCATATCAGAGCAGAAATAGGGAACAAAGAGAATGCAATTCATTTGGAATGTGGAACTATCCGTGACTAAAAAGTAGACACAATGATGGGAAATTGGATTCCAGACCCTGATAGCTCCATATCACAAGAAACCAAGTATTGGTGAACAATTGACCTCTATTGACATGTTAAGATGATTTTCAGAAATATTTTGTAGGACCAAGATGAGGGTCGTGAGAAAGTGATTCTACAGTTGGATGAAGTCATGCTTCAACCTCGATACATTAGGGATAAAATTCCTCCTATGTCTCCTCATCACACAAAACAACCTTCTAGTAGCCTCTATCCTTCCACTAGTGTGAAATCCCCGAGGCCAGGAAGCATCCCTCTAAATTAATTATCTATATGATGAACATTTTGCTAGTTCTACACTTATTTCCTTAGTAGTCCATATTATCACCATATAAGGACTTACAACAATCTATAAAGGCTCAATAGTATATCTAGCATAGTCAAAATTCAAAATATTGAACAAAATTTATGGACCGATGACTCATACCATTGTTTTTTTTCTGGTTTACCTAGTGTACAGCCAACAAGAAAGTGGATTTAATACAATTTTCCTCTTCTGTGATTAATAGAATTAAACTTGTTTGCTGGAAAAAAAAATCTACCTAGAGTTTATACCTCATTGACTATACCATGATTAAGGTTGTATAATATCCCACAAACATTCAATATTCCTTGTTTTGAACTTGTTCTAATTACAAAAATATGCTATGTGTACTAGTTAGAGATCTAAAGTTAAGAAATATATCATTGAAGTATGTTACTCCACCTATTTCTCCTAGTTATATGATACTACCTAAAGTTTTTACCTTGTTCATAAATTTAATAAATTACAAGTGTCTACATATATTTCACGAGGGAAAATATATTCTTAGTGTATTTATGGGGTTCATGGTAGATATAACTTTGAAAATAAAAATTTCCTAATTTTTGATGAGAAAATAGAGCATATCTAATTGGTAACTACCCATAATTTTCTTTTTTGGCACATATAATTTGGCAATGATGCATGGCTATTAATAGGTATTCGTGCTTATTATCTCCAAACAATGGAAGAGGTTTTGTTCATTAACTATGAGATGTTCTCCTTTTTCTCAAAATGTTGACATATTCCTTTCAATATAGTAATGGTGGCGTTGTTATCCTTCATAATTGATTTTGCTTTGCTCTTTATGTAAATAATAGTAATTCTTCTTCCTAAACAATGACAATCTAAAATTTTTACCTAAATATAGTGATAACATCCTTCTTTGGGGTATTATAAGGCATGAAATTGTCATTGGGAAACTATGGACATAGTTATGATGGTCTCCTTTTCATAACTTAGCAGCTCTGATTTTCTTAGTATAGTAACAATAACAATTTTTCTCCTTCCAAGAAATAGATTAGAACTTTATCCTTGGTTTCTCAATCAATTCCTCTTTATCAATCTCCCTCATTTTTCCATAGGTAATTTGTTTCCCTCTAGGATTGAAATATCTGTCTTCATTCCTATATAAATTTGGCTATCTGAGGCCTCACATGGACAAGGGTCTATTTCGAGGTTCTTCTTCATATTTTGGGTGATGTGTGATATGATGGAGGCTCTTTGATGGTGGTTATATTTCCTTTGAATATACGTATGAAAAACACCTTCTAGTGAACACACACTTCACTCAGATAAAATGAAATCTCTTCAACAAGTCAAGACATCCTTCCTTAACTCCACACTAGTTTACAAACATGTGTTTCTCCTTACAAACCAAATGAAACTTCCTTTGTCTCATAATTTTTTAAATGAAAACATTCTTTGGTGAATTTATTTCCTTCCAAAATGATATGTGTTTATTTGAGATTATAATCATCCTTGATAGTTGGATGTTGTTGTCCCAACAATGGGCTCATCCCTCTCATTCCATGTGTCTAAAATAAAAATTGTCACCTACTCATTATGTCATCATCAACATGTCATCATTGTTGTCCATCTTGTAGTTGGCCTTCATGCTTGGGGATTAGAATAATCCCCCCCATGATTCTTGGTCATTGTAAAACTCATTGTGGCCTTGAACAATGGACATTGGGAATGATTTCCCATAGTAAAATTGTATCCTTAAAGATATCCTAAATGATTCTAAATATCAATAATCTATGGTTGGTTCTAAACTGATAGCTGATGCCGCTCCCTCCACAAGCCGCAAGTCGAAAGGACCATGTCAGTATAGGATCTTCCTCTTCCTTCGGCCCGAAGAACTCTAAGGTTCTTCTATTTCGCTATCGGGAAATCTTCACCCACAGTAACCTCTCTCAGGATCCCCCTTTGTACTTGGGAGATCGGACTTCGCGACTTCGCAAAGTCAGTGGTCGAGCATTGAACTCTCGAATCCCCGAAATCTGATACAAGTCAATGCTGAACTTTTTCCTTTACCCTATTGGGATTTCTTCTATCGCGATTTCGACACTCGCGATATCAAACAACTTGGTTCCCCGAATCCCGATACCCGATATGCCAAAACTCCGATGAGCTCGCGATTTTGACTTTTCAACAACCCTTTATATCGTCGGGACTTCGGACTTCGCAGTATCGCGAATCCTGAAGCAAATGTTTCGGGACTTTACTTTCCATGAAACTCTGATACGGCGTGCCACTGTCCACCTCGCGACTCCTGTGGCCCCACACTGTTCCTTTAGCCATCGGGATATCGCGTTTCACGATTTCGCGATTCTCGTTACAGTGTTCACGGGACTTCCTCCCACAAAAACCTGATACACAATGCTACGTGTGAATCCAATGGCCTTCACTGCCTTGGATCGACGGTTCTACCCCTCCTGAGCTTAGAACCTCCGAAACTACTCTCGGTATCTCCCTTGCTCGTCTATGAGATCTAATGGCTCACGCAAATTCGTGGATCCTCCTAAGAGAATACCGACCGTCCATTCTTCCTTGGAGATCTTCTACGAATGACCAAGTGTTCCTCCATGGAACTCGCCCACCTGCGACCCAAACTTACGACGCTTTTGTGACGCTTCCAAGCACAACTTCCCTACGCTGTCTTTCAACAGATTTGAAGACCTTATCCTTCCTGTGCTTTTCCACAGCTTCAAAGTCCTTGGAAAAAAAAATATTTGCACGCACTCCTTGCGGCAACCTTCAAACACTTCCAAGTGTTGAAGTTCTTCGACTCTGCGCACTCCTACAACAACAGTCTTTCAACTCTTTGCTCAGATTCACAACTCTGAGACTTTCCTTGGCCTACGCACTCCTTGCATAGCCTCTATGCCCAAATGCACTTCTGGGAGAATGAGAACAAGAGTTAGACTATCTGAGCCTTCTGTCGACGCACTCCTTGCGGACACCTTCAACTGCACTCCTTGCAGGAACTCTTGCTCAAACAGAGAAAAAATTGAAACTCATTCTTACTTCCTTTTAGACTTCAATCTCAACACATGAAATCATATACACAGCATAACAGAAAATGCATAAAAGGAAGTAAACATTCATGAGCATATTAATCAACATACATACATACACAGAGAATAACACAATGCCATGAATTTGAATCAATTTTCTTCTATTAATTCAAGATCTGTACATGGGTGTTCTTACACAGCTCTCTGTATGTGCTTGCTCCTGCTCTCTGTCTAATGCTCTTAGGCTACTATTACAATGATACAATGAGGGTGTCTATATCCGTTTTCCCTCCAGCTCCTAAAACTGTCTAATCTAGAATTGAATTCTACCTACATACATTTATTAGCATAAATGCCTCCATCTACCGAAGGACGAGAGCGACTCGCTCAAGGTCCATTACATTTATACAAGTACGCCTTCAATAAATTGCCACATTTAAGGTTTGGCGCATCAATCTTCAAGGGAAATATTCAAAAAATTTGACTGGCTTGTCCAGCTGTCTGGTGCCTCTGCGCTGGTTCGCTTGATGTTGGCGATGCTCCTGCATCATACTCCCTCACTTGAAAATTTTCATGGACTCTTGTCCATGAGCTTCTGCGTGGTCTATCCATGCATTTGAATCTCTTCTTCATTCTCCCAGCTGGCATCTTCCACTAGATGATCTTTTCATTTGCCCAGATATTCAAAGTATTCTTTCCTTCTGGTTTTCTTACTCACCCTTTTATCCAGTATGCACTCCATCTGCGGCTTATCTGCAACTGGCATCTGCTTTCGCCACTGCACCTCTGGCTGTTTAATTTCTGCTCCTGCTTCCTCAGGCTTATATGGGTACAAATCTGAGATGTTGAATATCAAAGATATTTCGATACCATCCGGTAATTCAATCTTGTAAGCATTTGCCCCGAATTTTCTCAAGACCCTACATGGTACGATTTTATTCATCTTTAACTTATTGTATGTTCCTCTCGGGAACCTTTCTTTCCTTAAGTGTGCCAAAATCAAGTCACCAACTTCAAACTGAAGTTGTCTTTTATGTTGATCTACTCTCCGCTTATACTCCTGACTTGAGTTCTGCAATCGTTCCTTCACCTTGCTGTGAAGTTCCTTCATCGCCTTTGCGAATTCTTCTGCACTAGCACTCCTAGTTGCAGTCTGTTCTGAATCCCATAGTTCAGAAACTCCTCTTGGCTGCATGCCATAGACAATCTGAAATGGACTCTTCCCTATGCTCTTGTTCACTGAGTCATTATATGCAAATTTTGCCTATGGTAATATGTTGTCCCACTAGCTGTGGTGCTCTGTCACCAAGCCTCTCAGTAAATCTCCCAGACTCCTGTTCACCACTTCTGTCTGTCCATCCGTCTGAGGATGATAAGTAGAACTAAACGCTAAGTTAGTTCCTAGATTCTTCCACAATGTCCTCCAGAAGTGTCCTACGAACTTCGTATCCCTATCCGAAACTATGCTTCTAGGTAAGCCGTGAAGTCGAATGACTTCTTTGAAAAACAGGTTCGCAATGTGAGTTGCGTCACTGGTTTTCTAACATGGGATAAAGTGTGCCATCTTAGAAAACCTATCCACTACCAAAAATATTGAGTCAAAACCCCTTGGTGTTCTTGGCAATCCCAGTATGAAATCCATGCTAATTTCATCCCATGGTCTCTCAAGTATGGGCAATGGTTGATAAAAACCTGCATTCTTCTTCCTTCCTTTTGAATGCTGGCAAATTCTACATCTGTACACGAACCTGTTGACCTCTTCTCACATTCCTGGCCAAAAGTATGACTCACTCATCTTCGCGAACATCTTGTCATGACCAAAATGTCTTGCTAATCCTCCACTGTGTTTCTCCTTCAACAGGTTCTCCCTCCTGGAGCAATTCAGAATACACAGCTGATTGCCCTTAAACAACAATCCTCCCTGGATCATGTATTTGGTCCACTGGCTCCTATCTCTGAGAACTGGATTCTCAGCTACTTCATTCGCTTCTTTGAAATCTGGATCATCAGCGTACATATCCCTAAGATCATCAAAACCCAATGTTTTGACTTTGAACTCCTACAACAGCAAACACTTCCTGCCCAAAGCATCAACAACTTTGTTAGCAGTACCTAAAATGTGTTTAATCACAAATGTGAAATTATGCATATACTCTACCCATTTTACATGTCTCTGATTCAACTTCTCCTGTTGAGTCACAAACTGTAATGTCTGATTATCATTGTATAAAACAAATTCCTTCGGGATCAAGTAATGCCTCCACTTCTTCAATTCCTGTATGATAGCATAGAACTCCTTATCATATGTGGAGTATTTCACCTTCACTTCATTCAGCTTCTCACTGAAATATGAAATCGGCTTGTCATCCTGACTCAAGACCGCTCCTATTGCAAACCCGCTTGCATCGCATTTCACCTGAAATGTTTTTCGGACATCTGGCAACACCAGAACCGGTTGTTCCATGATCTTCCGTTTCAACAAGTTGAAACTCTTTTTTGCCTCTATTGTCCAGTGAAAAGATTTATGTCTTTTCTTAACCGTGTCCAGCATTGCTGCACTAATTCCACTAAAATTCCTGATGAATTTTCGGTAGAAACTAGCTAATCCATGAAAGCTTCTCACCTCAAAGATACTCTTCAGTGATGGCCAATTCTTGATCACTGCCACCTTATCTGGATCCATTCTCAACTTATCTGCAGAAATAACAAATCCCAGATAAATGAGCTCTGTCTTCATGAACGAATATTTCTTCATGTTTATCAACAGCTTCTCCTGCTGTAGCTTCTTCATCACTGTAGCCAAATGCTTCAAATGCTCAGCCACTGATTTACTGAAAATCAGTATGTCATTCAAATACACAATGACAAATTTCCCGATGAACTCCCTCAAGACTTCATTCATCAACCTCATGAAGGTACTCGGTGCATTTGTTAAGCCAAATGGCATAACAAGCCATTCATACAATCCTTCATTTGTTTTGAAGGCTATCTTCCATTCATCACCTTCTCTCATACGAATCTGGTGATATCCGCTCTTCAAATCAATCTTTGAAAAGTATTTTTCTTCACTCAAGCAATCCATCAGATCATCCATCCTTGGCAATGGAAATATGTACCTGATGGTTATCTTGTTGATCGCCCTTGAGTTAGTACACATCCTCCAGCCTCTGTCTTTCTTCGGACTGAGTACTGTTGGAACAACACATGGACTCAAGCTTTCCCTGACCAACCCCTTGTCCATCAAATCCTGGAATTGTCTTCTAACCTCTTCATTCTCTTGCGGCGTCAATCTATACGCAGCTTTGTTTGGCAAACTGGTCCCTGGTATGAGGTCAATATGATGACTCACACTCCTGATCGGTGGCAACGAATGAGGTAATTCGTCCACTACTATATCAACGAACTCTTCCAGCAGTTCCTGAATCTCTTCTGGTAAATCATCAACTCTCGTGCTGGTCAAAACAATCCTTGGTTTCCTGACCACAAAGAATTGCGATTCTTCTTTCTTCTTTTCCTCAGTAAGAAGTTCCTTCCCACTCATGAGAAGTACAATGTTGTTTACTTCAGGCTTCACTTCCTTATCCTTGATCGGAATAAACATGTGAGTTATCCCATTCTTCTCAAGAGTATATGTGTTCATTCTCTCGTCATGAATCACATTTTTGTCATATTTCCATGGCCTTCCCAGCAATAGATGACAAACATCCATAGGAATAACATCACACAAGATTCTATCGTTATATCTCCCTATCTTGAATTCAAATAAACATTGTTTAGTGACAGTTACCTGATGTCCCTTTTGCAACCAAGAAATTTTGTATGGGCTCGGATGATCAATCATCTCCAACTCCATCTTTTCTACCATCTTGGTTGAAATGAGATTATCGGTGCTTCCACTGTCTACAATAACCTTGCATACCCTGTCCCTGGTCTTGCAAGCAGTCCTAAAAAGTCTGGTTCTTTGGACTGAACTCTCCACCTCCTTCTCAGCTGTCAAAAGAGCTTTTCACATCATCAGCGATATTCCACCTTCAATGTCTTCTGCCTCAACATCCTGCCTCTGAGCTTCGGTGATGTGAGCTTCTCCTCCATCTTTCTTTTCGTCTGGACAATCATAAGACTTCTGCCAATTCTTTCCACATGTGAAGCACTTTATTACTCCACCTCTTCCTCCTCCTCTACCTCTAGTACGAGGAAAAGTGTTGTTATCAGCATAATCTCCTCTCTGCTCAGTATGATGTCCTCGTTGTTCAACATATTGTCCTCACTGTGAGGTTCCACCTCTCTTAGTTCAAGTTTGAGGTTTCTTCCAGTCTTCCTTGGGCTTCTAGCTTCTGTCCAGGGCAACTGACTTGCCTCTGGGCCGACTTCTGCCTCAACCTCTTTGACCTTGCTTTCTGCTCAGCTTCTCCTCTGCTTTCAGAGCCATCTGATAAGCATATTCCACCGTTTGAATGGTTAGCATGCTCATCTCATCCTGGATATCGTATCTCAGGCCATTCATGTATCTAGAAACTTTCTCATCATCACTCTCCCGATGACCTACCTTGATGTTCATCTTGTAGAACTCTTCAGTGTACTCTTTTACTAACATCAGCTTCTGTCTCAGGTTCTGCATCCTCCTGAACAAAGTGATCTGATAGTCTTTGGGGATGAATTTTTCCTTCATCTTTGCAATCATTCTGTCCCAGCTTTTGATCTTCTGCTTGCCCTTGCAACGCCTGTTAGCTTGTAGTTCATCCCACCACAATGTTGCATGTCCTTTCAATCTCGTGAAAGCATGCCTGACCTTCTTGTCCTCTTCGACTTCTTCATATTCAAAGTATGTGTCTAGAGCTCTAATCCAGTCTAGAAGCTCCTCTGCATTAAAGTTTCCCTCATAAAATGGAATGTCCATTTTCGCTCTTGCACCTATCCTTGCAATAGCTTTGAACAGACGTTCATTTGCTGCATACTCGGCTGCAACTTCTTCTTCATGTTCAGCTTCAAATTCACCTTCAGAATCACTAAGATCCCCAACACTAGCTATACGCCTTTGTGCTGTCTCCATGTCTTCGAGTCTAGCTTGTAAGTCACGCATTTCTCTCTCCATTTCTGGATTTTGCATTTGCCTGCCCCTTCTTCTCGGGATTTCCCTCTCCTCTAGATCGGGTGATTGCCTATCCCTTCTTCTTGCCGGCATGATGAATTTCTTCTCTTCTCTGCTACAGAAAGAAAAGAACCTTTCTATGCTCTGATACCATATGATAGCCAACGCCGCTACCTCCACAACCCACAAGTCGAAAGGACCACGTCAGTACAGGATATTCCTCTTCCTTCGGCCTGAAGAACTCTAAGGTTATTTTATTTCCCTATCGGGAAATCTTCACCCACAGTAACCTCTCTCAGGATCCCCCTTTGTACTTTGGAGATCGAACTTTGTGACTTCGCGATGTCAGTGGTCGAGCATTGAACTCTCGAATCCCCGAAACCCGATACAAGTCAATGCTGACCTTTTTCCTTTACCCTATCGGGATTTCTTCTATCGCGATTTCGACACTCGTGATATAAAACAACTTGGTTCCCCAACTCTCGATACCTGATACATCGAAACTCCGATGAGCTCACAGCTTTGACTTTTCAATGACCCTTTATCTCGTCGGGACTTCAGACTTCGCGGTATCGCGAATCCTGAAGCAAATGTTTCGGGACTTTACTTTCCACGAAACTCCGATACCGTGTGCCAATTGTCCACCTCACGACTCATGTGGCCCCACACTATTCCTTTAGCGATCGGGATATTGTGTTTCACGATTTCATGATTCTCGTTACAGTGTTCACAGGACTTCCTCCCACGGAAACCCGATACATGATGCTATGTGTGAATCCAACGGCCTTCGTTGCCTTGGATCAACAGTTCTACCCCTCCTGAGCTTAGAACCTCCGGGACTACTCTCGATATCTCCCCTTCTCGTCTGTGAGATATAACGGCTCACGAAAATTCGTGGATCCTCCTTGGAGAATAGCGACCGTCCATTCTTCCTTGGCGATCTTCTACGAATGACCAAGTGTTCCTCCATGGAACTCGCCCACCCGCGACCCAAAATTATGACGCTTCCATGACACTTCCAAGCACAACTTCCCTACGCTGTCTTTTAATAGATTTGAAGACCTTATCCTTCCTGCACTTTTCCATGTCTTCAAAGTCCTTGGAAAAGAAAATCTTTTCACGCACTCCTTGCGGCAACCTTCAAAAACTTCCAAGTGTTGAAGTTCTTCGACTCTGCGCACTCCTGCAACAACAGTCTTTCAACTCTTCGCTCAGATTCACAACTCTGAGACTTTCCTTGGCCTACGCACTCCTTGCATGGCCTCTGTGCCCAAATGCACTTCTAGGTGAATGAGAACAAGAATTAAACTATCTAAGCCTTCTGTCGACGCACTCTTTGCGGACACCTTCAACTGCACTCCTTGCAGGAACTCTTGCTCAAACAGAGAAACAATTGAAACTCATTCTTACTTCCTTTCAAACTTCAATCTCAACACATGAAATCATATACACAGCATAACAACAAATGCATAATAGGAAGTAAACATTCATGAGCATATTAATCAACATACATACATACATAGAGAATAACACAACGCCATGAATTTGAATATTTTTTCTTCTATTAATTGAAGATCTGTACATGGGTGTTCTTACACAGCTCTCAGTATGTGCTTGCTCCTGCTCTCTGTCTAATTCTCTCAGAATACTATTACAATGATACAGTGAGGGTGTCTATATCCATTTTCCCTCCAGCTCCTAAAACTATCTAATCTAGAATTGAATTCTACCTACATAAATTTATTAGCATAAATGCCTCCATCTACCTAAGGATGAGAGCGACTCGCTCAAGGTCCGTTACATTTATACAAGTGTGCCTTCAATAAATTGCCACATTTAAGGTTTGGTGCATCAATCTTCAAGGGAAATATTCAAAAATTTTGACTGGCTTGTCTAGCTGTCTGATGCCTCTGCGCTAGTTCGCTTGATGTTGGCGATGCTCCTGCATCATAAACACGATGTAAGAGAATATTTTTTGTTCAAAAAATAGAGCTTAATATTTCGCTCCCCTGAATACTTTTATATTCATACCATATTCAATCGATCTCAAATTAAAATCTTGGTGAACAGAGATATAACCATAAACAAAAAGATACAGTAATACATAATTTCTACTAATGACCGAAATGTACAAAACTATAGAAATACAGAGTGAAAGACTCACTAGAATGGTGGCAACTTATCTCTAAGAAGAGATGTGATGGTTACTCACATTCAAAAGAATATGATTACAGTGAGGGTCTAAAGGAATTTTTAACATAAAGAAAATCCAAAACCCTCACCTTGGAGGATGAAAAGCCAACGGTTGTGTGGACCCCGTTTTGGGTAGTTTGGTGTATCAATTTCGCGTGGGCATAACTTTGGCATACGAACTTCGTTTTGGATGAACGATAGCTCATTGGAAAGGTATCGTTGAGGATATTCATTTTGGGGGATCAATCAAAATTTTTTTCCATCATTGAGGTGCTAAATCCCAGGAAAACTTCATTTAGACCTTCAAAAAGGCCCCATAAGTGTAGGAACCGAAAAACTGCTAAAAATAGTAAATTTCCAAAAGATTGTTTTGAGCCAATTGGAATAGGTGGGTGGAAACCGATATCCACCTAAATGAATAATACATCCTTAGGAATCAATGGTATCCATTGCGTTGAGTGCCCGGGAGAGAGAGAAAAGTGTTTTTTGAATTTGTATCTTTATGAGTTCCTTGCCTTGTTGGAGAAGTTGCACTACTTAGCTTGTTGAAGGCTGTCACAAAACTGTGGTTGGAAGGGTTGGACCTTTTTAACCAGTATAGATACATGAGATCAATTTTTGAAGAACGAATCCTTACGCTTTGCTTCAATCTTGTCGACCTACTTCTACTGGACAAAAGGTTCTTGGACTGAGGCTGCAGTGGTTGCGGTGTTCTTATGTTCACCTTTTGAACAGAATGTGAAGAAAATAAATTTTGTAGTATGAGATACTACCTTGCGGCACTGTTTATGTGGAACAGTAGTTGTAACTACCTCTTTTATCCTGTAGAGATGACCCCCCAGAGTAACAATGACACTACGAGGTCGAGACTCATAAATAACACGATGCTTCCACATATATGGTTGGCCCAAAAGAACATCATAGACATCCAATGGGGAAACATCACATAATACCTCATCCTTGAAGGGTTGGATGTTGTATGACAATCGTCACTGTTGGATGACATGAATATCTTGAACCTAGAGAAGCCACTCAATGTTGTATGGCTGCGGGTGTGGTGCTGTCGACAATCCCAACTGTTTGATGACCTATGCTGAGATGAGTTTCTTCTGGCTTCTGCTATCAACAATAAAATGCAGCAGGGTTCCCTTCACCCACATTTCTGAATGAAAAAAATTCTCCCCCTCTTCAGGACCTAATGGTTCTTCTAGTTGAATTGTTTCGGTCACGATAGTAGCAGTGGGGTATGCATCAATGATCTGTCTTTTCCCATTTTTCTATGAATCAGATTCTAAATCAGGGTTTGGCTCCTTGTCTTTGATCTCGGCCACCAATGACTATTTTGAGCGACATTCATCAGTTTTGTGCTAGGGGATTTTGTGGAAATCGCACCACTTTCCAGTGCCCTTCTTCATCTTTCCATTACCCTTCCTTTCTCGTGGCTTGGGTTAGTTTTCTAGAGGTTATTTGTTAGGGACGTATTTATCATGCTTTGGTTGTTATGGATTTGCAGACCCAAACTCCCATTTGTTCTGGTGCCTAGATTTCTGTGCAATTTTGACAACATATCAATAGACAACTCCCAGTGATGAGATGTCCAGGAAATCCATTTTGATTTGGATGTACCTATGTAGAGCCCTGTGGTATTTCAAAACCAGATGTCACTCAGATTCTTTGATAACCATTTTGATGCACAAGGTATGAAAAGTATTTTTGAAGTCTGACACTGTTTGGCCCCTCTCTTTCTACAGCGTGGTCCATCTCATGTATTGGTCATCATAGTTACCAATAGGGTAATATTGCTCCTTGACTGCATCCACAAAAAAATCCCAAGTTGGGTCGGCCCATATATTCCAGGCTCCTCTGTGGAAATGTTTTCCCAGTAATTTTCCCACTAATGATTGACATGCGGGAGAGACTTAAGGAGTGCGAAGTTGATCTTTTCCCTGTCGGAAAAGTTGTGAACAATGAAATAACCTTCTAGCAGATTTAACCATTTTTCTAGGGCATCTGCATCGATCTGACCTTCAAATACAAGAATATCAAATATAACTTGTACCTTGAAAGGAGAGGTGCCTCCAAAGTGGCCTCTTGATGAAGATGCACATGTTATTATCGGTAGGCATTGAAGGATATGGGAAAAATTCTCCATCATTTCGTCCCGCTGTCGTATGAGAGTTTTCTCAAGCAAAAGATTAATAGAATCCTTTGTTCCACCATTTTTCTTTTCTTCCACCATAAAGGGTTTCTTGGGTGTGAAAGAGCGATTTTACTCAAGAGAGACAATCTCAAGACCCAAATTTCTATACTCGGACCTCGTTGGGGACATGCACTGAAAAGTGATCAAGAGCAACCTATTTTGATACAACAGATCCAGATTATTTTTGGCACGAAATGAGAGAAGAGATATAATAAATAAATGTACAGAGATATATCATATATCCAATAATATAACAGATATTTATCAGAGACATAACCATAAACATAAAGATAGCGTAATAAACAATTTCTATTAATGAGCGAAATGTACAAAACTGTAGAAATATAGAGTGAAAGACTCGCTAGAATGGTGGCAACTTATCTCTGAGAAGAGATGTGAAAACTACTTGCATTCACAAGAATATGATTGCAATTAGGCTATAAAGGCCTTTCTAACATAAAGAAAATCCAAAACCCTAACCCCAGAAGATGAAAAACCAACAATTTTGTGGATCCCGTTCTGGGTAGTTTGGTGTATCAACTTTCCAAGGGTGTAACTTTGGCATACGATCTCTATTTGGGGCACACAATAGATCATTGGAAAGGTATCATCGAGGAGATTCATTTTTGGGGCTCAATCAAAACCTACGACTATAATTAAGGTTATTGATCCCCAAAAAAACTTTATTTAGGCCCTCAAAATGGCCCCAGAAGTTTAAGAACCGAAAAACTACTAAATTTGTGAATTGTCAAAAGACTGTTTTGAGCTAGTTGGACTAGGTGGGTGGCCACCGATATCCACCTAGATCAATGAGATCCTCATACCTAATATCTTTTCTTATATTCATATTTCATTCATACGTAGACATTAATCTTGGTCTAATTCATTATGTTTGTGCAATTATATATTTTAGACACTATTAATAATTCACAAGTATGAACTATTCCTTCATACTCCCCCTTAATGAATACGTGTTATCTCTTCAACTGATATTTGAATTGGTCCAATCTTAAACATATTATTATATTCATTGTCTTCATCTTATATCTTTGGTCTTCTTCATTCTACAACTTCAGTCTGCTTCTTGTACCTCCATAGTATAAAACACATATTTGTTGAAGCCCATATAAAAACGTTACCATCCACCATAATACATTGGTCGCCAACCACTATATCTACCACTTCTATAAGAATCTCTTTCATGTACAAGGTTCATCAACCATTCTTCAATCAAAAATCACATACATGTACCTATAACTCCCCCTACATCATCATAAATAATCATCTTGGGTATACTTTGGCTTACCCATACATCATGGGGTTTGATGGATTACCCTCAACCATTACACCAAGTGATTTTTTTATTATAACGAACCCTCCTCTTCCATGACAAGTGGTTTATGCTTATCACGAACAACTAATTACATTAAATGGTTTCTAGGTAACCACAAACCTTCAAGATACAAATTATGGGGGTACAATTGTCTCTTCACGGTTTACATCAACATTGAATCAAGTGCATAAAACATGTCTCTTCATGGCTTACATCATCATTTACTTAGATACACCATACTTCTTTATACATACATAGGACCAATATCATCTTTGTTTCCATCGAGAAAATATTATCAAAGAGGATCTTCAAAATTATTAGGGATCTCATTCTCTATGCATGTCAAATTATTTAACACATTGTACTACTTATTTATCTTGCTTTTCTTCCTTTTTCAATATTTATATTCTTTTGTTGTTGTAGTCTTCGGTCCTTTTGTTGCTTCATTCTTCTTGCTACTTTAACCTTGTTGGTTGTGGAGCCTAATTATATTCATGATTCATAGGTTTGTTTCAACTGTGATTGGAGCCCATTCCCTAACGGGGGGTGTGGGAGAGATTTCCCCCCCACAACTATCTCCAGGGGGTTCTATGGGGGGCGACAACAATTTTTGTATCACCCCCTGGTGGGGGATTCAGAGGCAGTGCCCCTGAAGAAAAATTTTGGGAAAAATTGTCTTGTAAAATATTGTAATTTCATAGTCAATCTGGACTGTTCATTATATTGTCACATATCTAACGGTAGAAGTTATTTTAGGTTTTTTTTTTCCTAGAAGGCAACCCTATTTTATGAAAGAATAAAACATATTTCATTAAATTTGGAAATATACAGTGGATCTAGAATTTTAGAGCTTTAGCTAGATTGAGTTTTTTCAAAATAATGAATTAGAAAATCTCGTAATTCACTAGATTGAATGTATATATTCACCATTTGTTTTATAAATATATCATTATAAACTCTCTTGTATCGTTATAAAGGTATCATCATAATTTATTTTCATTATTATTATTTATATTTTTATATTGAAATTTAAGTGGATCTAGATCAAAACAACGGATCTTGATTTAGTTACATGTTAACATGTGTGATAAGTAAAAAAATGGATGTATATCAGAAATATTGGATCTAGAATTTTGAACTGAATTAGTAAGATTGTCTTTTTCCAAAGTGAGGAATTTCCCCGGATGGGGTGACACGAGGCATTATGGTGACACGAGGCTTAGCACTAAGCCCAAGCATAAATGCCGATGGCCACCACCCACAAGTATGCATTTACAATGGTGGACGGCCATAGCTGCAACCATACGATGGAGGGACTCCTCCCTCACGTGACCATTTACGCCCACTCCGTACTCAGCATGATAGGGGTTAAAGGCGGACAGGTGACCTCGGCTTCTGGTTATGTGCTTTCCTATGAGCCCGGACAAAGCGGGACTGCTCCTACTTCGGCTCTGCTCTTCTCTTGGATGCTCTGGTGCATTCCTGCACTCCTCTTGTCCTGGCTCACCACCCTTACGTTGCATATTGGCAAGGATTTCTTGAGTAGTTTGTCTTTGTGTGTGCCGAGACAGAGTCGGCCTTCTTGTTCTCTATACCTGCAACCACTCGCGTCCTGGCTTTTCAGCTTATCACTGCAACTGCTCTGTACATTCATTCATTCCCAGGATACTATGGCTAGAAAATGAGGCAGAACTCACCGTGGCTCATCCTGGAATGCCCACAAGGCGCAACGATGACGGAAAGAGAAATTGGAATGCGCTCTGGCATTGGTGACCTCCATGCTTCAGAAGAAGGCTCGGGCTGAGAAATTGGCATTTCTTGCTACCATTGCAGAGTCGGGAGCTGGCTGTGGCAGAGAGGCCACGACAAGAAAGGAGGCTGGGACAGAGGATGCGTATCCCACCTGTATTGTGGAGGAAGACCCATTTATGGAGGACCTGTCGACTGCTGAGGAGCCCCGCGCCACAGTGGTGACCCACCGGGAGGAAAGCAAACCCAATTTGGTTCTGGATGAAGAGTTCCCCGGCTACATTGTTGAAGAAGTTCCTTGGTCGGGTAATAACAGTCCTACCAGCCACGAAGTGCAGGCAACTAGAGCAGAGTTGAATGTGGATAACATTCGGTCAGTGAGGAGGGATGCAGGGGATGATGCGAAGCAGAGGGAGTTCGAAGATGGAAGTGATGTGACAGTGGACTTGAGGAATGTTCCCCTCAGCGACGCGGGTGGAGGTCTGCATGGCTCTCTCCTCCATGCAGAGCACCTGGCCCTGGTGTTCGAGCTCTGAGGCCACATGTCATACCTAGAGCATAGGGCCCTCCTCATGGGCCAACACCTGGACATGCTTCTCGACGCATATTCCAACGTTCCAACTCAACGAAAGTGCCCCCTCTACGTGCAAGCTTTTGCCATCCTGGCTGGGTCCATGTGGCAGACTGAAGATGGCGACAGGTCACCGGGTACCTAGGTTTTTTATGATCTCTTGGTTTTAGTCTTTTTATGTTACTGTTTTACGTTCATTTGGACTATAGACATCTGTCCTGGTTTCCTCCGGGCAGGATAGATGCTACTATCATACAACTGTTATTTTCTCTCCACCTATGCTTGTTTTCGGTAATCGGCAACAGTTTTTGTGACTTAGACCCCTGTCACGGTTTTTCGTTTCAAAGTTTTTTTTTAATCTAATTTTGCAGGCTCTACCCCTTTTTTATTTAAAAAAAAAAAAAAGTGAGGAATTAGAAAAATGTTTGGTTCACTACTTTGAATGTATATATTCACCATTTTTGTGATAAACTTGTGGTGATAAACTATATAAAATCAAATTTACATAAACTTGTAGAAGCAAATCTTTCAAGTATTAGACTTGGATTCCTTACATTATTAAGTTTACTCTAAAAATAAATTATAAATTAGAATACCAACATAAGTTATTTCTATTATTATCATGTGTATTTCTATTCAAAACTAGGTCAATGAAAGATTACATTATGAATAATAGATTTGTAATAAATTTCTCACATATAAATTTATTTAATGGTATTAATAATTAATGTCTATTACTATTATTAACCTAGATTTTAGTTATAATTTAATATTATAGTAACTATTGTGTCTAAACTTTGAGTTACTATAGTAAGTCTATGAGATTGGCAC
>JZKD02S2222750.1:2272372-2297766 GCA_000966675.3 Picea glauca | reverse complement strand
GCGTATCGGCCAACAAATAGGTGTGTAATCATATTAACGTGCCAGTGAACCGGAGCAGAAAGAATACCATGTGTTATACTCACGCCAAGTGTACAGTTCAATCCAAACACCATATCCATCGCGTCAATCAAACGTTCAACCACAAGGTTTAATTCTAATACATATCTTGGGACTATGAATCATTCAACGTATTATCAACTTTCCAAGCATTAATTTGTAAAGTCCAATATGATTAATCCATGCGCCTTCAAAGCATTGTTATTCGACCTTGTAAACTTGCCAATGTATTCGTTGCATATTGAAATGTTTTTATTCCATAGTCTTAGAACATTATAATCCAAAATTCTTCATATAATAACTGAGTGAAAGTCCATAGCAATAAGGATAAAAGCAATAAGACCAAATCCATTACAACTTTCATAAGATCAGAACAAAACCAATAAATTTTATGCCCAAAGGTTCAGCAATCAAGCAATTCCAAATGTGCAATCAAGGTAAGATAATGCTCAAGGACATAAGTTCGAGAAAACCTTTAGCAATCATGTGGTAAACCAATGGTCAAGTGTCTTTCAGCAAATCAACCAGAGATGATGACAATCTAAGCAACGAAAGAGGTGTTTTCACACTTGCAGTTGTGAAAACTGGATCGAAATCAAATTGTAATTGTCGCAAAAAATGAGATGAATGTCTAGAAGCAGAGTGTGACAATAATTTGTAATAATTGAATAAGGGGTGTAGGCAGCTCTTTGATGGCAATCAAAAAAAAAAATTAATTGGGTTGGCTGCCAACACTACTTCAATATAGTTTTAATATACCAAGTGTAGAAAATGTTTTTAAGTTCATTATTGAATTTGATTATGCAAGGTTGATATAGTGAGAAGTTATATTGATCTAAACAAAAATAAAAAATTTAAATATTGAATGGTGTCATGTAATTTGCATAAAGCATTGTCACATGAATACATTGAAGTTGAACCAAAATTTGCATATATGTATTAAATAATATAAAACTCCTCAAAAAATAATATCAAGAGAATATTTGATCTACAACAAACATTGAAAAGTGTATCTTCATGTTTATTAGTAAATCCTTCAAAAGACAAAATTACATTCATGAACCATCTCCACATGATCCCATGGTATTCACCCAAGTAGATCAAGTACAACTTCTACACATTTATTTGTCTTGGTCTTCTTGCAATGTTTTTTCTTTGGCATCCATGCCCAAACTATGGTATTAATTGGAATAGATCCAAGTTTTGTGTCATCAGGATTTGGTACCCAATATTGTTCTAATATTTTTCCCTTGTATTTCCCTGAACTAGGCTTCCACCAATCAACCTTTACATAAAGAGTCTCACTTTGATCGTCTTGGAAGATATTTGAGGTGGCTTTTCCCATCCAAGTCATCTCCCCTTCATCCTCATTTTTTGATATAACTAGAAACATATTTCCTTTCTCAACATCATAGGATTAAATGTTGGATTTGGCTTGTTTCACTTGGGTCCAACATACAGTGGTCCATCTGTCACATTATCAAAATCCCCATCCATAATATTTGAGATTAAATGGAGTCCATTATGGTTAGCATTGACAATTTTCCTTGTCTTAGGCCATAAATACTTAGAAGATGAATCACTTCCTTCCACTATTGTATGATCATTGTAGATTTCATATAATGTATCAAGAACTCTTTCCCAATACTCTACTTTATTTTTAATTCCTTTATAACAATTGGTGAATCATCATTATCGATAGTGTCTTTCCACATTTTTATGTATGATGTTATTCTATCCTTTAGTTCTTTTAAATAAGCATCATTCTCTTTGGGACCTAAGAAGGATGGTTTCCATGTGAGAAATTTAGGTCAACCTTCCTCATTTGTATTCCACAACTCAACTGGTTCTGACCACTCAATATCTTTGATACATTATTTGTACCTTAGTACTAGAACATCATTAAGTACAATAAATTGGAAGTATTGGACATTAATATGTTAGACTAGTGCATTTTTTCCCTCCTTGATGTATCCATTAAGGAAAATTTTGAAGTCATACACCTTGTCAATTAGTGTATGTCAAAGAAATCATTTTTCTTCAATTGTGCGATATGTATCCATCATTTCAGGTAAATAATATATGTCTTTATTTTTCAAGTTGGAAGACATTCTTATGTAGGCTCCATCTATGTATTCATGAGTGTGTCCCACAAGCAAGAACCCAACATCAATAGTGATGAAGACACCAAGTGCAATTAAAAGTGATAGAAACATGAAAATATAATGATTCTTATTATGACTTGTTACATTGTCCAGTTGTAACAACAAATGTGGAGGAAGAGGTTTAAAATCAACACTCTTATTTTTTGATCTTCCATGAGATAGAAAATAATCCTTGTACACTCTACATTTTGAGTAAATACAATTGTCCATGCATTTGAGAGTGGGTTTCTAGAAATTCCACTCTCATAAAGAAAATCACCATACATATCAAGGTGTGGGTCTTCAAGGTACCTCAAGCACTTTGCAAGGGATGTAATGGTAAATTGTGATCACAAGTGTACAAATGGTGGGGAGAAATGACAAAATCCTCCTATATTGTGCCCATGTGTTAGCATACCTGTCAATGACAAACCCAATTTTGTTCCTGCAATAAATTTCAATTTCACACGTAGCCTTGGGATTCAAGTCTTTGTTTTGTCCATTTTATCATGGATAATGCACAAATACTCCTTTGGAACCGCTTTGACATAATTTTGTGGGAATATTAGCAACATCTTCCACACATAACAATCTTGTTATGCTTGTTCAATCTACCTCGTGCCTTTTCTTCCAACTCTTTTGTAGTTGTTGACAACATCTGTGCTTTCAACATGATACATTCACTACATTTACTAAAGTTTGTATTCTTTGAGAATGCCACATCTAAAAAATGAGTATTCGAGATATTTCTCATTATTGGTTGTGATATTGATGGGTAATTGAGCTTTTGAGGAGCCTCATTGGTCTCATTTAACAAAGAACTTTTTGTAAGTAGAAGGCAACAATATTAAAGGAGCAGACCTTCCATCTTCATCAACTTGATGTGTTTGGTTTGGTGAATAATTTGAATTATCCATTACAATTATGTGTAATATTTCTATGGATGCCATGGTATGTGCATGTGCTTTGCATGTGTTGGTGTTACCATGAATGGCTTTGATGTGTCCATGATGGAATAATGTTGGTAGTTATAGAAGGTGCTTTGAGGAATCTTATGTATCTTGTACCATTCTTTATTACAAATGATATTAGCATTAAATCTCATGTCCTTTTACTTTTCTAACAATAGGAGGTATCCTATGGCCATGGATTTCATGACATGACTACCTTCTAGTAAATGCAATGGCCTTCCTATCCACATGTTGAAGACAATCTTATTTACAACATTCATCTGCTGCCAAAAGTTGGATTTCTTTCTCTTCATCTATCTTTGTTTGACATTTTGCAACTTTTTTGTAGTCATAACTCATTTAATCCTCTTATATGTCATTTTTACATGCATACCATTTGAGTCTAGCTCTTTTTCATTATAAATATCCCTATCCCATTTTTTTAAGGGACTTGTGTCCTCTATCACATCCCATATCACCATTTCCTTGGGTGTCTCCTTGAACATTTCCTTAGACCCTTAAAATATCACCTTTATTGTCCACCAACTTATTTACTGGCCATCTAACCAAACAATGTATAAACTTATCCCCAATCCTACATCTTTTGCAATTTCCATGTATCTCTTCCATGCAAACACCAAAGTCCATTTCACCTAGTGTTTCACCCTCAACCATATCATCCTCATGGACATTAACTATCATTCCTTTGGCAATGCACATGCTTGTTCCCATGCATCCATGTGTAAGAGAAACCCTTCTACATGTGAATGTAACCCTATATTGGGGAATATTTATGGGATTTTCATAACAATGAGCTACCAAATCTGATTATGGACAAATCTCATAAGATTCCAATGCACCCCATAGTGTATGGTCAAATTCTATTGGATGCGGTAGAGGAGCATCATATTTTAACACCTCCTCAATTTTAACCACTATGCATCCTTTCTTTACCATCCTTCCATGCACCTTATGACCAAGATCTGTATTGAATATGGAGCTTTCACCCACCTTCACTCCACATTGTAGAAGATCTATTGTGTCTCCAATAGAAAATGCAAAAGAAACATTTTCACCTATACACCAAATTAAAAAAACTCAGTATTGTCTTAAAAAAAAACATTTAGTATACTATCAATAAAACTTAATGATATTTTCTATAAAACAAAATTAGTATATTATCAATAACACTTAACACATGCTTCAAGGTTTTGATTTACCTATGTTCTGTCTCAAATCCATGATCTTCCATGAATATATGTCCCCTTCATCAACATCTTCCACTATCAAATGTGGTTGAGTGACATCAATTATCAAAATCGTAACATAGCCTTCATTAACCCTTTCTCTGTCATAAAAAATCTCGGTGTTTATATATTCAACCCTTCCTAGCCCAATAACTTGACCATTAATTAGGAGGTCAACATAGTCTCATTTTGTCAAAATTATATTTTCCATTGTAACTCCTATGAATTCTTTAACACACAATTGAATTGTAATTTGTAATTAAGGTTAAACCATGTAAAGTGTCTCTTATACTTTAGAAAAAGAACAACCTTCAAGAAAGTAGCATAATTGCAATAATTAAAAATAGTATGGTAGTGATTTTGTACGCAATGAAAAACCTTTCCCCACCATCCACCAAAAGGCACTTTGCATATAAATTACAAATAAAATATATATGAAGACCTAACAATTAGACATCCAAGTAGTATCAGAGAATGAAAAATATCAACTCATATCAAACCACCAATTTCCTATTTAACTATGGAGATGGCACTTGTTTTATTGATGTATGTGTATGAATTGTGCTTATAACAAATTTGAAAAAGTTTTAGAATCACAAGGTCCTTTGGAAAATAAAAAAAGGTCCAACATGGATGTTACGTTAGATGTCAAACAAGTCCGATGAGAAGGAGCAGTGATATTTATAACTAGTTTAATGAGAATTTTTAATGTCTAAACATGATAAATTTGAAGCCAAGCTAGAGATTTTCTTCAAAATAAATTTTTTGTTAATATAAATACTAGATAATTCTCAATTTTATTCTAACAGTTAGGAAAACTCATTTTGAATCTTTAGTTCAATTGTTAGGACTCCCTGCCTAAACTCATATGGGGACATACTCTTTAAGATGGATACATAGGGATGTTGAACTCTAGAACCTCAAAAAGTGTAGATTTAAGTTTTTTTAGACAGTTATGTTGATGAGTTAGAGTTTGATCTTGTACCTCTAGCCATTGGTGAAATTGTTTTTGGAAGCCCTTAACTATACAACAAAGATGCCATATTCTTTAGGAGAGAAAAATAATACATCGTGTTAAAATAATTGTGCTTGTTACTTTAATAGTTGCATACTTGTGCATTGGAAGCAAAGTATAGTATACTTAATCATACATTATTCATAAAATTCAAAATTGTATAGAGATCACAATATTTTGTGCCTCAAAAGATTGTGATTGGATCATTGTGCTTGCACCAGAAGGAAAACTATAAACCATTAGTTTTTATTATAGCTCAAGGAAAAATGAAAAACCAACAACAACAACATATTTAAATACACTACTTATTGCATCATTGTGGATCTTCATAGCTTGTTTCAAATCCAACATTGGACACATTCAAAGAAAACATACTAACCATGGTGATCATTAGGACAAAGGCACCATTGAAGAATTTATTGCACAAGGATAATCACATTACCAACAACAAAATTACACCATGAAGGAAAGTTAGCACTTGCTAGCTTTCATTCTAGCATAAACATAAATGCATTCTCAACAACAATATTGCACCATGAAGGAAAGCTAGTGCTTGCTAGCTTTCCTTATAACACATTGCCAACTACCATATTGCACCATGCAGGAAAGTTTTCTTTCTAGAACAAGGACAACAACATTTCCCACACCAACATTGCACAATGAAGGAAAGTTACCACATGCTAGCTTTCCTTCTAGCACCAACGCATGTTTTTTCTAACACAAAAACAACAACATTGCACAATGAAGGAATACTTGTGAATTTTAGCTTTCCTTCTAGCATCAGTAGAAACACATTGAAAACAACAACACTGCACCATTAAGGAAAGTTATCACTTGCTATCTTTTCTTCTTGCATAAGCACAAACACATTTTAAACAACAACATTCTAGTGTGAAGGAAAGCTAACATACATTAGTTTTCCTTCTAGCACAAACTCAAGCATATTTCCAACAACAACATTTCACTGTGAATGAAAGCTAGCACATTTCTACTACAAACAAGTCTAGTGCATTGCTAAGTAATGTTTTGCATTGTGAAGGAAAGCTAGAACCTACTAGCTTTTCTTTTAGTGCCAACAACAATAGTGCACCATGAAGGAAATCCAACGTCTTATATCTCTCCTTCTAACATATTGGAAACAACAATATTACACTGTGAAGGAAAACTTTCTTTCTAGCACAAGATCAACAACATTTCCCACAACAAAATTGAACAATGAAGGAAAACTAATGCATGCTATCTTTCTTTCTATCATCAGTACAAACACATTTCCATCAACAACATTGCAATGTGAAGGAAAGCTAGTTCCTACTACTCTTGCACAAGAACCAATGCATTTCCAACAACAACATTCCACAAATAAGGAAAGCTAATGAATGTTAGCCTTCCTTCTAGCACAAGCACAAGCATATTACCAACAAAAACATCGCACTATAAAGTAAAACTAACACATGCTAGCTCTCCTTCTAGTACAAGAACAAGTGCATTGCTAAGAAATACCTTGCATCACGAATGAAATATAGCATGTGCTAGCTTTCCTCTAGCATAAGAACATGAGGATTCCCAATAACAACATTACACTATCAAGGAAACTTTTTTTGTAGCACAAGAACAACAACATTGCATAATGAAGGAAAGCTAGCACATGCTAGTTTTTTATCTAGCACTAGCACAAGCGCATTACCAACAATAACATTGCATCGTAAAGGAAAGCTAGCATATGCTAGCTTTCCTTATTGTAAAAGCACTGGAAATTTCCAACAATAATATTCAACTGTGAAGGTAAGATATCACACACTAGATTTCCTTCCAGCACAAGCAAAAGCACGTTGCCAACAACAACATTGCACTATGAATGAAAGCTAGAACATGTTAGCTATCCTTCTAATACAAACACAAATGAAATCTAGCACGTGCTATTTTTTTTTTTGAGTATAAGAACAAGTGAATTGCCAAGAAATACATTGCATTAAAGAAAAGCTAGCACCTTCTAGTTTTCCTCTACATTTTCTTATAACATAAGAACAAGTACATCATCAACAACAATATTGCACCATGAAGGAAAGCTACCCCCTGCTAGTTTTCCTTCCAACACATTTCCAACAACGTCATTGCACCGTGAAGGGAAGCTTTCTTTCTAGCACAAAAACAACAACATTGCCCACAACAACATGGCACAATAAAGGAATACTTGAACATGCTAGTTTTCCTTTTAGCACAAACATAAGTGCATTTTGAACAACATCTTTCAACTGTGGAGGAAAGCTAACGCCTGCTAGATTTCCTTCGTATACAAGCACAAATGCATCTCAAACAACATCATTCCATCATGGCCGTAATCTAGGATGTGCTAACCTTCCCTCTTGCACAAGCACAAACACATCTCGAACATCATTCCATTGTGGGGGAAAGCTAGCGCATACTAGTTTTCCTTCTTGTACAAGCACAAGTGCTTCTTGAACAACATCATTCCATCGTGTACTAGCTTTTCGTTTTGCACAAGAACAAGTACATATCGAATATCATTCCACTGTGGCGGGAAGCTAGCACGTGTTAGCTTTCCCTCTTGCACAAGTACAAGCACATCTCGAAAAACATCATTCCACCCATGGGAAAGGTAGCACATGCTAGTTTTCCCTATTGCACAACCAAAAGCGCATATCGAACAACATCATTCCACCGAAGGGAAGACAATGTGTGCTATCCTTCTGTCTTTCACAAGCACTAGTGAATATTGACCAACATCATTCCACCATGGGGAAACATAACACATGCTAGATTTCCCTCTTTCAGATGCACAAGCACATCATGAACAACATCATTCCACCATGGGGGAAACTTAACACGTTCTAACTTTCCATATTGAAAAAGTGCAAGAACATCTCGAACAAAATCATTCCAATGTGGGGGAAAGCTATGTGTGTTAGCTTTCTCTTTTTCAAAAGAATAAACACATCTCTAACATCATCATTCCACCATGGGGGAAATCTAGTGCATGCTATTTTTTTGTCTTGCACAAGCACAAGCACATATCGAACAACATTATTCCATTGTGGGGGAAATCTAGTGTGTATGATATTTTCATCTTGCACAAGTGCATCTCGAACAACATCATTCCATCATGGGGGAAGGTTATATTTCCCTCTTGAACAAGCGCAAGGGCATATCGAATAACATCATTCAACTGTGGGGTAAAGCTATCACATGCTACCTTTCCCTCCTTCACAAGCACAAGTTCATCTCAAACAACAACATTCAACTATGGGGGAAAGATAGTGCTATCTTTCCCTCCTTCACAAGCACAAGTTCATCTAGAACAACATCATTCCACCATAGTGGAATGCTAGCACGTGCTAGCTTTCCATTTTTCACAAGAAAAGGTAGATCTCAAACAACAACATTCCACCCTGGAGGAAAGCTAGTGTGTGTTAGCTTTCCCTCTTGCACAACTACAGGCACATCTCAAAAAGTATCAGTCCACCATGGAGGAAAGCTAACACATGCTAGCATTCCCTCTTGCACAAGCACAAGCACAAGCACATCTCGAAATCATTCACCAAGGGGGAAGACTAGCAAATGTTAGCTTTCCCTCTTGCACAAGCACAAGCACATTTTGAACAACATCATTTCAGTGTGCTAGCTTTCCCTTTTGCACAAGCATAAGTGCATATTGAACAGAATCATTCTACCATGGAGTAAAGCTAGCATGTGCTAGCTTTCTCTCTTGCACAAGCACAAGCACATCTTGAAGAACATCATTCTACCCTAGGGGAAAGTTAGTGCTATCTTTCCCTCTTGCACAAGCACAAGTGCATCTCGAACAACATCATTCCACCATGAGGGGAAGCTAGCATGTGCTAGATTTCTATGTTGCACAAGAACAAATTCATATCAAACATCCTTCCATCATGGCGCATGCTATCTTTCCTCCTTTCACAAGCACAAGTGCTTCTCGAACAATATCATTGCACTGTTTCGTAGTTTTCTGTCTTGCACAAGCATAAATACATCTCGAACAACATCATTCCACAGTAAGGAAAGGCTGGCATGTGATAGCTTTCCCTCTTGCACAAGTATAAGCACATCTCAAAAAGTATCATTCCACCCATGGGAAAGCTAGTGCGTTCTATATTTTCCTCTTGCACACGCGCAAGCACATCTCTAACAACATTATTCCACTGGGAGGAAAGGTAGTGTGTGATAGTTTTCCGTCTTGCAAAAGCACAAGTGCATCACGAACAACATCATTCCACTGTGGGGGAAAGTTAGCGCATGCTATATTTTCCTCTTGCAGAAGCACATGCACATCTCAAACATCATTCCAATGTCGAGGAAAGCTAGCACGTGCTAAATTTCCCTCTTGCAAAAGTGCAAGTGCATCTCGAACAACATCATTCCACTATGGGGAAAGCTAGTGTGTGCTAGCTTTCTCTTTGCAAAATCACAAACACATCTCGAACAACATTCCACCGTGTGGAAAGCTACCGCGTGTTAGCTTTCCATCTTTCACAAGCACAAGGACGTCTCGAACAACATCATTCCAGTGTGGGGGAAAGCTAGTGCGTGATATCTTTCCATCTTGCACAAGCACAAGTGCATCTTGAACAACATCAGTCCATTGTGGAGGAAATCTAGCGCATGCTAGCTCTCTTTCTTGCATCTCGAACAAAATCATTCTATTGTGGGGAAAAGCTAGCACATGCTAGCTTTCATTTTTGCACAATCACAAGCACATATCGAACAACATTATTCCACCATGGGGGAAAGATAGCTTTCCTTCTTGCACAAGAACAAGTGCATATCGAATAACATCATTCGACCATGGGGGAAATCTAATGTGTGCTAGCTTTCCCTCATTCATAAGCACAAGTTCATATTGAACAACATCATTTCACCATCAGGGAAAGCTAGCGTGTGCTAGTTTTCCATCTTGCATAAGCACAAGTGTTTATTGAACAACATCATTGCACCATGGGGGAAAGCTAGATTTTCTTCCTTCAAAATCACAAGCACATATCGAATAACATCATTCCGCCGTGGGGGAAATCTAGTGCGTGCTAGCTTTCCCTCCTTCACAAGCACAAGTTTATCTCGAAAAACATCATTCCACCGTGGGGTAAAGCTCGTGCATGCTAGATTTCCCTCTTGCAAAAGCACAAGCGCATCTCTAATAACATCATTCCACTGTTAGTGAAAGTTAGTGCATGCTAGCTTTCCCTCTTGCAAAATCATGAGCACATCTCGAACAACATCATTCCAATATGGGGGAAAGTTAGCACATGCTATCTTTCCCTTTTGGACAAGAACAAATGCATCTCGAACAACATCATTCCACTGTGTGGAAAGTTAAGGCATGCTAGCTTTCCATCTTGCACAAGCACAAGCGTATCTCGAACAACATCATTCCACTCTCGGAAAAATCTAGCGTGTGCTAGCTTTCTATCTTGCAAAAGAACATCTCGAACAATGTCATTCCATTGTGGGGGAAAGATAGCACGTGCTATATTTCTCTCTTTCACAAGCACAAGCATATCTCAAACAACATCATTCCACTATGGGATATACGTTGCTAGTTTTTGCTCTTTCAAAAGCACAAGTTCATATCGAAAAACATCATTCCACCATGGGGGAAAGCTAGTGTGTGCTAGCTTTCCCTCCTTCACAAGCAAAATTTCATCTAGAACAACATCATTCCACCATAGTGGAATGCTAGCATGTGCTAGATTTCCTTCTTGCACAACCACAAACATTTCTCGAACAACATTAGTCCACCATGGGGGAAAGCTAGCACGTGCTAGCTTTCCATTTTTCACAAGAAAAGGTACATCTCGAACAACAACATTCCACCATGGAGGAAAGCTAGTGTGTGTTAGCTTTCCCTCTTGCACAACTATAGGCACATCTCAAAAAGTATCATTCCACTATGGGGAAAGCTAGTGCGTGCTAGCTTTCCCTTTGCAAAATCACAAACACATCTCGAACAACATTCCACCATGTGGAAAGCTACCGCGTGTTAGCTTTACATCTTTCACAAGCACAAGGATGTCTCGAACAACATCATTCCACTGTGGGGGAAAGCTAGTGCGTGATATCTTTCCATGTTGCACAAGCACAAGTTCATCTTGAACAACATCAGTCCATTATGGAGGAAAGATAGCGCATGCTAGCTCTCTTTCTTGCATCTCGAACAAAATCATTCTATTGTGGGGAAAAGCTAGCACATGCTAGCTTTCTTTTTTGCATAATCACAGGCACATATCGAACAACATTATTCCACCATGGGGAAAATATAGCTTTCCTTCTTGCATAAGAACAAGTGCATATCGAATAACATCATTCCACCATGGTTGAAATCTAATGCGTGCTAGCTTTCCCTCATTCATAAGCAGAAGTTCATATTGAACAATATCATTTCACCATCAGGGAAAGCTAGCGCATACTAGTTTTCCATCTTGCATAAACACAAGTGTTTATTGAACAACATCATTGCACCATGGGGGAAAGCTAGATTTTCTTCCTGCAAAATCACAAGCACATATCGAATAACATCATTCCACCATGGGGGAAATCCAGTGCATGCTATCTTTCCCTCCTTCACAAGCACAAGTTCATCTCGAAAAACATCATTCCACCATGGGGTAAAGCTAGTGCATGCTATCTTTCCCTCTTGCAGAAGCACAAGCACATCTCTAATAACATCATTCCACCGTTAGTGAAAGTTAGTGCGTGCTATCTTTCCCTCTTGCAAAATCATGAGCACATCTCGAACAACATCATTCCACTATGGGGGAAAGTTAGTGCATGCTATATTTCCCTTTTGGACAAGAACAAATGCATCTCGAACAACATCATTCCACTGTGTGGAAAGTTAAGGCATGCTAGCTTTCCATCTTGCATAAGCACAAGTGCATCTCGAACAACATCATTCCACTCTCAGAGAAATCTAGTGTGTGCTATCTTTCTATCTTGCACAAGCATATCTCGAACAACATCATTCCACTATGGGATATACGTTGCTAGTTTTTTCTCTTTCAAAAGCACAAGTGCATATCGAAAAACATCATTCCACCATGGGGGAAAGCTAGTGTGTGCTAGCTTTCCCTCCTTCACAAGCAAAAGTTCATCTAGAACAACATCATTCCACCATAGTGGAATGCTAGCAGGTGCTAGCTTTCCTTCTTGCACAACCACAAGCATTTCTCGAATAAAATTATCCCACCATGGGGGAAAGCTAGCATGCTCTAGCTTTCCATTTTTCACAAGAAAAGTTACATCTTGAACAACAACATTCCACCATGGAGGAAATCTAGTGTGTGTTAGCTTTCCCTCTTGCACAACTACAGGCGCATCTCAAAAAGTATCAGTCCACCATGGAGGAAAGCTAACATGTGCTAGCTTTCCCTCTTGCACAAGCACAAGCACAAGCACATCTTGAAATCATTCACCATGGGGAAAGGCTAACATATGTTAGTTTTCCCTCTTGCACAAGCACAAGCACATTTTGAACAACATCATTTCAGTGTGCTAGCTTTCCCTTTTGCACAAGCATAAGTGCATATTGAACAACATCATTCTACCATGGAGTAAAGCTAGCATGTGCTAGATTTCTCTCTTGCACAAGCACAAGCACATCTTGAAGAACATCATTCTACCCTAGGGGAAAGTTAGTTCTATCTTTCCCTCTTGCACAAGCACAAGCGCATATTGAACAACATCATTCCACCATGAGGGGAAGCTAGCATGTTCTAGATTTCTCTCTTGCACAAGAAAAAATGCATATCAAACATCATTCCATCATGGGGCATGCTATCTTTCCTCCTTGAACAAGCACAAGTGTTTCTCGAACAATATCATTGCACTGTTTCATAGCTTTCCATCTTGCACAAGCAAAAATACATCTCGAACAACATCATTCCACAGTAAGGAAAATATGGCATGTGATAGCTTTTCCTATTGCACAAGTATAAGCACATCTCAAAACGTATCATTCCACCCATGGGAAAGCTAGTGCGTTCTATCTTTTCCTCTTGCACATGCACAAGCATATCTCTAACAACATTATTCCACTGGGAGGAAAGGTAGTGTGTGCTAGTTTTCTGTCTTGCAAAAACACAATTGCATCACAAACAACATCATTCCACTATAGGGGAATGTTAGCACATGCTATCTTTTCCTCTTGCATAAGCACATGCACATATCAAACGTCATTCCAACATCGAGGAAAGCTAGCACGTGCTAAATTTCCCTCTTGCAAAAGCACAAGTGCATCTCGAACAACATCGTTCCACTATGGGGAAAGCTAGTGCGTGTTATCTTTCCCTTTGCAAAATCACAAACATATCTTGAACAACATTCCACCATGTGGAAAGCTACCGCGTGTTAGCTTTCCATCTTTCACAAGCACAAGGACGTCTCGAACAACATCATTCCACTATGGGAGAAAGCTAGTGTGTGATATCTTTCCATCTTGCACAAGCACAAGCGCATCTTGAATAACATCAGTCCAGTATGGAGGAAAGTTGGCGCATGCTAGCTCTCTTTCTTGGATCTCAAACAAAATCATTCTATTGTGGGGAAAAGCTAACACATGCTAGCTTTCTTTTTTGCACAATCACAAGAACATATCGAACAACAATTATTCCACCATGGGGGAAAGATAGCTTTCTTTCTTGCACAAGAACAAGTGCATATCGAATAACATCATTCCACCGTGGGGGAAATCTAATGCGTGCTAGCTTTCCCTCATTCACAAGCACAAGTTCATATTGAACAATATCATTTCACCGTCAGGGAAAGCTAGCGCGTGCTAGTTTTCCATCTTGCATAAGAACAAGTGTTTATTAAACAACATCATTGCACTGTGGGGGAAAGCTAGATTTTCTTCCTACAAAATCACAAGCACATATCGAATAACATCATTCCACCGTGGGGGAAATCTAGTGCGTGCTAGCTTTCCCTCCTTCACAAGCACAAGTTCATCTCGAAAAACATCATTCCACCATGGGGTAAAGCTAGTGTATGCTAGCTTTCCCTCTTACAGAAGCACAAGCACATCTCTAATAACGTCATTCCACCGTTAGTGAAAGTTAGTGTGTGCTAGCTTTCACTCTTGCAAAATCATGAGCACATCTCGAACAACATCATTAAACTATGGGGGAAAGTTAGCACATGCTATCTTTCCCTTTTGGACAAGAACAAACAGATCTCGAACAACATCATTCCACTGTGTGGAAAGTTAAGGCATGCTAGTTGTCCATCTTGCACAAGAACAAGTGCATCTCGAACAACATCATTCCACTCTCGGAGAAATCTAGCGTGTGCTATCTTTCTATCTTGCAAAAGCGCATCTCAAGCAATGTCATTCCATTGTGGGGGAAAGATAGCGCGTGCTATATTTCTCTCTTGCATAAGCACAAGCATATCTCAAACAACATCATTCTGCTATGGGATATACGATGCTAGTTTTTTCTCTTTCAAAAGTGCAAGTGCATATCGAAAAACATCATTACACCATGGGGGAAAGCTAGTGTGTGCTAGCTTTCCCTCCTTCACAAGAAAAAGTTCATCTAGAACAACATCAACGTGTGCTATCTTTCCTTCCTTCACAAGCAAAAGTTCATCTCGAACAACATCAACAAGGGCTATCTTTCCCTCCTTCACAAGCGAAAGTTCATCTCAAACAACATCATTCCACCATCAAGGAAAGCTAGCGCATGTTGTCTTTTCATCTTGCACAAGCATAAGCATTTCTTGAACAACATCATTCCACCGTGAGGGAAAGCTAGCTCATGTGCTAGCTTTCCCTCTTGCACAACCACAAGTGCATATCGAATAACATCAATTCCACCGTGAGGGAAAGCTAGCACATGCTAGCTTTCCCTCCTTCACAAGCACAAGTTCATCTTGAAGTTCATTTCCAACAACATCATTGCACTATGGGGGAAAGTTAGCACATGCTAGCTTTCCCTCTTGCAAAAGCATAAGTGCATCTCAAACAAAATCATTCTACCTTTCAAGAAAGCTAGTGCGTGATAGTTTTCCCTCTTGCAAAAGCACAAGAGCATCTCGAACATCATCCCACTATGGGGGAATGTTAGTGCCTTCTAGCTTTCTCTTTTTCACAAGCACAAAGGAATTTCAAACAACATCATTCCACCGTGTGGAAAGCTAACACATGCTATCTTTCTGTCTTACAAAAACACAAGCACATCTCGAACAACATCATTCCATTGTGGGGGGAAACTAAAACATGCTAGTTCTCTATCTTTCATAAGTGCATCTAGAACAACATCATTCCATTGTGTGGGAAAGTTATCACGTGCTATCTTTCTATCTTACACAAGCACAAACACATCTCCAACAACATAATTCCAATGCGATGGAAAGCTAACACGTGTTAGCTTCCCCTCTTGCACAAGCACAAGAACATATTGAATAACATTATTCAACTGTGGGGGAAAGCTAACACGTCCTAGCTTTCCCTCCTTCACAACCACAATTTCATCTCGAACAATATCATTGCACCGTCGGGATAAGCTAGCATGTGATAGCTTCCATCTTGCACAAGCACAAGCATTTCTTGAACAACATCATTCCACTGTGGGGGGAAGCTAGCGCATGTTAGCTTTCCCTCTTGCAAAAAACACAAGTGCATATGAATAACATCATTCCACCATGGGGGAAAGCTACTGCGTGCTAGCTTTCCCTCCTTCACAAGCACAAGTTCATCTTGAACAACATCATTCCACCATGCTATCTTTCCCTCTTGTAGAAGCACAAGGGCTTTTCCAATAACATCATTCCAACGTTAGGGAAAGCTAGCGCGTGATAGATTTCCATCTTGAAAAAGTGAAAGGACATATCTAACAACATCATTCCACTATGGGGGAAAGATAGCACGTGCTAGCTTTCCCTTTTTCACAAGCACAAACGCATCTCCAACAACATCATTCCACCGTGTAGAAAGCTAGTGTGTGCTAGTTTTTTCTCTTGCGCAAGAACAAGTGCATCTCCAACAACATCATTCCACTTTGGGGGGTAGCTAGCATGTGTTATTTTTCGTCTTGCACAAGTGCATCTCGAATAACAACATTCCATTATGGGGGAAAGCTAGCACATGCTAGCTTTCTCTCTCGCACAAGCACAAGCACATCTCAAACAACATCATTCCACTGTGGGGGAAGGCTAGCACATGCTAACTTTCCCTCTTGCACAAGCATATGTGCATATCAAATAACATCATTCCACCATGGGGTAAATCTAGTGTGTGCTAGATTTCCCTCCCTCACAAGCACAATTTCATCTTGAGCAACATCATTCCCATGTCTGCGAAAGCTAGCGCATGATTGTTTTCCATCTTGCACAATCACAACTACATATTGAATAACATCATTCCATCAAGTGAGAAAAGCTAGCGCGTGCTAGCTTTCCCTCCTTCACAAGCACAAGTTCATCTTGAACAACATAATTCCACTGTGGGGAAAAGCTAGTGCATGCTAGATTTCCCTCTTGTAGAAGCACAAACACATCTCAAACAACATTATTCCATCATTTAGAAAAGATAGCATGTGCTAGCTTTCCCTCTTGCAAAAGAACAATTCCATCTCGAACAACATCATTCCACTATGGGGGAAATATTGTGCGAGCCAACTTTCCGCTTTGCACAAGCACAAATGCATCTCCAACAACATCATTCCACCATGTGGAAAGTTAGCCCGTGCTAGCTTTCTGTCTTGCACAAGCACAAGTGCATCTCAAACAACATCATTTCACCATGGGGGAAAGCTAGTGTGTGCTAGCTTTATATATTGCATGAGCTCATCTCGAACAACATCATTCCATTGAAGGGAAAAGATAGTGCATGATAGCTTTCTCTCTTGCACAAGCACAAGCACATCTCGAACAACATCATTCCACCATGGGGGAAAGCTATGCTAGCTTTCACTCTTGTACAAGAAAAAGTGCATATCAAATAACATCATTCCACCATGGGGGAAAGCTAGCATGTGCTAGCTTTCCCTCCTTCACAAGCACAAGTTCATCTCGAACAACATCATTCCACCATTGGAGAAAGCTAGCACATCCTAGCTTTTCGTATTTCACAAGCACAAGCATTTCTCAAACAACAACATTCCACCGTGGGGGAAAGATAGCACATGCTATCTTTCCCTCTTGCCCAAGAACAAGTGCATATCAACTAACATCATTCCACCGTGGGGGGGAAACTAGCGTGTGTTATCTTTTCCTCCTTCACAAGTGCAATTTCATCTTGAACAACATCATTCGACCATGGGAGAAAGCTAGTGCAAGCTAGTTTCCCCTCTTGCAAAAGAAAAAGCGCATTTCAAACAACACCATTACAATGTCAGGAAAAGCTAACGCATGCTATATTTCCCTCTTGTAAAAGCACAAGAACATATCGAACAACATCATTCCACTGTAGGGAAAGCTAGCACATGCTAGCTTTTCGTCCTGCACAAGCGCATCTCGAGCAACATCATTCCATTGTAGGGGAAAACTAGTGCATGCTAAATTTCTCTCTTGCACAAGCACATCTCGAAGAACATCATTCCACCATCGGGATAACCTACCAGATACTAGCTTTCCCTCTTGCACAAGCACAAGTGCATATCGAATAACATCATTCAATCATGGGGGAAATCTAGTGCATGTTAACTTTCCGTCCTTCACAAGCACAAGTTAATCGTAGGGGAAAGCTAGTGTGTGTTAGCTTTCACTCCTTCAGAGGCACAATTTCATTTCAAACAACATCATTCCACCATGGGGGAAAGCTAGCCATGCTAACTTTCCCTTTTGCAGAAACACAAGCGCATCTCAAACAACATCATTCCATCATCAGGGAAAGCTAGCACGTGCTAGCTTTCCTCTTGCAAAAGGACAAGTGAATATCGAACAACATCATTTCACTATGGGGGAAAGCTAACCCATGCTAGCTTTCCATTTTTCACAAGCACAAATGCATCTCCAACAACATCATTCCACCGTGTGGAAAGCTAGCACGTCCTAGATTTCCGTCTTGCGCAAGCACAAGTGCATCTCAAACAACATCTTTATTGACTGTAGCTTCCTCAAACAAATATGGTAGTAAATAAAGAGGTGCAAATTTATAGCAAAGCATAATCCCACAAAACTATAATATGATATTTAAGTAATGGAAAACTCTTTGCCCCTTCTCGCTGAGTGATAAGACAATATTGTCAAAATTCTAGAGTTTTCTTCCAACCTACATCCTTTGGTATGTTTTGGTTACTCATAATATTAAAATGTTTAAAGAAAAATCCTCATATCCTTAGATAACTATAACCTCTCCTTCGTCCCTTTTAAAACAATCAGTGGTAGTTGATTTTTCAAATATTAAGATCCAAAGCTCACTCCCAGAGAAAATAAGTGGCTAAAATTCTTAAATTTGTGGGACTGGTTGAAAATAGTGAACCCCTAGGCAAAGAAAGAGACATCGAGGAATGTCCCTATATACTCATACCAACAAAAGAAAACATCAGTGTCTGTATCTCGAGATAGAAAAAACCAATTTTTCTTTTTGGTGGGGCTTCTAAGGCTAATCCAAGGAACACAGTCCACTTGGAGAGCCATCTGGGATGTTGATGGGAGACTGACATTTAAATTTGCATGGGGTATATTATCTGTAAAAAATAACATTGCAGAATTTGTTGTCCTCCAAATATTCCTTCTTCATGCCTTAACCTTTGGACATATCATTTTAGTTGATGACTGTTTCCTTTTCATACAACTGCTCTTAGGGACAATATTCACCTTGAACTTGCAACTCCAAAAAATATGTGAGAGGGTCATGGAAGCAATAGAGATTCACAAAGGTTCAACTTTCACATGTGTTGAGAAAACATAATGAGCTAGAAGACTCTCTTGTCAATGAGGTCTCAGAGATATAAAAAATAAGAATTCTTTGGTTCAAAGGAGAGAGGATGCTTGAAATATCTCACTCTTATGATCATATCTTGTGACATATGTACTGTACATCTCTCTGCCACAAAAGCATGTCTTGTACATCTCTCTACCACAAAAGTCAGAGCTTCAAATGACCCCTCTAAGGGTGGATAAAATTTTTACCAGTAGCAGATCCTATGAGTCTTGTGAACTACTTTTTCATATAATAGTTTAGTGACCACGACACATCTATCAGTGTATTTCCACATTCAACTGGTATGGTTCACCTTGTATGTGAGAGCTTTGCAATGATTCCCTCAACCAACTTTAGATGGAGATGGGGAAAAAACACGAATAATTTTTCTAAAAAAGGGGCCACCTTGATATAGGCATGGCCAGTGTATTCGTCTTTTCTACAAAATAATATAAAAATTCCCTGTTATTGTTAAAAACAATAAGAGCCGAATCTCTTCTTAGGGAGATAGAAAACACCAAGTTACAACAAATAAATAGAAATTCAATTATGCAGCAAACCAAAGTGCCAACAAAGGATCTGAGCTTGAAGAAGGAACCCTCAAGATTAAATTGATAGTTGAGAGAATAGAACCCTTCAAGGTTCATCCTCCATAAAGAAATGGCTAAGTAGTAGAGTACAAGTGTTTTCTAAAGGTGGAAAACCATAGGAAGCTATATCCCTCCTTGTGGATATCAGTGTCAAATTTCTCAAAACAGGTGAGGTGGACATGGTCATTGGCACTATGGACATAAATGTAGAAAAAACCATTGTCATTAACATCAACAGTGACAATGAGGTAGATATTCAAGTATCCCCTCGTGTTTTGTTTATTGCATCTTGATGTCTTTGGTGAAAATGTAATAGTTGTGCCTCTCAGTAGGAAAGGATTTAGTTGTAAAAGTAGTGATTGGGTTTTCATCAAAAAGGCTACACAAATTTTGTATCCTATAGCTCAGAGTCATAGAGGCCTTAAATTTATGAATAAAATCTAGAGCCATGTTGAGGGTTGATTTGGCTTGATTCACTGGTTTCTTGTAAGTAAGATCTGTTTTGAATTCAAGTCACAAAAGTTTCTCTTGTGAAGGATTGAGATTAATGTGATGAATGATTAATTTCCCATATTTAGAGATGCCTTCTTAAACAAGTGATCTAGTTTACAGATTAATAGAGGGTGCCTTGTAAAAGCTAGCCATCTATTGGGGTGTTGTTGAAGAAGACAAGACTACCAACAATGAAATATGATAGGAGGATGTTGCATTGCCTACCAAGCAATCTTATTTTCAATCTCCAAAATATTATAATCTTATACCACTACAGAGTGCCTTTTCCCAACAGTGGATTACTTTCCTTTTGTGAGTTCTTTTTCTTGATGTTTTTAACAGAGGTTGGACGCCCCTTTTAATCAGATTATGGGCGCTATTAAAGGATATTTTCAACATCTATGGCGTCCAAAATTGACCTCATGCAAGGATTTTCTATGAAGGGTAAATTCAGCGTGATATATATCTAATCTTGGCTAAAGAATCACACCTTCATTGAAGTTGTTTTCAGCTTGATTGTGGGATGGAATGTTTTCCTTCAAGAGTTATCTTGTGCCTAGCATATGTTAAGCATCTAACCATTGCCAATATAAATGCTATTGAAGTTGCAAAACAAAAGAGAAAAATATGAGGACTAAAATTGGCCAAGGTTCTTCTGCATCTTGTCTATGTGCAATCATTAAAACCACTTCTTCTACCATCCTACATTTCCCTCCTTTTCCCTCACATCTAAACCAACAAATTTTCCTAATAATGAAGAAGGTTATATATATATATATATATTTTTGTCTCCCTATACTACACCTCAAACTCAATATAGCCTAAAAATCACAAACACAGATAATCTTAGAGGGATTTAGGAAATTTTTTGTTTGATTAAAGACCTGTCTTTTGATTTTTACTAGATCCCCATATTTGCAGGTCATGGTTGGTGTTATTGCAACTAGTAGACAAATTTTCAGAGTCCTTAGTTCTAAAGAATTTACAAGTAGGATTTTGACAAAGCCTCTCTAGAATGTGCTTAAAATCCTTACTAAGCATCGTTCTTGGACAAAGACAGGTTGCCCCATTATTTTGAATGGGCGGGATGATGGGAAAAATAGAACATTGTTGAATTTCCTTATCGGTTGCCCCAGGGGAGCAATGTTTCTTCAATATTTTGATTCTTCTGACCATGTAAAAGAAATTATTAAATGCTCAATGACCTGTTGAGTCAACATTGGATGTGAAGACGGAACATGTCCAAATTGTGATGGACGATGCTTCAAACTATATCACTGATGGAAGAGTTATAACGGGGAGACTTTTAGTTATTATAATGTTTATTTTATTTAATAATTTTATATATTATAATGTTTCTATTTATTTTGTTGTATACTTCATAGAGGTGTTATAGAGGAACCTCCTCCACTTCCCAATCCTTAAATTCCTTCATCAATGACCAGAACACAATCTTTAGTACTACAATCAAGGGCATCTCTTCTGGATACTTTGTCAACAAACTTTGAGTGAAGCTAGTGACAAGGAATGACTTTCCATCTCCTGGTGCATGAGAGAGAATGAATCCATCATTTTCTTTTGTTAATGTGCTTTTTAAAAAGAATTGAAACCCATCAAGTTGAAGTTGATGCATACATTTTTCAATAGGGAATAGAGAACATGCTTCAATACATGGGATTTTTGTTGTATTTCTTTACTTTCACCCATGTCAGTGATATTGCGTTTAAAAAAAAATCTTGTATGTTCACTGGGGTTATGTTTGGATTTTGTTTCTTGTGTATGCCCCTGGAAAAATGCATCCATTTTTTTTATGCAATCTATTTAAAGAATGACTATCAGATTTTACAATATACTGCCAAGTTATTCCTCTGTGGAAAAGGTAGAATAAGGAACATGTGATCTAGTATGCTTGGACCAAAAAAAAACAAGTTGTGGAGTAGAGAAATAAAGTACTTAATAGAATGGTCAAACAAACCAATGGAAGAAGCCATCTAGGAATCTTTGGCCTTTGCAAGAGGGTGTTATTTTTGTTGCAGATGCTTATGTGTTGAGTGTTCTTTATCTTCTGACTAGAGGTTTCCATTGTAAAAACACAGCCAATTTCCCTTAAAAAGTTGAGTAGATTGTATTTTCCATCAACTTACTTATTCCCCCACCCCACCTAACACACACGACACAATTTTATTTTTGCAGAGGGTAAGGGGAGACTGATCCATAACCAATAACATAATTTATGTTGCACTTTATTCCCAAAGAAAACACATGGTTTATGTATTTTGCATCGATGTGCACATTTATAAATATTGAAAAGGTGTAGTGTGGGTTATTTTACACAACTTAATCTAGGACTATTATAACTGATAAACATCATTACTGCTATATTGAAGTATGCATTAGCAGATTGGTGAGTGACATTATAAACAGTACGTGTGACCTAAGTAATCTAGAATTCACAAAGGCAGGTAACTTTTCAAAGGTTGTTAATCCATGTGCATATGCATTCTCATTTTCATTCACAAGTTAGCGGACCTGTATGTATGAATATGTAAAAAGAATTTTGTTTCCTATGTAAATTACAATTCTTGAGGACAACTGAATCTATGTTTTCTGTTTTTCTAGGATAATGTTGTATTTGATGTTTGTTGACCTCTCTTTAAGACATTTGCGCCATTTGAAAATGATCTAGAAAAGGAGGACAACCTTGATAATCTAATAAATACTCAACTTGCTTCCTTACAAAAGGCTTTGGGAATACCTGATGACAATGAAAGGAGGAAAGTGCTAGGAAGGTATTTAACCTTTACAAAATTGAGCAACTTGGTCATTACACATTAGATACAATACCTGAAAATTTTCCATCAACATGAGGTCGTTTAGATGGCATAGAGATGTATCAATACCAAAGGCTCTTGATCCACTCCTTGTCCTCATTTTCATTCTGCATTTTAACCAAGTGATTTATCCTTTCTTAGAGAAGCATGGAGTTGCTATGAAAGAAATAAGGTTTATTTTGGGCATGCTGCTATATTTTGTTGTATTTTTTTTATATCAAGGTTGCTCCAGTTATCATTTGATAAGAGAATCACTTCAAGATCGATCACATCTTATATTAACATTATCTCAGATTCCAAGCCTGAGAATAAGGATGATTTGGGATTGTTCAACTTTGCTTACCAAAATGAAAAGGAAAAGAAAATTACGATTCTTTGGTAGGTACCTTAGTATGTAATACTGACAATAGCATAAGTAATATTCATAGTCATTGGATTGCAATTTTCTTATTTCTAGGCTCCTGTTTCTATGAAGTCAGTGGTTGAAGCAATCTAGTATCTGACATCTGCTGAAGATTATTTGATCATAATTTTAGTTGTGGGTATCATTGGGAACCAGCTATCAACAACAAAGAGGTCATTTTTATTTTCAGTAGAAGGAATTATTGGTATGGTGTTCATGATATGGTTAAGTGCATGTTTCAAAAATGCAGATAACCCCAATGTTGAAGAAGATAATGTCACTGTTAATTCATAATTTTGAGTCCAACATGTTGGAATGAGTAATTCCTACTTGTCTCATAACTTAATTTGTCAAACTTAATATGTCTGGATGATTTGCTCGACCAATGTTCGACCAACTTTTCCTCGAAGTCCCTATTTAGGTTCTCGGCTGAATAGAGATAAAACAATCATGTTTAAAAGAGATCAGAATGCAGGACCATCCTTGATCCTGCACATTGCTCACAATGTTGTGACTTTGGTTTATATTATGACCATATTTTACCTTACTTAAGGGAAGGACGGTGCTAACCTCATAGAGTTTCCATGGCATTTGGGCTAAAGGTTTACAAATGATGCCTAAACAATCTATAGAGCCAAACCAAACTTGATTGAGAAAATTGGTAATATCATATCCACAACATTGTTTCTCTTTGGCAGGAGATGACAACCCAATACCCACAAATTCCATGGCAATGAAATTTCCACCACCAATTATAAAAGTGTGATATGAAGTGCTCTTCAGGAACATCAATGAAATGTAGATAATTGGATTGATTTTGTCTAAGAATTTCCCTATTTGAATCGATTGTGTTTGTTTCCATCATGTATAAGATGTTGGAGTCTTTTCAAGAACCCATTCTTCTCCCTTTGGTTTAATTGAGTGTGTAAGAAAATAGGACTAAGGAGCTGTCCGATTGAAATTTTTGGAGTTATCATTTAACTCAGAGACATAAAGGATTAGTGAGTGCCCCTAATATTCAAGATTTGGATATTGTAAGAAATGTTGTCACCAGTTCTATGTTCATGGAAGATGCATTTTTGAAACTTAATGTTGGAAATGGACGTTAAAGATAAAATAGTCAATCATGTTGAGGAACTATATTGCAAAATATTTATACAAGTGGATCCCTATACTTCATTTTATATTTCAAGTGGAGTGACCAAAGATTTTGACAAAGGATTGTTAATGTTTATGCCATTATTATAGTTCTTTGCATTTCAATAGATAAGAGCAACATAAGAACAAGATCACTGAGAAATACACATTCACAAGAGACACAACATTTATCCTGGGAAACCCTCTTGGGAAAGAAAACCCAGCAAAAACTTCCTTATCATAAATTGCCAATACAATGTCAAGAGATAACTCAAACCAATACATATATTCCTCTCCAAAAGATGCACGACTCTTCTCCCTCTCTCTCATTGGTAAGTTGCAGCGTACCTCTTAAGAATGAGCAAGTGTGTTGTGTGTTAAAGTGAGGCGCTAGCCTCTCTATATATACAAGACTGGCACATGTGAAGGGTCTTCACTGGCAGGGCTGACCTCTCACTCTGGGTGGGTAAACCCACCTTTAATTTATTTCTGGGTCTCAATAATAACTGTTGGGGATGACTTCTTATTCTTCCTATTACAATTGTCTGTTGACCAATCCGCAAAAGGGGATTTGGTCCTAATACAATTACCGACATGATTAATCCACAATGGGGATTAATCCTATGAATAA
>JZKD02S2222750.1:2240479-2251282 GCA_000966675.3 Picea glauca | reverse complement strand
GAGTGTATTATAAGTCAAAGTGAATACAAAATAAATTATTTCAATAATAATTTTAATGGAGAAATTAGAAGTGGACCCAACCCTAAAATAAGGAAAGTGGGGCCAAGTGACCTAGCTGATCTTTTTAAGGAAGCTACTTGGAGAGTATAAATAAGAGGCAAGGCTCTCTCATTTGAATCACACTTGATCATATTGAATATATATAGGTGTCTAAGGTATACAAATGATATCTAAGCCGAAATTCTGAGGAAAGTGAAGAAAAGAAGGCCGAAATGCAAGGAAGAATAAATTATTTTGATGGTGCTTTCTAAGGTTGATGCATGGTTTATGCATGGTTCAGATTTATTGGTACAGGTTTACAGTGGTATATCTCACAGTGATGGTGTAATAGTGGTTCCATCATTCTAATTCTACTTTAGGGTTGCATGATGGGGCAATGACAGGTGGTTGTAGCCACCTTCCGGTTGTAGCTGGAGAACATTGAGGGTTGTAGCCTCCTTCTGGTTGTAGCCAGAGATTTGGGGAGTTGGAGCTTCCCTCAGGTTGTAGCTTGAGAACCTAGGGGGTTGGAGCCTCCTTCCAGTTGCAGTTGGAAAACAAAGGAAGTTAGTGCTTCCAATCAATGTAATTCTTCAAGACATATAAGAAAAAACATTCTGTGGTTTTCTCTTGATTTGGGTTTCCACGTAAAACACTGGTGTACTATATATGTGTGTGATTGTTTATTTATTATTGCTCATTATTGGATAATAATTCTACATTGATATAACATTTGAAGAAAAATGATTATAATTATGTTATTATTGATTCACCCCCCCTCTCAGTAATCCAACACAACTAATAGATCCAAGGGAAAACATCTTGATAATGGACAAACTATACTATAGGGAAATTCTTATGTACAACTTTATACTCATAAAAATGATGGAATCTATCACTGAATGCCAATGTGTTGAAAGTATGCCTTGGGTATGTGTTTGTATTCCTCCTTTTCCTTACAACATCACAATTTGTATAGTCCTATTTTATGCATATTAGAGACCCGATGGAATTTGTGGACCCAATCTAAGCAGATTAAACCTGTCTCCCCATCATCCTGTACTCAAAGAAGGATGTCATATAGGACTATTTCCAATATTTATAGATAGTCCCCTTGCCATCTAGACTCGTTTTGAATAAACTATCATAAAAAAATGATCTTACAGAGTTGCATAAAATTTTTCCTACCTTTTTCCTGGAGCCTTTGGGGATGACCAATTGTTATCTATAAGAACCAATTGCTTGAATATTTTGCACGTATACCCCCATCCATGAAATCCATTTTTGGATATTCCATTTCCTATAATGGAGGGGATTAAAACAATTTGATATCTATTTCACAATAAGGTCCTAAATGGCCTAATAAGATCCCAACCTTTTCTAGACTCTTAAAATTCCCAATGCATCTCTTTCGATAATAGCTGCCAAGACTTCCACACCTTTCTGAAGATTCTTGAAATTGATATCCAAAAATCATGTGCTCCACTTATAATCATTTTGAGCACAGTGAAGAGCATAAACTATTCACACCTAGAACCTTTATCATCTAGAGATGCACCCAATTTCTATCAACATTGGTTATATACAACTGTCGTTACATATGCCATTACAATTTAAATCAAAGACTATTTTTTAGTAGAAGGTTTGGTTGATATTGTTGTCCTAGTTTTGCCTCTTTGGTTTTCCATCTTTTCCAAGTGTCTAGCTGATTTCTCAGGTTCTAGAAATTTGCAACTAGTTTGAGTCCTACACTATATGTGTGAGGCCTAAGACTTATGTACCATTCTTGTTTATTGAGAGGTCAAAGATGTTTCCAAGAGTCCTTCCAGAATAAAGAAGTGGTACCATTTCCTATTTCCCAAAAAGCGTGATCTTGGACAAGAGATCTGTTGCGTTCTGTTGTATTCCAAATCAGAGATCTGCCTTGGCTATTGTTCCATCTAATCAACCGATCTTCCCTAGTTGTGCTATCATATTTGTGCCTCCATAATCTAGCCCATATTTCGATTGGTTTTGTGAGACACCTCCACCAAATTTTCACTCCAAGGACCTAGTTGAGGATTTGGGGGTCTCTCAGACCCAGGCCTCCTGCTTGTTTCGGTTTAAACAATTCCTTCCAGTTAACCAAGGCCCATTTGCAACCTTTCTTTGTTCCCTTCCAAAGGAAATTTTTCTAAATGATTTTGATGGTGTTGAGGACTGAAATAGGAGCAATCAATGCAGAGAAAATATATAAGGGAATAGTTTGAAGGACTTATTTAAGGAGGATTAGGAAACTAGCCAAGTTGAGGGTTTTGAAAGTCCAAGAGCTGAGTCTTTTTTCTAGAGAGGTAATCAGACCCTCCTAGGAGCTATTACATAAAGCATTGTCAATGAGAGGTACTAATAGGTAGTTGGATGGAAGGGAGCCCATGCCAAAGCCAAGGATTCATAGAATATAAGATTAAATGGCTCTAGGGGTGTTGAAGAAAAAGATCATGGATTTGTCTTGATTCATGGTTGTACTGGAAGCCACGCTAAATTCATTGAGAATTTCTCGTAAGCATGTTGATTCACGTTCAATGGGGGAACCTGTCTTCATTGTTTCTTCTACAAACTGTCTGTGTGAGATTAGGGTGTTCATCCATGAAGGGAAATCCCTTGGAGAGAGCCTTCCTCTATAGTGACCTTGATTTAACGGCTCAATCCTTCCACCATGATAATGAAAAGGAAGGGGGAGAGAGGATCACCTTGCCTAATTCCTTTGGAAGAAGAGAAAGGTCGGGATGGGATTCCATTGATTAAAATAGAAAAGAAGGTTGTTGAGGTTAACTCAAGAATCCAGCTGACCCAGTCAGGGCTGACCCTAGAGGAAAGTAAGAGGGCTTGGGTGTACTGCCAACTGAGTGTGTCAAAAGCTTTGGATAGATCAATTTTTAATAACATACTAGGTGTTCTTGTGAGTTTCAAAGAGTGGATAAACTCATGTGAAAGGAAGATGTTATCCATGATTTGATGACCTTCCAAATAACCAGAATATTCCTGAGATATAATATGAGGAAGAATTGATTTAAGTTGAAGAGCTATTACCTTAGTTAGGATATTGTAGACGAAGTTACACAAAGTGATTGGAATGAACTGTTTGGGGCTTGTTACTCGCTCCACCTTTGGAATGAGGGTGATGAACGTAGAATTAAGAACCGAAAGAACTTTCCCTGAGTTTATGGAGTCTTCTATGAGCTACCACACCTCCTCTCTAACTAAGGCCCAACAATGGTGGAAAAAATCGATAGTGAAGCCATTCGGTCCTGGAGCCTTCCCTACCGAAATGCATTTCATTTCTTGGTCGACCTCCTCAATTGTGATTGGTCTTAGGAGAGATGCGTTATATTCGGGGGTGACAAGAGAGGGAATATGCTTTGTTATTTTGCCAATTGTTGTTGACCTATCTGATTGTGGTTTTGTAAGAATATTTTGGTAATAGTTGACAAGTTCCTTCTCCATTTCAGAGTGGGTGTGAGGATGCAACCTTGGGCATATTCTAATTTTGTTATCCTAATGATATGTCTTCGTTGGATCATGGAGTGATGAAAAAAATTGTTGTTTTTTCCCCCTCCCTTAGCCATTGTATTCTGGATTTTTGACACCATGAGATTTCCTCCCATGCATATCTATCCTCTAACTTCTTCTTGACCCTTACTTCTTCTTCCTGTAATTGTTTTGTGTAACCTATATGAATGATCTCATGTTGGATACCGTTCATCCTTTGTTTGAGATCTTGTTGGGCTTGAAAAATGTTCCCGAAGGTTGCTCTGTTCCAAATCTTAAGTGTTGCTTAAAATTTTTCATATTTTGTTGAAAGTGATACATCAGAGAGTCATGCGATATTGTTGCATCCTCCCACCATTGATGATGATGCTCTTGAAAATTCAGGTGAGTGAGCCAGAAATTCTCAAAGTGGAAGGGTCTTTTCCTGGGTGTGTTGGTTGCGTCTATCCAAATATGAACAGGCCAGTGATTCGAGAATCCGATATGGCCAAGATGCTTGCTTCCATTAAAAATCCTTCCATCATTAGTGGTTCATAAATTAGGAAAAGGTCCAACCTACACTCTATATGATGAGATCCAGATCTCTTGTTGGACCATGTGTAGTTCCCATTGATTCTCTCTATGTTGATTAGACCTACATCTTAAATGGTTTCTTTAAAATCTTTTGAATCGTGCTCTAGCCTACATATTCCCACCCATTTTTCTTTGAGGGAGGTGATAATATTAAAATACCTTCGTAATATCGAGTGTGGTCCTCTCATGATGCTTCTTAAATGACGAAGACTTTGAAGGAAGTTTTTCTTGTCTTATTGCGACTGGGGGCCATAAACATTGGTGATGATGCCTTCTTTGTCTAATCCTATTAATCTGTATTCGATAGATATTGTCAATTCCATGGATAAAGAACCCTCCAAGAGGAAATTTGATGGATTCCACAAAATTACCAGTCCCCCAACAACCCCTTTAGAGTCTGTGTGAATGGTGTTTTTTTGTTTCCAACATTGGCCACAAATGTGTTATGCTTCTATCCCAACACATTTGGTTTCCTGAAGGAGAAGTATATCTAGGTTCTCATCCATGATGCACGTTCGAAGAAGTCTTTGTTTACTTTTTATGTTCAATCCCCTGATATTCCATGTGATAATATTCATGAGGAAGAGGGAGTGGGGAGGGGTGGAAAACTGTCTAAGATCAATTGCTTATGTCCAGAGTTTACCAGGAAGTGGCCTACCTCTTGAATTAGTTACTGAGTGGATTTACGCCCACACCTTTTTTCATCTTTGTCTTTGTTGTGTGTGTCCTTGAGAGGGTCTTTATGTATGCCCAACTCTGTATGTTTCCCCAATAGTAGATTCCATGTAGACATTGTGGGGATTTCTTAGTTTATTTGGTGGTGCTAGTCCTAAGGTCTGTACCTGAATGCTAAAGGGCAATGCTAGGCCACTTGAGTTGTTGGAAGGATTGGTTTTTTATGAATTAGGTTTGTTTTTTTTGATGGCCAACTGATAGATCGGTTTTTAAGGACGGGAATCTAGTCAGACTGTTCAACAATATGACTCTAAGGTTTCCCTTAGCTGGTGGCATGCATTTTGGTAAGCAAATAAAGATATGAAGATAAAACAAAGGAAATACAAACAAGCATACAATTTGTCACTTGTTGTATGAAATTTCAAATCCAAAACATTTACCTAGACACAAATCATCCAAATAGGTTGTATTACAATAAAATATTCATTGAAACAATAGATGAGATTAGGTTGCATGACAATAAACAGTTCATTGAGACAATAGCTGGAAGGAAAAGAAGCAATACATTGCATACATTTCAATTTTCATATAGATAAGATAATAAGACAAACAATATTTGAGAAAAAATGATCTATCACCAAAAAAATATATTCACCAGGTGGGGAACTTAATAGTTTTATGCTTCAAGGCCCAGCCAAAATCCTGATCCATATCCCTCGATGAATTTTCTAGAATACCTTGTATGACCCAACATCAACCTTAGTTGTTTGACTGATGTAGGTGGTTCTAACTCCAAAATGAATGCAATCTTAGTTGGGTCTGCCAATAGTCCCTGTTTTCACACTACATGTCCTAACATAATTCCAAACAATGCGTAAAAAATGCACTTCTTCAAGTTCAATGAAATTTGACATTGCCTGCAGCGATCCAACATAAGTCTAAGAACTTCTATATGATCCTTCAGTAGACTGAACATTGTTTATTCATCCAAGTAGACTTCTAGGAACTTATGGATGAACTCCTTGAAGGCTGCAACTACTATCCTGGAAAACACCACAGGGGCATTCTTCAGTCCAAAGGGCATAATCATGTACTGATAACTTCCCCATTCCATCGTAAAAGTGGTCTTGTGTTGATCCTTTGACGCGATTCTTATATTATGGTACACAGAGAATCCATTTGTAAAGGAGTACATTTCTTGGCCTCCTACGTTATCCAGTACCTTATCCATGAATGGTGTTGGAAATGGATCATGTAAGCATGTGTCATTTAAATTCCTTAGATCTACACAGATCATGATTTCTCCCGTCTTCCTGTCCTGGAACACCATCTGACTGATCCACTCTGATTCTTCTTCCAGTTCAATAATTCCTACGTCCAACATTCTATATATTTCATCTTTTACCTTTTCCTTATACCTTGGATTTAGCCTATAAGGCCTCCGACGGACTAGCTTAGATCCTAGTTTCAGTGGGATCTTCATCTCTCCCAAGTCTCCTGCTATTCCCTTCATATCTAAAAAAGTTGTTGGAAATAAGTCTTGGTATTCTTGCAATAAGTTTTCAATCTTGTCAACTGTCTCCTCATTCCAATAGTCCCCCATCTGCACAAACTTGGGATTCTCTTTTGTCCGAATGTTTACCTTCTGCGTCTTTATCGGCTGTGTATAAGAGGTAAATTCTAGCTCTGTCACTAGTTATATGCCAAAAGAAATGTCCCAAGGAACCATATCTTTGGGAATCAAACTTGGGATAGTGATGAAAAACTCCCACTAATTAATAGTTAGACCACAACGTAGTCGTCACCTTAGAGAACCTTTTATGGTGAAACATTGCTATTTATTTCTTATTTAAGTGAAAATAATATGAGTTATCTTTGGAGAAAAGAAAGCCAATTTTTTTATCAAGACCTCAAATTTATAGCGCATTCACAAGCATTTATAAATTCTTGACAACCTTTGAATGTGATTGGAAATTGATTGAATTTGTTGCATTTATTTTAAGTGACAAAATTATGGATTTATGTACAAACGAGTCAACCAAAATAAGTACACATCCTCATCTGAAAGAATTGTCGAATATAAATTATATAGAAACCATGAAGTTGACATTCAAGTAGCCAAGGCTCATCACCACAACTCAATACTCCAATTATTCTAGCCATTTGGCTTAGATAGGTTTCTAATCAATGCATTAGCATGATATTGGAAAGGCACCTAAGAGAAAATGAGAATTAAGGTAACTTAGTTTGAGTCGAATTCAACAATATAGAAGGAAGGATTGCATCTTTCTTAGAATACATATATAAAGTAAAAAAATTCCCAACATGATATCGACACATGAGTTGTTGTCTTGAAGATGCCAAATAGGAATTTGTATAGAATGCTCTCTTCTTGAGCAACCCTAGTCTACCATCATAATCTACTAAATTTAGTTTTCGCACAAAAGGTTGTCCAAATCCAAACAAGGCACGACTTCCATTAACATTCGAAATTGTTTATGGACATGCATAATTAATGTTTTTACAATCTGTTCTTATAATGATTAAGAAATCAACTCATGAATGTCTTGTAGAATAAAATGCACTCTTTTCTTAGGGATCCAACATTATGAAAGGGATAATGACATCAACAATGGTATTCAAAAGACTTGCAGGGGAAAATCCAGACCAAACAAGGGTAATGATAATGATTGGGCCAATGGTCTTGATGATTAGAATTCTACTACACGGTATGTCTATAATCTTGGTTCAGGTCAGACGCAGAGTATTGGAAACAATCCCTACCCTGGAGGATGGGAATCAATTTTATATTGACATATCCTCTTCGAGTTTAGTTTTTGGTAGGAACCTATGACTACTTTATGGTATGGAAGTCAAAGTGACATTCATATTGCCAAGCATCCATTTGAACACCAACACACCAAGCACTTTGAGATCCACATGCAGTTTATATGACATATTATTCAAGATCAGATTATCAACTTAACCCTCTAGTGTACAAAATTGTTGGAAGGTTTATAGTTGGGAGTAAGCTTGTCATTGATGGCAAGAACAGTGATGGAAAAGATCAGCGATGGCAAAGAAAAACGATGGCAAAGATCAACGATGGCAAAGAATAGCGATGGCAAGAACAAAAAAATCGCGAAGCGACAAAATTGTGAAGGTGGACGAAATTGTGAAGGAATCCTGGCCATCCATCGGGGACAGTCGTGGACTGTTGATCAAGAGGATGCATGGCGGAAGATCGTCATATCGCTGACTGGAAAGTTAAAGGAACAGGGTTCCCTAACTTCTTGAATTTGCAATATGTGAAAATGTGAAATAATCTCAACTGTTAGATCGAGGCCAAATATGGACCGTTGATCAGGCACAACAAAGGCTTGTGGAGTTGCGAAGTCTCGATAAAATATTGACCGTTGATCCAAGAGGGATGTGTGGCAGAAGATCAGAGCATGTCAAAGACTCCATTTTGGGGTTTTGCGTATCGCGACTTGGAGTGAGGAGAACCTCCATCACAGGAATCACGAGATGTGAACTCATGATAAGATCTGGACCGTCAGATCACCAAGGGTTCTGGACTATTGATCTAAGCTCCATTTCGGAGTTTCTCCTATCGCGACTTGGAGTGACAAGAACCTCCATCAAAGAAATCACGAGATGCGAATTCACGATGAGATCTGGACCGTAGATTCATCGAGATCATGAACCGTTGATCTCAGCTCTATCTCGAAGTTTTGTGAATCGTGACTTGGAGAGGCAAGAAACAATACCACAGGACTGTCGAAATCACGATATGCAAAATCGTGATATGATCTGAGCCATTGAATCAAGATCACATCTGGACTGTTGATCCGACTCACGTCAGCAAACCACGTCAGCTAAGAACACGTGGCACAACCAGGCAATGACAAGTGTCAACCTGATTCAACATTTCAGGCACATGTAAGTCATGAATCAAAGTGACACGTGGAAGTTATTCGACACGTGTCAATCCACATGTGATGTCAGCAGGTTTACATTACTTCAGAGTTTTGGAAATGAGGAGTTGGAGATGTAAAAGAACATTCACCACAGGAATGCCGAAATCGTGATTTAATTGTAGCCGTCAGATCAAGGTGTGATCTGGATCGTCGATCTGACTCCATTTCAGAGTTTCGTGAATCACAATTTGGAGAGGCAAGAACTCCTACCATAGGAGTCCCGAAGTCACAATATATGAAATCACGAAGAGATTGGGACTGTCGAATCACTTAGAGTGTGGACCGTTGATCCGACTCCATTTCGGAGCTTCAGATATCGAGACATGGAGCATCAAGAGACTCTACCATAGGAGTGTCGAAACCCAAAAATGACGAAATGCGAAACACATTTTGGCTCAACCTATGGTCACAACCATTGGTCACATCGGTGGAAGATGAAGGAGGGAGCTAGAGTAGCCAAGCTATTTTTCGGAGCTCGTGACATGGAGAGTCAAGATTTCTCATCGGCGAATCCCCGATTTGCGAAAGTGAAAAACGAATAAATAACAATAGAGTTAATCCAATGGTGCTGGTAAATATGAACATGATCAGAGGGATAATGTTGCCCCTCGCAGTCTAACTACTGGAAACCATTGATGGTTTCTACCAGAGGATGCGAAGAGACTTCTGTGTGATTTCCAGAGGAGCTGAAGAGTTACATGGAATCTACCAATGTAATGAAGATGATTCGTGGGGGAAATTGACAGCTGGATGAGGGTTGGAGCTCGTAACTGAAACAGAAAAGATGAGCTCAACTGTAACAGAGAAAATGAAGAGTCTCAACTGCGAGAGAGAAAAAGGAATATATGCATAACACCTAGTGATGATAAACACAGGGGTTGAACTACCAGAGAAGCTGAAGAGTCGTGATGATAATCACGTAGAGCACTCGAGATGTGGAGTAATTTGGTGTGAAGTGACCATGCAGAGGCATTGCAAATATTGCATGCACAAAGATAACATAGACTATAATAATGCTGAACAAAGAAGAGAGAAGTGTTGTCGCTGTGGAGGAGAATTCAGGGGTGTGAAAGGAGGCAGAGTGCAAGAGGAGAAATGCACAGTCGATAAATGGTGCATTGAAGGGATATGGCGCATAGAGCATAAAAGGCATAAGAATAGAAAGTGTAAGGGGTGTGCAGAAGACACTGATGCAGACAGGGCAGAGTAGTGTAACATAACAGCGAGAAGGCTGGTAAGCCATTGGATAACTTTATATCGTTGTAATAATTTTTAGTAGCAAATAATTTATAATTCGGGGAGGTTGGGAGGTGCTAGGGAGGACTGGTGTCCTCAGAAGTTCAAGTGGGTGCTTGAACATAAGGAGTTGGTGCTTCCTTCTAGTGGGTGCTAGAGAAAACAAAGAGTTGGTGCTCTCAGCAAGTAGCAACTTGCAAAACTGAGGTTGTAGACTCATTATGAGTTGGTGCTCATATGTATGATAATGTAAAGAATGTAACTATTACTTATCATATAAAGAAAAAGAGGATTTTACCATGTATGGGTTTCCTTGGGAAATATCTGTCTCTGTGTTTCTCATATATGTGATTGATGTTGAATGTGCCTTTGTTTATTTCCCTGCATTATTGTCATCATCATTGAGTGCCTTATAAAGTTTTTAAAAGGAAGCATAATTGTTTAAGAACGGTAACAACTGATTCACCCCCCCCTCTCAGTTGTCCAACAATTGGTATCAGTGTCGACCCCTTTTATCTAAGGTTAGATCCTAGAGCTTAAACATGTCAAGCTATGAAGGAAATTCAACCAATAAGGACCCTCTGTTCAATGGAACAAACTTTTCCTTATGGAAAGTTAGAATGAGAACCTACATAATGGATTTAGGTGCAGATGCCCGGGATGTGGTAGATACTGGTTATGTAAAGCCAGTTGTGCTAGCTAATAAGGATGACAAACTAGAATTTAGCTTCAACGCTAAGGCTATGAATGCTATCTTGAGTGGGCTTGCAGA
>JZKD02S2222750.1:2213887-2227830 GCA_000966675.3 Picea glauca | reverse complement strand
AGTTTTAATAGTGTTTAATATAATATAAGTCATAGTACTTGTAATTAATTGGATTGTTTATATAGTTAATGTAGGAAGGGGGCATTAGTTAGGCTTGGTTGTTTTTAGGGTTATAGTTTTTTATATTATTACTTATTAGTACTTCTTAATTTATGCTTAAATTTAATGTAAAAAGTTTAGTGAACTAGTTACTATATTATGGAAAGGAAGCTTTCAATTAGGGTTTAGGTTTAATTTTTAGTTGATTAGAATGAATCTAGGGTTTGTTTTATAGTAGTTTTAAATAGTGTATTTAGTGATGAATAGGGTTTGTTTTATAGTAGTGATAAATAGTGTATTTAGTGATGAATAAATAGTGTATTACTTATTAGTACTTTTTAATTTTTGTTTAAATTTAATGTAAAAAGTTTAGTGAGCTAGTTACTATATTATGGAAAGGACTTTCAATTAGGGTTTAGGTTTAGTTTTTAGTTGATTAGAATGAATCTAGGGTTTGTTTTATAGTAGTGTTAAATAGTGTATTTAGTATGATTAGGTCCAAGCATTGAAAGTTTTTGTAAGAGTTGTTTTTAGTATTTGTTAGATTGTGTTTTTAGTATGATTTTTAGTATAATTAGGTCTAGGTATTGAAGTTTTTTGTATATATATAGATAATCTTAATAATTTTAAGATACTAACTAGTAGGGTTTAGTTTGTGTTGTAAGTGATTAGGATGTAACATAGTAGGAATTTTAATAGGTGTCTATAATTATAATTTATAAAGTAGGTAATACAGGTTAGTTAGACCCCTAAGTCTATGCAATGACACAAAGGAAAAAAGAAGAAGGGAGGTTTCATACATGTTTTGATCTATGAGGCTCTCTTAAGTTGGTTGATTAATGGGTGCCAAAAGTTGCTCACCTCTAGGCCATCGTCTGTGTTCATATTGTTGGGGTGCTTGATTATTTCAAGAGCTTCTCTTAGGCATCTCATGTAGTAATGATCCTCCTTTCCTAGTATCTTCTTATCCTCCAGGAAGACATGATGTTTGGTCTTAAGTGAGTGTTCTGCTAAGGTCAAGGTGCGAATGCATTCATTTCTAATGTCTGCTCCATGTTCCTTAATCCTTACCTGAAATGATCGTCCGGTTTCCCCAGTGTAACATTTCCTGCATGAACAAGAGACCTTGTAGATGCCTTTTCCTTGTTGTTGGTCTATAGGGTCTTTTACAGACTTCATTCTTTGTTTGATCGTAACTAGGGGTTTGAAGGAGGTTGTAATTTCTTTCTTTTTTAAAACTTTTGCAATCTTGTCTATGACACCCCAAATGTAAGGAAGAAAGGCCTTTATGTTGGAGGTTTGATCATTCTGTATACGGGTCCTATTATCCTTCCTATCCATTGCCTTTTTGATGTCTGTATCTCTATATCCAATGTTATTAAATACGTTAGTTAAGTGGTCTACTTCTTCCTTAAGATGTTCTTTGTCGGAAATCCTTGTTGCCCTTATCATCATGGTGTTGAGAAACCCCATCTTTTGAGAGAGATGGTGGTGGGAATCCGCATGAAGGTAGTTTTCTGTGTGAGTTTCCTTCCTAGAGACCTTGTGTCCCAGTGTACCATTATGTTTTCTAGTCATAAGAATGTTTAGGAAGGGTATGTTGTTGTTTTCTTCTAGTTCCATGGTGAATTTTATGTTCTCTGAAATACCATTGAGGTGTTCAAAGAATCTATCTAGTTCTTCTTTGCCATGAGGCCATATGACGTTGGTATCATCAACATACCTTTTCCATCTAGATGGTTTAAGGGGATATGTTTCAAGGACATTTTTCTCGAACTTCTCCATGTACAGGTTGGCTACAATTGGGGATAAAGGGGATACCATGGCTACTCTGCTTGTTTGTTCGAAAAACTCTCCTTGGAAATTGAAGAAGGTTGATTTTAGACAAACTTCTGCTAGTTTGGTTGTTTGAGGGTCTGCAACCTCGTTAATAACTTGAATGACCTCATTTAATGGGATCTTTAGGCAGGGTTCATCCCCTTGGGGTGTGTTTCTCCAAAGCATTTCCAGTAAAAGAAAATTGTGAGCAAGCCAAATAGGTGGAAACATAAGCTAAATTAGGGATTGACTTTGATGACTTCGATGCCTTATGGAAAGCCATTTTACCAATTGTAGAACAAATTTTTCCTTTAATCTATTATCCTTCAAGTGGAAATAAACAAGACTCTTGCTTGTCAAGATAAAGGCACCATCAGTACAAATTTTCCATTTTACAGAAAATATGATCATTGCTTACAATCTTTCAAGTGATGAGTTGCATTCTAGAATTTTAATCCTAACAAATTTAGGACTTCTAGGGTTGGGTTCAAAACCTATGGACACATCTAGTGTGAGAACAAGGTTCAATATTTTGGTGACCTTATACCTAAGATTTCATTTGTATTCTCTTTGAGCCAACACCAATATGGGTAGAGCCTACTCTCTATGAAAAGATGGAGAAGTGAGATTTTATTGTTCAAGTTTCCACCCTTGCTTCAAGTGGCTTTGTTGGATTCTTTTCGGAAGAGTGATTTGGAAAGCCCCAGGTTATGACAACATTTATTACTGAAATTATTGGATATTTGACCAGTCCAAACCAACATGTTAGAACGTGGGTGTCTAACAAGCATGGTGTTCCTCTTGAGCCTTTGATATTTATCAACTCCAAAATAATAAAAGAAAACAAAATTTACTAAGCCACTAAAAAATGAAAACTTAGGCACCAAACCCAACCTTATCTTTTAATTTGCAATGAAATAGATGAAGTCATTCAAGTGCAAGACAAGGACCCAATTGCCCAACTAGACCATGATTAGAATATATTTTCTTGCAATATTCCAACCTAAAAGTCTTCAAATTGCTACAATACTATAGATCTCCAATCCACCTCTCATCGAAATCTTGATTCATTAATGTCGATTCTTCAAACATAAAACAACACTACCCAATTGTAGCAATTCCATCATATCTACCATCCCAACTACTTAGCTCGAGCTTCACTAGACGTTCACATTTATAAACCCATTTGGTAAGGTTAATAAGCTCATTTACAGGGATGGAAAGGAACTTCCTAGAATAGTATTGACCAAAACCCTCACTCCATAGTTTTCCATCTTTGTGATAAACCTCACTGGTTACTAGCAGTTGCAAACACTCAAAATTTGAAATATTTTTTCATCTTGAATTTAAAAAAAAAAACATTATAATTTCAAATTTGAATTCAAGTTCATGAATAACTTTGCAAGGATATTACCTTAAAGTTGGAATATCGGCCATCATAGCCAAATCTTGAAAATACAACAAGTAAATTTATTCAAATGTTTCTGACACAATCATATGTTTCTAACAAAAACATAGATTTGTCTTTACCTTTTGGGGGGTCTTGCATTGACAAAATAGTGTTCGTAATACTTGTTTGTTTACCTGTTTTTTTCCTTCAATATAGATATTGCATATTCTTAATAAAAAAATGATTTCAAAATCCAAAGTCTTCCCTTACAGAGGGAAACCAATATAGGATGGAAGTAGCAATGGCTAATACCAACTCTCTCATTGAATTTTGTTTTGGCAAAACACCAGTTTCCAAATTCCAAAATCTTCTCTTACAATAAAGGCCAATACAGAATAAAAATTAGCAAAGGCTCATAACCAACTATTAGCAAAAAACAAGTTTCCTGAAAAAAAAAACTAGTTTTATTGACATTTGAATGCATGAGGAGTGAGGAAATGAGGCTTTGCTGACAATAGAAGTTGTCCATACTTTTATTAATGCGCTCAAATAAAATAGAACCAACAAATGAAAATGACATTGAGTGCTCAAACCCCATGAACATAAATGCCTAGGCGCATGAAGCTTACAACATATCGTTTCTCTGTTATTTTAATTCTAACCAGTTTAATGATTGGTTTTGTTAACCAATTTTTGTTTTGTAAAATTTCATAGGACTCCAATACAAAAACGAGAGAAAAAGAAGGTATGGAATTACCACTCTGAGCAATCGTTTTCAGGAAATGACCAAATTAGTGATGAATGCTTACCCTCTTTAGATCATACAAAATTACACATCATTCAATTGATCCTCAGAAGAATACAAAAAAGGTTTAAGCAAGGGTTGGCAATTTACAAAGTTTTAAATTTTACTTAGAGCATAGACCCACAAATTTATGCTTAGAACATGGGCATATGAGTTTATACATAGAGTAGAGACACTCTAAGACAACCTACTGATGTTGTGTCCAAGGATGACATAACTTGTATTCCTTGATGCTCAATGAAGAGCCACCATTACATCTTGTCTTTTAATATAAATCTCCACCATCTAATGTGTCTTATGAGATTCTTTATGCAAAGCACTCCAACTTACCTCTAGACCACAACTTGATGGACAAGGTAGGGATAACCATAAAATGGTCTCTACACTTTTTCTAGTAGAAACATCTGTATTAATGATTCAATAGTTACATATACAAAAACATGGATGAAGGCCATAACTTTTCTTCAGAAATTTATGGCCTATTCCTCTCAGCTATAAGATAAAAAATTTATGTAGCCTTTGTGATGAAAACCCAATAACTGCTTTTACAACTAAATCCTTTCCTTTTGAGAGGCACAACTATTACATTTTTTTCAGACATCAAGATGCAGTAAACAAAACATGAGGGGATACTTGAATATTGGCTTCACTGTCATTGTTGATGTTAATGGAAATGCTTTCTGGTGACTTCTATCCATAGTGTCAGTGACCATATCCACCTCATATGTTCTGATAAATTTGACACTGATCTCCATGAGGAGGGATATAGCTTCTTGGGGTTTTCCACCATTAGACAACACTTAGTACTCTACTCCCTAGCCATTTCTTCATGGAGGATGAACCTTGAAGGGTTCTATTCCTTCAACTCTCAATTTAATCTTAAGAGTTCCTTCTTGAAGCTCAATTCCTTTGTTGACACTTTTTTTTTCTAAAGAATTGAATTTCTGCTAATTTGATCTAACCTGGTGTCTTCCATCTCCCTGAGGAGAGATTTGGCTCTTTTTTTTTTAATAGTAACAGGGAAGATTTATATCAATTTATATGAAAGACAAATGCACTGGCCACGCCTATATCAAGTTGGCCCCCTTTTTAAAAAAATATTCTCATTTTTCCCATCTCCATCTGAACTTGGTTGAGGAAATCATTACAAATCTCTCACATACAAGGTGAACAATACCAGTTGAATTTCAAAATACACCGATAGATGTGTCGTGGTCACTAAACTGTTATATGAAAAAAGAAGTGCACAAGACTCATAGGATCTGCTATAGGTAGAAATTTTATCCACCCGTAGAGGGGTCATTTGAAGCTCTGGATTTTGTGGCAGAGAGATGTACATGACATACTTTTGTGGAAGAGAGACATACAAGACATAATTTTGTGGCAGAGAGATGTACAAGACAAATGCCATGGGATATGCTCATTAGAGTGAGATATTTCAAGCATCCTCTCTCCTTTGAACCAAATGATTATTCTTTTTGATATCTATGATATCTCTTTCTGGTGAAAAGAGGAATTTTGTTTCTAACGCTTTGTTAGTGATCTTAGAGTCTCTAATTCCCAATCCACTAGAAGTAAGTTGAAGTAAGATCTGGCCCAACCAACTAGCAATGTTTTTTATCGTCTTGCTTTCTACCTTTCCATAAATATGTTCTGAGGAGCTTCCCATATATTTAAGAACCCCTTTGGGGGCCACTTAATAAAGAATATATATATAAGAGGATTTGAAGGCATCAACTTGATGAGGGTTAATCTCCCATGAGGGGTTAAACAGTTAATCCCCAAGTTGTCTTTTCTATTCTTTTTTCAAGAACGAGGGTCCATGGTAGTGAGTAATTTGAGGGTAATAAGGACTCCAAGGTACTGCAAAGATTTCCAGTTCATTTCAATAGTGAATCTTAGAGTATTGCAATTCCGAGAAGGGTTCTTATTGGGGTACTCAAGGAAAATTACATAATTCTTGCTATTTATTTTTCCTCCCTGACCTTCCAAAATGCCCCCAAGATTGTTTTAAATCATTGCACTAGCTTTCATCCATAGTGGAATGATCTTGTTTGAGTTCCGCTTGTGATTCTAGAAAAAGGAAAGCTAACACATGTTATATTTCCTCCATAGTGGAATGATGTTATTCAAAATGCACTTGTGCAATAAGGAAAGCTAGCATGCGGTAGCTTTTCTCCATAGTGAGATGATGTTGTTTCAAATGATGTTCGATATGTGATAGTGCCTGTGCAAGAAGGAAGGATAGAACACACTAGATTTCCTCCATAGTGGGATGATGTTGTTCGAGATGTTCTGGTGCCTATGCAAGAAGGAAAGATAGCATTTGCTAGATTTCCTCTACAGTGGGATGATGTTGTTCGAGATGCACTTGTACCTATGAAAGAAGGAAATCTAGCACATTCTATCTTTATTCTATAGTGGGATGATGTTGTTAGAGATGCGCTCGTGCCTGTGCAAGAAGGAGAGATAGCATGTGCTAGATTTCCTCCACAATGGGGTGATGTTGTTCGAGATGTGCTCATTCTTGTACAATAAGGAAAGATAGCACACACTATATTTCCTCCACAGTGAGATGATGTTGATCAAGATGTGCTCGAGCTTGTGCAAGAAAGAAAATAAAACATTTTCTAGCTTTCCTCCAGAGTGGTGTGATCTTGTTCAAGATGCGCTCATCCCTGTGCAAGAAGGAAAGCTAGCATGCACTAGCTTTCCTCTGTAGGATTTTCTCCACACTGGGGTGATGTTGTTCGAAATGCACCTGTTCCTATGTAAGAAGGAAAGCTAGCATGCGCTAGCTTTCCTCTGTAGGATTTCCTCCGCAGTGGGGTAATGTTCTTCAAGATGCGCTCGTTCCTATGCAAGAATATAATCTAGCATGCACTAGATTTCCTCCATAGCGGGGTGATGTTGTTTGATATGTGCTTGTGGTTGTGCGAGAAGGAAATCTAGGATGCGCTACCTTTCCTTCGCAGTGGGATGATGTTTTTCGAGATGCATTTGTTCTTGTGCAAGAAGGAAAGATAACACGCACTATCTTTCCTTTGCAGTTGGATGATGTTGTTCGAGATGCGCTTGTGCTTGTGAAATAAGGAAATCTAGCACGTGTTATCTTTCCTCCATAGTGGGATGATGTTCAATATGCGCTCGTTCTTATGCAAGAAATAAATCTAGCACGAGCGAGATTTCCTCCATAGTTGGATGATATTGTTCGAGATGCGCTCTTGTCTATGCAAGAAGGAAAGATAGTATGTGCTAGATTTCCTTCGTAGTGGGATGATGTTGTATCAAATGTGCTCGTGCTAGCTTTCCTTCGTAGTGGGATGATGTTGTATGAGATGCGCTCGTTCCTTTGCAAGAAGGAAATCTAGCACACACTAACTTTCCTATGTAGTGGGACAATGTTGTTCAAGATGCGTTTGCACCTCCGCAAGAGGGAAACGTAGCAAACTCTAGCTTTCCTTTGTAGTGGGATAATGTTGTTCAATATACACTCAGGCCTGTGCAAGAAGGAAAGTAGGCACACACTAGCTTTCCTTTGCAGTGGGATGATGTTGTTCGCGATGTGCTTGGGCTTGTGCAAGAAGGAAAGGTAGAATGTGCTAGCTTTTATCTGCAGTGGGATGATGTTGTTAGCGGAGTGCTTGCGCCTGTGTAAGAAGAAAAGATAGCATGTGCTAGCTTTCCTCCGTAGTGGGATGATTTTTTTCGAGATGCACTCATGTCTGTGAAAGAAGGAAAGCTAGCATGTGCTAGATTTCCTCCGTAGTGGGATGATGTTGTACGAGATGTGCTCGTTCTTGTGCAAGAAGGAAAGCTAACATGCATTAGCTTTGTTTTGTAATGGGATGATGTTGTTCGATATGTGCTTGTGCCTGTGCAAGAAGGAAAGCTATCACGTGCTATATTTCCTCCACATTGGGATGATGTTGTTTGAGATGCGCATGTTCCTGTGCAATAAGGAAATATAGCACATGCTAGGTTTCCTACATAGTGGGATGATGTTCGAGATGCACTCATTCCTGTGCAAGAAGTAAATCTATCACGAGAGATATTTCCTTCGCAGTGGATGATGTTGTTTGAGATGTACTCATGCCTATGCAAGAAGGAAAGATATAACCTACTAGATTTCCTCTGTAGTGGGATAATGTTGTACGAGATGCGCTTGTGCATGTGCAAGAAGGAAAGCTAGCACACGCTATGTTTCCTCTGTAGTCGGAAAATGTAGTTCGAGATGCACTCATGTCTGTTCAAGAGGAAAAGCTAGCACACTATAGCTTTCCTCTACAGTGGGATGATGTTTTTTGAGATGTGCTTGAGCTTGTGCGAGAAGGAAATCTAACATGCACTAGATTTCCTCCACATTGAAATGATGTTGTTTGAGATGCACTCAGGCCTATGAAAGAAGGAAAGCTAGCATGCACTAGCTTTCCTCTGCAGTGGGAGGATGTTGTTTGAGATGCACTCGTTCCTATGCAAGAAGGAAAGATTGCATGCATTATATTTCCTCTGTAGTGGGATGATGTTGCTAGAAATACATTTGTGGTTGTCCAAGAAGGGAAATTAGCACGCGCTAGCTTTCCACAATAGTGGGATGATGTTGTTCGAGATGTTCTCATGCCTGTGTAAGAATGGAATCTAGTACATGATTACTTTCCTCCACAGTGGAATGATGTTGTTTAAGATGCATTCATGCCTTTGCAAGAAGGAAATATAGCACGCATTGGCTTTCCTTCTTATGTAGGAACGAGCATGCTAGTGATGATGTTGTTCAAAATGTGTTGATGCCTATGCAAGAAGGAAAGCTAGTGCAAGAAATCTAGCACACACTAGCTTTCCTCTACAGTGGGATGATGTTATTTGAAATGTGTTGGTGCCTGTGTAAGAAGGAAAGCTAGCACATGCTAGCTTTCCTCCACAGTGGGATGATGTTGTTTGAGATTCATTAGTGCCTGTGCAAAAAGGAAAGCTAGCATGTTTTAACATTCCTCCATAGTGGATGATGTTGTTCGAGATACGCTCGTGCTTATGCAAGAAGGAAAGATAGCACATGCTAGCTTTCCTCCATAGTGGGATGTTGTTCAATATGCGCTCGTGCCTTTGCAAGAAGGAAAGATTGTACACACTAGCTTTCCTCCATAGTGGGATGATGTTCTTCTAGATGCGTTTGTGCCATTGCAAGAAGGAAATATAGCACACGCGAGCTTTCCTCCATTGTGATATGATGTTGTTTTAGATGCATTGGTGCTTGTGAAAGAAAGAAAGCTATCACGTGCTAGATTTTCTCCACTTTGGGATAATGTTGTTCTAGATGTGTTGATGCTTGTGAAAGAAGAAAATATAGCATGTGCTAGATTTCCTCCACAGTGGGATGATGTTCTTCGAGATGTGTTGTGCTGGTGTTTGTGCAAACGCACTAGCTTTCCTCCATACTTGGATGATATTGTTTGATAAGTGTTTGTGCTAGTGCAAGAAGGAAATCTAGCACACACTAGCTTTCCTCCACAATGGTATGTTTTTTTTTTAGATGCGCTTATGCTTGTGCAAGAAGGAAAACTAACACATGCTAGATTTCCTCCACAATGGAATGATGTTGTTCAATATGCATTTGTGCCTGTGCAAGAAGGAAAGATAACATACGTTAGTTTTCCTCCATAGTGGGATGATGTTATTTGAGATGCGTTTGTGCCTGTGCAATAATGAAATCTAGCACGTGTTAGTTTTCCTCCATAGTGGGATGATGTTGTTTGAGATGCACTTGTACCTGTGCAAGAAGGAAAGATACTAGTTTTCCTCTACGGTGGAATGATGTTGTTCGAGATGCACTTGTTCTTGTGAAATTAGGAAAAATAGCATCCACTAGCTTTCCTCCATAGTGGAATGATGTTCGAGATGTGCTTGTTCCTTTGCAAGAAGGAAATCTAGCACATATTTTGTCCATAATGGATAGATGTTTTTCAAGATGCGCTCTTCCCTGTGAAAGAAGGAAAGATGGCACGTGCTAGCTTTCCTCCATAGTGGGATGATTTTGTTCTATATTCTCTTGTGACTATGAAAGCAGGAAGGATATCATGCAGTAGATTTCCACCATAGTGGGATGATATTATTCGAGATGTGCTTGTTCCTATGCATGAAGTAAAGCTATCATGCACTAGATTTTCTCCATAGTGGGATGATTTTTTTCAAGATGTTCTTGTGCCTCTAAACCTATCATGCACTAGTTTTCTTTCACAGTGATATGATGTTATTCGAGATGCGTTTGTGCTTGTGCAAGAAGGAAAGTTAGCACATGCTAGCTTTCCTCCAAAATGGGATGATGTTTTTCGAGATGTGTTGGTGCCATTACAGGAATGAAATCTACTATGTGCTAGCTTTCCTACACAAGGGAATGATGTTCTAAATGCACTAGTGATTGTGCAAAAAGGAAAGCTAGGATGCACTAACTTTCTTGCATAGAGGGATGATGTTGTTTGAGATGTGCTCATGGTTGTGCAAGAAGGAACTAGCATGTGCTAAATTTCCTCTATAGTGGGATGATGTTGTTTGAGATGCGCTCATGCTTGTGCAAGAAGGAAAGCTAGCGCACACTAGCTTTCCTCCACAATAGGATTATGTTGTTTGAGATACACTTGTGCTTGTGCAAGAAGGAATGTTAGCACACACTAGATTCCTCCATAGTGGAATGATGTTGTTCAGAACACATTTGTGCAATAAGTAATGCGAGGACACACTAGTTTTCCTCTACAGTGGAATGATGTTGCTCGAAATGCATTTGTGCTTGTGAAAGAAGGAAAACTAGTATGCACTATCTTTCTTTCACAATGGAATGATGTTGTTTGAAATGCACCTATGCTTGTGCAAGAAGGAAAGATAGCACACATTTTCTTTCCACCACATTGGAATGATGATGTTTGAAATGCACCCATATTTGTGAAAGAAGGAAAGATAGCATGCACTAGATTTCCTCCACAGTGGAATGATGTTGTTCGGGATGCACTTGTGCTTGTGCAAGAAGGAATGCTAGCACACATTAGCTTTCTCACACAATGGATAAATGTTCGAAATGTGTTTGCTCTTATTCATGAATTAAAGCTAGCTTTCCTCCACAATGGAATGATGTTTTTCGAAATGCTCTTGTGCTTTTGCAAGAAGAAAATCTAGTAGGTGTGAGTTTTACTCGACAATGGAATGTTGTTGTTTGAAATGTGCTTGTTCTTGTGCAAGAAGAAAAGATAACACGTGCTATATTTCCTCCACAATGGGATGATGTTGTTGGAAATAAACTTGTGCATGTGCAAGAAGGAGTGTTAGCACATGGTATCTTTCTTTCCATAGTGGAATGATGTTGTTTGAAATGCGCCTGTGGTTGTGGAAAAAAGGAAAGCTAACACATGCTAGTTTTCCTCCATAGTGGAGTGATGTTTTTTGAAATGTGCTTGCACTTGTGCAAGAATGAAAGATAGCACACACTATCTTTTCCCACAATGGAATGATTTTTTTCGAAATGTTCTTATGTTTCTGCAAGAAGGAAAGCTAGCATGTCCTAACTTTCCTCCACACTGGAATGATGTTGTTTGAAATGCATTTCTGCTTGTGTAAGAAGGAAAACACCACATGCTAACTTTCCTTCACAGTGGAATTTTGTTGTTCAAAATTTCCTTTTACTTGTGCAATAAGGAAAAGTATCACATGTTAGATTTTATTCATTGTGCAATGTTGTTGTTGTACTAAAATGGAATTATTCCTAATGATTGCCATACTTAGTGTTTTACCTTTGTGTGTGCCTTTTTATTGGCTATAGAGAAAGATAAGAAGATACATAAATACAAAATAACTATTGTATTCAAATATGATATTGTCGTGGGATTTAGAGTTGTTCTTGTCTTAGATGGAAATCGAGCAATAACTAGCTTTCTTTCACTGTGTAATGTTGTTGTTGGCAATGCACTTATGCTTGTGCTAGAAGGAAAGCTAGTGGGCATTAGCTATCCTATAGGCACAATTAGAATGATGAAAGTAATGTTCTAGGGGTGTCTTAGTCTTAATGATCACCATGGTTAGCTATTTTCGTGGGTTATACACTTTTTCTTATTCTTGTTCATTTTGTTACAAGTACAATGAAAGCAGAAAATGATGACATTGTGCAACAAAGGAATAATTAATATAGTGTGCACAATGCTGAAAAATGCTTGGAAATGGAAATAAAAGGAGAAGAAGTGTAACATCCCACTCTTGCACATGCAGAGAGGACTTATTCTTTGAGGACACTTGCATGCAAGTGATCCGGTTCATCATACGATCAATTTTTATTATTATGATGTTGGGATGTTGTGGATCTGATGATATGTTATTTTTTCTATATTTATATCAATAGGTGCTATTGAATGGTTTCTCTTGAGTGTGCATGAATCTGGACGTTAGAGGATGCCGATGGCATCGATGAATCTCCTTGGACTCCAGATTGAGTCAGGGAGTGGACTGTTATGGTTTGAATGTTGTTGATATGACATATGTGACACGTGAATGATGTTGATTTTTATCGTTGACATGTTTCATTGATGAATGCAGGTTGACGATAGCTTGTTGATCAGACTCACATTTGGAGTAAAGGGGTCACACACAACAACCAAAGACATTGAGAGAGAGGTGTGGCAACATCCCTGCCACAACCTACTATCACTCCCACCGTCGCTCGAACTGTAGGTTAACGATTACCTAGTTCGAGACATCCCTGATGCCATGAGGGAAGACTGTGGTAGTCGCTCACGATGATTCTAAGAGGAACACAATAAGGAAGGGTCCTTATTCCTTAGAGGCCCTTAGTCTCCCAAAAGATCACCTGACGGATTATTGACTACGGGGGTTTGACGTCTACCAAATTTAGTCAAGAGGTGAGTGGCACCCTTGGAGCACATAGTGCATCTTGAAGGGCGCATCGCACAAATAAAACAGAAAGAGGCAAGTGGCACCCTTGGAGAACATAGTGTGTCCTGAAGGGCACGTCACAATTTTAACTATGGTAAGTTAATAAACCTAGTGCCTAGAAAACTATGTCTCCTTACGACTCGGTCGGCCTTAAAATGAATGATGTATAAGTGAAGTTTAATAACAATTTTTTCCCTTAAGAGATGTTGCCAAGCTTGATGAATTTAAAACCTAGGTCTAAGTAGAATATGTGAACAAAAAAAAAAAATGGACATCCAATAAGTAGGGGGTAAGAAAATTAAAGCATTAATAATTAAAGTAAAATTTTAATGAAGGTTTAATTATTAAAGGGGGTAAATGGTTATTATGTCTAAACTTGCTAATTCTAAACTTAGTTAAAAAAAGGGGGAAACTTAAAGAAAAAGGGGAATGTCTAACTTAGTATGGAATCTAGTCTTTGGAACTTTCTATTTGTGAACTCAACTAGGCTTTTAGTAAGGCGTAATTTATTTAAGAATTGAAAGGGAATAAAGGGACACCGATGAACGTTTTTTGGAACGCTTTTAGGTGGGTGAGGGAAATAGGCTAATTTAATTAATTAATAAATTTATTTTCTGGTGCAACTAAGGGATTGTGTGACATGTTTATGGGGGAGGTTTATCCTCATTGAATTTAATAAAAAAATTCTAATGAGGGTTTGGGAAACAAATCGTTAAGAATAATTTATAAAAAGGGTGGCAGAGGAGGAGTATGGATCATGTCTGGTATGCGTAAGGTGACACTGCTAGAATTTTATCTTGATTGAATTTTTCTAGTGGGAGTTGGGTTACCCAGCTCGGATAAGGAGTGGTAGCTCGCCCTTGCGAGGCGAGCTGAGAGATAAAATTCTCTGGTGTTGTGTGCATGGACCCTTTGTGGCTCGGGGGGCTCAGGGGGAAGAAGAGTACCCCTAGCATTGGCTAGGAG
>JZKD02S2222750.1:2191071-2213728 GCA_000966675.3 Picea glauca | reverse complement strand
TATATATATATATATATATATATATATATATATATATAATTTCAGATTCGATGATCCTTGGTTAAACTCTATTTTATGGGATGTTGGAATTCGTAACTTCTGTGTAAATTCGGTGAAAGGATAATGAATTAGTTTGATTACAATTATGGATTATTGTTTGAATTTTGTTTCATCCTAGACAATTATGGATAAAACTTATGTATCTTGAATTGAGGGATCCCCTTTTTTCACCTTAGTCTTCTCTTATGCCTCTCAACTAGATCTTCCAACCCTAGCATCCCGATCAGAGTTTCTCATGGAGCGTTCCTTCACAAGCACCATTGCATCCATGAGTTCCTTTAACATCCTTCAGCCTAAAGTTCCACCGGTGATTTATCCTCCACCATTGATCTATCATTGCGTGGTTGACCATAGCTTCCACATTTATAGTCTCATAGCTTGGGACTTCCCTTCATCTCATCATGTATTCTCCCAGCTTTAACAAAGCTGAGCTACCTCGTGCGTGCACCACTACAGGAGACCAAGAGTTGTTCCTTGGGCTCCCTCTCAGCTTAGATTGACTCCCTCCCTTCCTCACCACGTATTTAACTTCTCTTATTCTGGGCATATTGGTTTCTTGGCTAACGGTTCCTTAAATCCTTTAGTCGATATCCATGTGAATCTAGTTGATTGTTTCTATGACTCTGTCCCCCTTTTAACAACACCCCCCAACATTAAATAATTGCCATCTTCCCGGACTTCCTCATCTCCTCATTATCTCGCATGGCTATCGGACCTGCTCCTTATTTCATCACATGTTTCTTAATATCTAATAATGGCCGACAGAGCTAGGAACAGGATGAAAAGCTTGGACAGGGAACTTTTCTCTGGATTGTATTCTCTTGCTAGAGAACAAAAAATATATTTATGTGTTGTAAATTATTTTTCTATGGAAAAACCATAGCCCACTGAAATTCCCGATGAATGTCGTGTTCATTTGGCTCCCTACCTTTTTTAAAAATTATTCCACCATTGAATTTCGGCCTCTTCCATGACACCGCCTGATGACACAGACTTTCTCTCTTACCTGCGTCCTGGGGAGTTACAACTCAGGTATCTATCCCGTGAATTAAACTGAAAAGATTTAATTAAGGGAACAATTTTGGTTGTTTCTGCACACATTGAAGTGAATCGCTTTTCTTCCTTAAATTTTTTAAATTTGGTTGGGATACCTTTGTCCCTCAACGCACATCAAGCTCACGAGTAATCTCAGCCTTCCATTGTACTGAGCTGGTCCCTGTATCCCTAGACTTCAGCTTGTGTTCTGAGCCTTATCGGATTCGTCGAGCTACGCTCTTCTTTTCCTTGAATGATGAGCCAATGATTTGCGTTTCCAGATCTCCTGCTGGATCTTTTCGCCTAGACGCTGCTTGATCAGACATGTGGCATTCATGTCTATCAGTTTTCTTCTGCTCCTTCCTTATATTTGATGCCTCTTATTTCTGTTGCATTTAAGGGAGCTGACTTCGTCCAGTTTAGATCATCACAACTTAGTTACAGGATTTACCCTTAGTGAGTTTTTTTATTTTTCTTGTAATTATTGTAAATCAGTTAAATTACATTAATATGTTATCGCCCTCCAATGGCTCACTTGTTGCAACAGTCTTCATGGTAAATTTTATTAATGTGATTTCGCAGTTGATAGTTAATTCGTTGCAATAGTCTTAACAGTAAATTAATATAATGTGATTTCGCAGTTGATAGTTCATTGGTTGCAACAGTCTTAACAGTAAATTATATTAATGTGATTTCACAGTGGATAGTTCACCCGTTTGCAATAGTTTTAATGCTAAATTTTATTAATGTGATTTCGAGGTTTGATAGTTCACCCGTTTGAAAAAGTTTCAATGGTAAATTTTATTAATGTGATTTCACAGTTTGATAGTTCACCCGTATGCACCAGTCATAAAGGGTAATTTATATTAATGCGTTATCGCCTTCCAATAGTTCGCTAGTTGCAATAGTCTTTTGGTTAATTTCATTGATGTGTTTTCACAGCTTAATCGTTCACTCGTTTGCAACTGTCATAATGGTTTAAAATTACATTAATGTGTTGTCCCTGTGTGATAGTTCACTCGTTTGTAACAAGTCATAATGGTTTAATTGTGTTATTGTGTTATTGCCTTATAAACAATTACTCACTTTTACAACAGGCTTAATGGCCAATTATAATAATGTGCTATCGCCTTATAACAGTTCAATTACTTTACAATAACCTTAATTGTTTAATTGTAAGTAATATGATTATCGCTTATGGAAGTTTTAATTGTTTTCACAACAGGGAGATAAATAAGGACTCATTGAATCCTTGATGTTGTTAATGGAATCCTTGCATGGAATTTGTAATTATTTAATTATGAGTTATTGTTGAAAAATTTAACCCTGTAATGAATATCGTTACCTTGCGCGTCATTAGCTTGATTGATTAGATTTCTCTCATATATATTTCATTATAAGGTATGAAATTTAAGTTGCATCAAACAATAGATCAGGTCAAGGTCTATTGGGACAACTATAGTCCACACTCGACGACCTGGGAGGACACATATGATATGCGTCAACAATTTCCATTTTTGTTTGATAGCTAGACATACTGATATTGTTAGACACTTTATTTCGGCACTTATATGCTCTAAAACTTCGGGACGAAGTTTAAAACAAGAGGGGGTGTATGTAACATCCCGATCTTGCACAGGCAGAGTGGACTTATTCTTTGAGGACACTTGTGTGCAAGTGATCGGGTTCATTATATGATTGGTTGCTTTGATTATGATGTTGGGATGTTGTGGATATGATGATATGTTATTTTTGTTATATTTATATTGACATGTGCTATTGAATGGTTTCTCCTGAGTGTGCAGGACTCTGGACATTAGAGGATGCTGATCGCATCAATGAATATCCTTGGATTCTAGATCGAGTCAGGGAGTGGACTGTTATGGTTTGAATGTTTTTAATATGACATATGATTAGATATTATGATGTTGATTGTTATCGCTGACATGTTTCATTGATGGATGCAAGTTGACGATATCTTGTCGACCACACTCACATTTGGAGTAAAGGAGTCAAGCATGAAAACTAGATACATTGAGGGAGAGGTGCATCCCTCCCACAACCTACTAGCACTCTCACTATGGCTCGAACTATAGGTTAACGATTACATAGTTCAAGAGATCCGCGATGTCGTGAGGGAATACTGTGACAGTCGCTCATGATGATTCTAAGGGGCATGCAATAAGGCATGGTCCTTATTCCTTAGAGGCCCTTAGTCTCCCACAAGATCACCTAATGGAGTACTGACTATAGGGGTTTGACATCTACCAAATCCAGTCAAGAGGCAAGTGGCACCCTTGGAGCACGTAGTGCGTCTTGAAGGGCATGCCGTGCAAATAAAATGGAAAGAGGCAAGTGGAACCCTTGGAGCACATAGTGCATCCGGAAGGGCATGTCGTGATTTTAACTATGGTAAGTTAATAAATCTAATTCCTAGAAAACTATGCCTCCTTAGGACCCAGTCGACCTTAACATGAATGATGGTATAAGTGAAGTTTAATAACAAATTGTTCCCTTAAGAGCTATCGCCAAGCCTAGTGAATTTAAAACCTAGGTCTAACTAGAATATGTGAACAAAAAAAAACCTAAATGGACATGTAACAAGAAGGGGGTAAAGAAAATTCAAACATTAATAATTAAAGTAAAATTTTAATGAAGATTCAATTATTAAAGGGGATAAATGGTTGTTTTGTCTAAACTTGCTAATTATGAACTTAATTGAAAAAAAGGGGGAAACTTGAAGAAAAAGGGAAACTTAAAGAAAAGGGGAAACTTAAAGAAAAAAGGGGAATGTCTAACTTAGTAGGGAATCTAGCCTTTAGAACTTTCTATTTGTGAACTCAACTAGTATTTTAGTAAGGCGTAAGTCATCTAAGAATTGCAAGGGAATAAAGGGACATCGAGGAGAGTTTTTAGGAATGCTTTTAGGTGGGTGAGGGAAATAGGCTAATTTAATTAATTAATAAATTTATTTTCTAGTGGGACTAAGGGATCGGGTGACATTTGTACAGGGGAGGTTTATCCTCATTAAATTTAATAAAAATAATCTAATGAGGGTTTAGGAAACTAATCACTAAAAAAAATCTATAAAATTGATGGCGGAAGAGGGGTATGGATCACGTTTGGTATGCATAAGGTTACGGTGTCGTAATTTTATATTGACTGAATTTTTCTGGTGGGAGTTGGGATACCCAGCTTGGATAACGAGTGGTAGCTCAACCTTGTGAGGTGAGCTGGGAGCTAGCATTCTCTGGTATTGTGTGCATGGCCCCTTTGCGTCTTGGGGGGTTGAGGGGGAAGAAGAGTACCCCTAGCATTTTCTGGGAGGTACCGGTGAGGTCTTAATGGTCGGCAAGTGGGAGATAGACAAAGCGTAAGCATAGAACAACGACTCCAGATTCATCATTGTCGGTTACAATATTCTATTGTGTTTTAATCTGCATGAATTAGTTTAGTATTCAATGATGGTTTAATGTAAATGGTTTTAATATATATATAATTTCATATTCGATGATCCTTGGTTAAACTCTATTTTATGGGATGTTGGAATTCGTAACATCTGCGTAAATTCGGTGAAAGGATAATGAGTTAGTTTGATTTCAATTATGGATTACTATTTGAATTTGTTTCATCCTAGACAGTTATGGATAAAACTTTAAACTTTTGTCTCTTGGGTTGAGGTATCCCCTTTGTTTCACCTCAGTCTTCACTTATGCCTCTCACCCAGATCTTCCAACCCTAGCATCCTAATCAGAGTTTCTCATGGAGCATTCCTTCACATCCACCATTGCATCCATGAGTTCCTTTAACCTCCGCCAGCCTGAAGTTCCACCGGTGATTTTTCCTCCGCCATTGATCTATCATTGTGTGGTTGACCATAGCTTCCACATTGATTGTCTCACAGCTTCAGACTTCCCTTCATCTCATCATGCATTCATCCATCTTTAACAAAGATGAGCTGCCTCGCACGTGCAGCACTGCAAGAGACCAGACATTGTTCCCTGGGCTCTGTCTCAGGTTAGATTGACTCCCTCCCTTCCTCACCACGTATTTAACTTCTGTTATTCTTGGTGTATTGGTTGCATGGCTAACAATTCCTTAAATCCTTTAGTCGATATCTGTCTGAGTACGATTGATTGTTTCTATGACTCCCTCGCCCTTTTAACAACACCCCCAACATTAAATAACTGCCAGCTTCCCGGACTTCCTCATCTCCTCACTATCTCGCAACATTAGAACATTTGTTATGTTTATTATAGTGAGAAACGAAGATAACAAAGACATTGATCAAGTGGATGTGAAACAAAACTATAATCAAGAATATGATAAATCAAGTACTTGACATGTTTTTTTCTTGGCTAAATTTTATTCATTGTCACAATTCATAACATATTAATTGTATATTATAGAGATAAATAAGTAGAACAAAGACAAAATTGAGATGCAAAGATATGATGATGAACATATCATCATATTAGTTACTTATAACTTGTCTTTTTGTTTCTTTTGTTATTTTTAAATTTTAATCCTTGTAAAAATCATAACATTTCAAATATTTATTATAGACACAAATAAGAAGAACAAAAATTATATGTGTTATACTACATAATTAAGTATTAAATATGTGTTATACTACAAAATTTGATCAAAATAAATATTATTGGTATTTGATTGAAGTTTTAATTTTTTTTTGCTCCATGAAGACAATACAAGAGAACAATGGCTCATTTATAAAATGGATTGACTAGATTATCTATTATTGTTTTTCAACCAAAATAATTGAAAAGAAATTAGTTATTTTTTAATTAATGGACATTTTCTATCAGAGCATCAATGATCATGCATCAGAAAAATAACATATTGAAAAAATGGGAAGGGTTGAGGATGACACAATAGAAAAACAAAATGGCTTCATCCACATGCAATACATTTTCTTGATATGTTTTTCCAGAATGAATATCTTGACATTGCAACTTGGACTACAACCTCAAAACAAATTGCAACAAAAGTTTTAAAATAGTTGGTTTCAAAAACATCACGAGATCAACTTGTGTTTACATGGGCTGCTTCAAATTGTAAATCACAAAATAGACATGAGGACACTGACAATCTAACAACAATTACACACACTAAATCATTGGAAAAAATGTGGCATACACATACTCAATATAATGAATCTAACATTGTTATAGTGAATTGTTACTTGAGACAGTGAAAGAAATTAGCAAATAAAATGTGATTCTTACCACTCCACTCATTGGAAAGGACCAAGAAGTTAAATGGTTGATCACCGATCTATGGAGAATATTGAATAAATTCAACAAGGCAATAGTTTGAAGGATTTTTATTTACATTTAATAGTATCTTAAGATGACTAATGTATCTTTCATCTATAAACATGAATATCATGATTATAATAAAAATTCTTGATCATTATATGTATGACATCATGAATTATTACTCTATTTTGTAGCATTTTTCAATTTAAGTTGACTTCGATTTCATAATACTAATCTAAGAATTGATGGTTTGTTTGTCATTACTAGAAATTAAAATATTGTTATTTTGTTTATTTCTAGGGAGACACTGAGTGAATAAAGCTTAGTGATTTGAATGGTTGTTTTATGTATTCGTATAAAAATTTCTTATTCCATATAAATTTAAAATATGTATTAGGTTGTATGTTGAAATTATTAGATAACAATTTCGATTGTTTGCTTGAATTGAACCATTGCTATTATTTTTTTCAATTGTGATTTAATTGATCATTATAATTCTTAAAAATTAGTGATTTGAAGGGTGGTTCAATGTATTCTTATAAAATTTTATTATTTCATAAAAGTTAAAAAATGTATTAAATAGTATATGCATATTAACATATAATTAGGTAGTTTGTTTGAAATTTAAAAAGTGTATTAGGTTGTGTGTGGAAATTAACACATAATTAGTTTTTTTTCTTGATTTGGGCCATTGTATTTATACTTTTCAATTACAATTTAACTAGTCATTATAACTCTTAAAATCAATCATTTGAATTAACATATCATTAGTTTGTTTGCTTGAATTGAGCCATTGTAATTATATTTTTTAATTTCCATTTAACTCCCCACAATGTTCCCTTATATACAAATGGAAAATTTTGATAATCGATAGCGATATGATTTTTTTAAATGCTTTTAAATGTCTTGTTTTGATGTCCTTAATTAATGAAGTGTTGAAGTGGAGAAATGTTAACGTCATATATGCAGTTGTAGTGCAAATGCAAATGGGAATTAATATCAGTGGAAATATGTTGTTGATATTTGAAATGAAAGGAGCATTCTTCTCATCATACACCATAAATGAACCAAGTTGTCATATTCAAATAAAAACAGATTGGGAGTTTGGTGATAGGTCCTACTTTTTTAGACCTTTTTAGTGGAAAGTATTAAAATACTACTTAAAAAATTATAATGTTTCAATATAAACATCAACTGTTAGTAACAAGTACATTTGAAAAGTATTTGAAAAATCAAATATTGATATGGGGGACTTTGAATTCACATGGAATGAGTCTCGCTGTCGTTTGCAAACAAAATTAAAAGCAGGGACTACAATACAATGTTATGAGAAAAGGTTAAGTGACGTGTTGTCCCAATATGGAGAAATACAATGAATCAAATGTATTGCTGATAGATAAATCAAAACTTACTTCTCAATTCATTGGATATCGGTCAAACCACATCGTGATAAAAACATATAAATGACAAGAGGAAGATACTTGGCTTATGCAAGTTTTATTCCCCTTTCTTAAGACACTTCATTGTATCAAAGATAAACATGACTACATTTGAATGTTCAATAGAACATCGATTTCAATGTAAGATGCTTGGATTATGTAGGTTTTATTCCTCTTTTTTAAGAAACTTCATCGTATCAAAGAGAAACATGACTACATCTGAATGTTTAATATAACATCAACTTCATTGCAGTAGACAAAGATATTTTATTTTAAAAACTTATTCATAAGTACATTCTAATTTTTCAATTGGTGAATCGACTTGTACGATTTTATATATTTTTTAAATATATGGGAATTGAAAATGATATTAATATACATTATTATTATCAGGGGCAGAATGTGTGGGGGGGATATCATCAATCTCAGAGGACATACAGTAATAAGTTATGCTTGGGGTTTAGGCACTATGAAAAACAATGAAGCTAAAGTTTTCGATCTTCTTAAAGGCCTCATTTTGGGCCTTTCATTTGGTGTGAGAAAAATTGTCATTTGTGAAGATACCATGCTAGTTATCTGAGCAATTATCACTCAAAATATTGTATGAGGAAATGTGTTCGTTAGTGCTTTAGAAGGAATAAAATTTGTCCTCAAGAAATTTGAGACTTTTTTTATCACATTAAAAGAGAGCTCAACTCCAACGCTGACCATGACGCCAAAGAAGGAGCTCTTCTTAGACAAGGAGTTATAAAGGTAAATGGGAGAAAAATGTTCCACCACATCCCTTGATTTCTATGAAGTAGGCTACATGAAGGAATTATGAACGACATCCCTGGGAATTAATTTCTCTGGGCTATACCCAACTTCAAGGACACCACCGTTTTCCTATCATTCCCTCTGGTGCATGTGGAAGATTTCATCTAGAGCCTGCTTTGATGGATACACAATCAAGGCATTAGTGGGAGGTTTGTTTCACATCACAGATCTAGGTCGGAGGACACCTCCTACATTTGGGCTATTCCAAGTACAGGTGGTTCAAGACTAATTTCTGGTTCAAGTGATGTTGGCCTTTTTTCTCCCCTCCTAAGAGCCTCTTTAATGACATGGGCCCTTCATGGAGAGATATTAAGTGCATTCTACGTAGACATGAAGACATAGCGAAAGGCAATAGGTTGGATCATACTCAACTATATAGAACAGTAGCCAATCAAGAACAAATAAACATGTCTCTGCTTCTGAAAATTGAGATGTTAGAACAAAAGAAAGTGCAAGAAAGACAACACTATAGGGATTTGGAGCAAACAATGATGATACTTTCACAACGTGTGGATGATTTGGAACAAGTAAACCATTACTTAAGAGGCCCAATATTTCCACCACAATCAAAATTAGGTTCATAAATCAACTCAATTCTGAAATACAGGCAACAAATCCGGGAGAAATTCATGGAAATGAAGAAATTGTTCTAATGGAGATCGAGGATGATGAGCCCAATCATGAGGTAAATTTGGAAACTCTTGACAATGAATCAACAGTCTGAATTATGCATGTTCGATGTATATTTTTGTTTGGCCAATATGTAAAAGTTTATAGTAACAAAATCACTAGATTGTATAAGGAGATACATAGTCATTTTGATGATAAAACAACAACAAAGTTTTCAATCAGCTCTGATCCCAATTTTGTAATATTTGAACGTTGTTTCTCTTAGGTGCAACACCTTTTATACTCCGCAGGAGGACTGTTTTGAGCTTTAAGCTCCACATTATTTTGTCTATACATTTTTCTTCCAAAATTTCTTACATTTTTATTATTGTTTATAATTTATTTTACATTGACCTTGTTGCACTGTACACATTTTTTTCCAATGTATATTTTTTTCTTCCTGTAAATTTGTATTCTTAAATGAATTATTTGTAATTGAAATAATCTCATATGAGTCAATGAAGCACAAAGTTACTTATTGACTTTTATTTACTTATATGTATTAATATTCATGTATAAATGTGAAATTTAAATTTTGAAATAAAGTTCCATGTAAATAAAGATGCATTTATTACACCTAAAATTAGAATAATTTACTTGATAATGAATGCTATGTGGACTATTCAAGATAATGGGAGATGGGTCATAGGTGAATGAGTTTTCCCTTTTTGAAATATAAGATATTTGATATTCCAATCCATAACTTTTTTGTAAATTTGTATACTTAAATCAATTAATATTTGTAATTGCAATCATATCATATTATAAACCAACAAAGCTCAATGTCACTTAATTATTTTTAATTGCCTATAATATGCACTAATATAAGCATATAAATCTGATATGCAATTTTTGAAATAAAACTCCATTGTAAACAATAAAATTGCATTCTTAAAAAAACAAATAATTAATTGAAAATGCGTGCTAAGTGGACTATTCAGGGAAATGTGCCATAGTTGAATTATCTATAATTGAACTTTTTGAAGTGTAAGGTATTTGGTTTCACTGTCCATAACTTTTTCTAAATTTGTATTTTTAAATGAATTGAAATCATCTCATATAAGCCAATAATGCATGGAGTTATTTTATTGACTTTTACTTATATGCATTAATATGAGTGTATAAATGTGATACAATTTTTTTGAAATAAAACTCTATATAAACATCAGTTCACATTTCTTTAAGAAAAAGATCTTAGGATTTCTTGATAATAAATGTTAAGTGGAATATTTAGGCTAATGGTATGGATTATAGATGAATGCCTTTATACTTGTAAGGCATTCGATTTCTCAATCCATAACTTAGTGTAAATATGTATTCTTAAATCAATTATTTGTAAATCCAATCATCTCGCATAAGTCAATAAGCAATGAAGTCATTTATTTGCCTATTAATATGCATTAGTACGAATATATAAATGTGACATTGTAGTTTTTGAAATAAAACTCCATGTCAAAAAAAAACTTTTCTTGAAAAAACATAGAACAATTAATTGATAATGAGTGTTAAGTTGACTATTTAGATTCATTGGAGATGTGCCATATATGGATGTCTTTGAACTTTTTGCACCAATATGACATTTGATTTCTCCATCCATATTAACATTTTATAAATTTCATCTTATTTTCTAATTGAAATCACCTCATATAAGCCAACAAGACACAAATCTATTTATTGAATTCTATATAGTTATATACATTAATACGAGTGTATAAATGCGATGTATTTTTGAAATAAAAGTCCATGTAAATAAATATGCATTTTTAATAAAAACAAATTAGAATGAGATGATAATCAGTTCTAAGTGGTCTATTTAGGCTACATGGGAGAATAATGGGTCATAGATTAATAACATTGAATATTACTTACCTGATCCTGAAAATTAATATCTTAATTGATAATTTATTTGTAGTTAGATTAAATCATCAATAATCAAAGAACATTGGGACATATACAAAGTTCAAATAAAATCTTTGAAAAAATAAGTTTCAACATCTATCTCTTCTACATTTAAAATTCTTCTCATTTTCTCCTAGACTTGCTGAAAAAAATGCTCAAGTTCCATGCTATTTTCTATAGTTGGATGGCACTATTACATCCAGTCAGTGGTTTTTCAAAATCGAAAATGTTGACAGGGAGATATCAATATCTGGGTTTCTTAGAGTACCTCTCTTCGAATACCATTGCCTCCATTGCTTACTTATATAGGTTAGTTGGTTCTCAAAGGCCACTCATTTACTTCATTCCACGACATTGTCCATCATAGTGGACCAACTTAAATCCCCATTTAAGCACTCTCACTTAATTTACTTCATGGATTTGAGTGGAGATAGATCAACAATGCCAATAGCCTTCTTCAAATACCCAGATCAATAGTGTCTGTCCTTAATATACATGAGAGAATGAATCAGTCTTAGATATTTCTTTCTCAGACCACCTCCCCGACTAAAAACTGCTTGAATGATCACCACCTCTCTGGTGCTTCTTAAAGGCACCAAGAAGTAGGAAATTTTATCTTCTATTTATCCTTGTATCAAGATAATGCAAGGGAGGCACCATCCCTCCACTTAGGAAATCCTGACAACATCGTCATTGATAAACAACTCCCACCCGCACCCCCCTCGGTTGTGGCAATGGGGTGGGATTCGTTAGGCACCAAATTCAAACATCGAGTCAGGGTCTGCTATCCACAACAATAATACTTGACTTGGATGTTAAATATACTAATATGATTTAACTCAAATCAATTGCTTATATGATCTTCTTTCACACACCTACTGTGCATTGATATTGTTGAACCTAGTAGTCCTATGTTTGACCTATTCATGGTCATTAGATGGTTTGACATTACTAAAACTATTTTTATCTTATCTTATCTTAATTTAATATGGTGATTTACAAAAAATTGAATGTTTATGAAGCCCATGTAATAGAAGTTTCCCAAATTTAATGAAATATGTGTTGAATTGTATTGGGGCTATGTAAGGGTGTGAATATTGTATTCTGAGAGAGGAGACTATGAGAGAAAGAAGAGGAAGTTACAACAGGTGCGTTGTAGGTTGTATCCCTTCATTTTGCTGGATAATAAAAAGGAAGGACCTGGAAATTTCTATGGTGGACGTAAACCACACTGGGTGAATCATGTATATCTGTGTCTCTATTGTATTGTGTATCTTCTATGTTTTATTTTTCCATTTGTTTTATTTTATGGCTCCATGATCATGTTTTTCTAACAAAACTTTTGTCCTTGTCCTTGTTTCGATGCTCTTCAAGATTGGATTGCCTCTTGTTTCTTTTGTTCATGCCCAAGAGTCTTCTTCTTCATTCTTTGTCTTCTGTTATATGTTTTTGTCATATTTGTTTTCTTTCTACTATCATCTTCTAATTCGATCTTCTTCATCTGATTATTTTATGAAAATACCTGCACAGAAAATGTTTATTATTGGGAGGGACATCTCCACCCAACAAGACACCTATGACACTAGATTGATAAACTTAATTGACGTACCAATTACATGATTTACATAGATTGAACTTGACTTGATTTTTGACTTTGATAATTCAAATAACTTAAACTTCACTTACTTTGACTCCAGACTCACACCTTGTCAAAAAATTCTTATATAATGTATCACCATAAATTTAAGCCTTGGGTTTTGGGTAACACAAATCATTCACCCTTTTCCATGTAACCAATTATTCATCAATGAATTTACTCTTCATGACTCTTGAAATTCAGCGTCAACTTGGACTTTTACTTACAACCTAATAGTAATAATATTGGATTTTAACTCATTAAAAAAAACTTTTACATAATGAATGGAATCACTCATATATTATTCAATCCTTTAAAAAACGTCATGTGTCCATGTCTTCACCACCTGTACCAAGACTTATGTGATCATAAAACAATATTCTAAAACACTTTACAATTTCATTTTGACCACTTAAAAAGATATCCTTATGGACCACTCATGGATTCATTATCCAATAGATTTTGCACGCTAAACAAGAGTTTTCATGCATTTCTTGAAGATTCCATGCAACCTTCTTAAATGAAAGTCATGCTTGTTTTATTATGGAAAAATTCTCTCATCTCATTAAATATTTCAAGAATGCATACCTCAAGAATTTAATGTCTCTAGTGTGCATGTGTGAACCTTCTCTCTTTTACGACCTTTCTTTATTTCTTTCTTAATATTTTATTTCCAGCTCGTATGTGGCTCTTCCTTTCTGACTATAGTTTGTATACTCAATTGAATGCCCAATGATCAATAGTTTATTGACAGAGTCGATTGAATTCCTAGTAGTTGTGTACCATCATATATATATATATATATATATATATATATATATATATATATTCGCAAAATCAAACATGTGCTGCAAGATTTTGACTTCAAAATCAGTGTATTTTCAGAAGTCTACATGTCGTGCCAAATATCTTTCACCAAATGAAGAAATAACAAGCAATAAAGGGTAGAAAAAAAAAAAACTTCACAGGTAATGCTTCTCCCGTGTAGGTTTGTTCTCCACTATGGATGCCAAAACTCATGCGCAACCCAATCCTCCAGTTCATGGAAAGATAGATGTGCGTGATGTGGCCAAATGGCTAGAAAAACCTCTGCACGTGATGCGACTAGACGACTCTTTGGAAATAAAGATAACAACCACCCAAAACTTAAACCGGAGTATCCAATCTCTTCTATGGAGACATAACTCACTTTGGTGGCTTTGTTCTCTTCTCATTTGAGCAGAATCATCGCTTTCATCTACATCCCCTCTTCCCATAACCTGGGACTTACACCACAGCTCTGTAGGTTCACACCATAAGTCCATAAACAATATATAGTAACATTGACAACAATTGAAGACAATAAGAAATAGAAAAGTTGATCATCACAAGATATAAATCTATAAAGGCTTGAATTCAAGGAACTCTCATCTCCAAAGTTGCCAATAACCCTCATTTTCATAATGCTCATCCACCATTCTATCAACATAAAAATCCAATTTATTCTTCACTTGCATTAATGTATCCCCATCGGGGCTCTAGATGACGACTCCTACTAAAAGAACTCTATCCTAATTCATCCAACTGAATTTTATACATCCATTTTATAATAACCATCAAAATGAGACTTTGTGGAGATCAATCCTAAGAGGTATGAGGAATCTCTGTGATCATAAAAACTGTATAAAATCAAGTAACTATATTCTTGATGAGTTGTTGATCATTGTGTCAACAATAATCGATATTGACTATCATTGTGCTAATAGAATCACATCCATTTCCTGTTATTTTTCAATATTCTGGACACTATTCAATCAATTTACAACCAGGGAAAGCTCCTTGGACACATCGTCTCTGATTCAGGAATAAGCATTGATCCCGAAAGGATTGCTTCCATCCTTAATATTCCTGCTCCCACTTCCAAGAAGGAGGTTCAAGCTTTCATGAAGGTTATTAACTTCATTCGTAGGTTTGTTCCATATTTTGCTATGATGGTCAAACCAATTCATAATATTCTCAATAAACATTGTTCCTTTTCTTGGATAGATGATGTCAAAAATTATTTTGAAGGAATCAAGAAAGAAATCAACTCTGCACTGGTTTTGGCAAAGCCGGACTTTGAGAAGGAATTCACGATATATACTAATGCCACCGAGGAAGCAGTTTTTGTTATCCTCATGCAAAATGATGACCAAGGTAATGAAAAAACAATAGCTTACATGAGTCAAAGTTAGTCTGATGATGAATTTAAATATTCTTTTATTGAGAAACATTCTTTCTCTCTTGTTAAATTTGTTGAAAATTTCCGCCAGTTCATCATAGGTAAGCATACGTTGGTAAAAGTCCCTTTACATGTTGTCAAGTTTTTTCTCTCACATACTTATCTTTCAGGGAAGCTTTCACATTGGCTTGCCAAGATCCAGGAGAATTATTTGAATATCGTGACTTCTACCACTATCAAGGGATGTGACTTATCCCTTCACTTAGCTCAGCATGCTGAGAATAGTGAAGATATTGATGAACATGATAGTTTTTTATAAACACTATTCTACATTGAAAACAAAATTATTCCTGTGTTTGAACATCCTTGGTATAAGAATATAGTTTAGTACTTACAAAACCAAAGATGCCCAGAGAGCTTGGACACTCATCAAAGAAGAAGAATCTGTCTTGAATCCACAAGATACATTATTATAGGAGACTTCTTGTTTCGAAGATCTGCTAATGGTGTGTTTCTTCACTGTGTAAACGATGAAGATGCAAAAAATTTGTTGCAAGAAACTCATGGTTCTTCAAATTCAATCATTCATGTAGGAGGTCATTTTTTTTCTAAAACCACTACTTTAAAGATTATTTGAAAAGGATTCTATTGGTCTTCAATCTTTCGTGACTCTTATGTTTTTTCGAGATATTGTGACAAGTGCCAAAAAATTTATTGGGAAATAACTCCTTTCAGCCATTCCATTACAACCTGTCCTCCCAGACTTTCCCTTTTCAAAGTGGGTATTAGATTTTATTGGTCCTATCAATCCTCCATCTTCAGCAGGACAAGTTTTTATTTTGACAGCTACAGACTATTTTACAAAATGGGCTGAAGTTGTCCCACTTAAGCATTCAATAGATGATCAGGTAATTTCTTTCCTTGAAAATAACATCTTTTCCATATTTGTTGTTCCATTGGAAATTATTACATACAATGGCCTCTCTTTCATTTCTACTAAGATGACCCAGTTTTTAGCTAAATTGGGGGTAAAACATTTCACATCATCAACATATTATACCCAAGGGAATGGGTAGGAATATTCTACCAACACGAATATGGTGAGAATCGTCAAAAGTCTCATTGAATATAAGCGTCGTCAATGGCACACTCTCCTCACTTATGCCCTTTGGGAAGATCGTGTTGATTAAGGTTGGTTGTCATTGATGTCAACCCTTGAAGAAAGTCCCATAACAAAAAGGTTTGGGTAATGGACCCACGTTTTTTTGATGTAAATATGACTCATTATTGTCTTGTCATGGTTGATAATAATTAAATATGGATGAACTCCAAAGTGGTCCCCTTATGGTGAAAGCCCTCACGGGAAGACACTTTGCAGAGTAAGAGAACCCATGCTTAATTATAGAATAATGAGATGAAGGAAAGTGAATTTGTCAAGGAAACTATCCTATATGGATATTTCTTGTCATTCCATTTCCGTTGGTATGTGGAACGTCACATAACTCCTCACGGTTAGAGAGTTATGACCATGTGAAGTTGGAGAACCCAAGTTTGGGTAATGGACCCAAGTTTGTTTGATGGATAAAGGTATGATTTTTGATATATTTAAAGGTAACACTATTCTATATGGATATTACATGTAATTCCATTTTTGTTGGTATGTGGAACGCCACATAACTCCTCACGGTTTGAGAGTTATGACCTTACAAAGTTGGAGGACCCTCACATGTCATCTAGAAGCTCCAAAAGGTCAAAGTGGTTTAAGGGAGTTTAGAAGGTAAATAATAAAGTGAAGTGATGAGTGTACTATATTTCAAAGTGAATACAAAATAAATAATTTAAATAATAAATTTAATGGAGAAATTAGAAGTGGTTTAACCCTAAAATAAGGAAAGTGAGCAAAGTGACCTAAAAGATGTTTTTAAGGAAGTTACATGGAGAGTATAAATAAAAGGAAAGGCTCTCTCATTTAAGACACACTTGAGCATATTGAATACCTATAGGTTTATGCGGTAAACAAAGGATATCTAAGCTGAAATTGTGAGTAAAGTGAAGAAAAGAAGGTTAGAATTCAAGGAAGGATAAATTATTTTGATGATGCTTTCTAAGGTATTTTGTTTTTCAGGTCATCTCTCCATTTTCTCAATAACGTTTTTTCTAGAATGATTTAGACCGTGAAATTTCTATGCCATTGAGGAAACATATCCAAGTATCTGTGGTAAAAAATTCATCTTGTGTTTTGTTGTATTTTTGGAGTTACACTCCATGGAATATAGGGTTTGTGGCTAGTCCTGAAACTTGTCAAAAACAGGTGTTTCGGGTAAAAACGTCATAACTTCTTCATAACAGATCCAAATTCAGTAAGACCAAATGTGTTGGTTAGAGTACAGTATTTAGTATGTTTTTTAACAGTTTTAGATCAATTAAAATAATATTCCATTCAGGGAATTCTCTACAAGGTCCCTCTCTAGAATAATCCAGAATTCAGCAAGGTGTGCTATTTTTGCTATAACTCCTTTTCTGAGAGGTTCCAAGTAGCAAAACCTGGAGGAATTGCAGAAAAAAAACTGAAGAACATTGTATATCAGTTTCATATCTTTATTCATTATAGGTACACAGTTATGATTATTTCAAGTTAGGGTTGTTGACTAATCCAAAACTAGTCTTGTGAGACTAAAGAAAAGTTTGATGAAAATGCTAGTCTCTTGTTGTTAAAGTTAAGGAAGGTTTGCAAGAATGTGATAATATACACTAGGTATATTATAGAGATACAAATCAGATTTGGATGATGAAATTGATAAGGGATTTCGGTTGAGGTACATGTTGAGTACATGGTTGAGACAAGTAGTTGATGAGTTGGCACATACATGAGGTGTATAGTTGATGATGATGGTACATATTGATGAGTCATAGTTGATGAGTAGTTGACACATGATTGGTACATACTTGGTACATGGTTGGAAGAACTTTTTTATGGTATAGGTTGAGGTACAAGTTGGTGCATGGTTGATGCACTTGTTTATGATACATGTTGACTACAGGTTGAGGTACAGGTTGATGCATGGTTGATGCATGGTTTAGGTTTACAACAGTATATATCACAGTGATAGTGTGACAATGGTTTCATCATTCTACTTCTACTTAAGGGCGGTTGGACGGGGAAAGGACAGGTGGTTGTAGCCACCTTCCATTTGTAGCCGAAGAACATAGGGGGTTGTAGCCTCCTTCTGGTTGTAGCCAGAGAATTGGGGAGTTGGAGCTTACCTAAGGTTGTAGCCTGAGAAACTAGGGGGTTGGAGCCTCCTTCCAGTTGCAGCTGGAAAACAAGGGAAGTTGGTGCTTCCAATGAATGTAATTCTTCAAGGCATATAAGAAAAACCATTCTGTGGTTTTCTCCCGATTTGGGTTTCCATGTAAAACAATGGTGTACTGTGTATGTGTATGATTGCTCATTTGTTCATTTCTTATTTACTCTACATTTATTTGATGATAATGCTTCATTGATATAACACTTGGATTATATGGTTAAAAAGGATTAAATTGCTCTAGTACTGATTCACCCCCCCTCTCAGTAATCCAACAATTGGTATCAGAGCTAGTTCCTTAAGGAAACAATTTAACCATTGGAAGGAGATCATAGATTATTCTAAGAATGGAGTACCAATGTTTAATGGTCAAAATGGTTTTAGGTATGAGATGTGGAGCATAAGAACGGAAGTTTTTTTACATACATAGGGACATTATATTTGGCTATCAGTTGTTAAAAGATATTATAGTTCAAAAAGGGAAAAGACTGTAGCCAAGAAGGAACTGAGGAAGAATAACAAAATAGTAATGGATTTCATCTGGGAAGGATTACCTAATCTGGTTAGAGAAAAGGTTGGTAAATGTTCATCAACAAAAGAACTTTGGGATATGTTACATGACATATATTCTTCACCCATCACAGATTCAGAAAATGTCAAAGAAGATGTAGATACAAATCAAGAAGAATTATTTTCACCATGTGAAGAAGATTAAGAAGATGAAGAGTACATAATCACCAGAGGTGTGTTGTTTTGTGTTAATTGTGAAAAACGTGGACATCTTGAAATAGAATTCCATGAAGGAAATGAGACAGGAAAAATAATTGAAAAGGAAGACTATTATGAATAAGAATTGATTAGTGCTTTAGATGAACTAAGAGAAGAAAACAATTCACTCAAGAAAGAATTGACGAAACAAAAGGAAAGTGTTCACAATTTTTAAGAAGCCCAATAGATCATCGTGAACTTAAAAACTCAGCTAGAAGAAGCTAGAAAGATCGAAGAAAATCTTGAATATCAAAAGCATTGTTTGGAAACCAACATAGAAGCATAGAAGGAAGAAGGAGAAATGAGAGAGAAGATATTGACAGATCATCTTAAGGAAATAACTAACGATCTAAACTAGCTTGAGGCAGAGTTTGGTCAAGAAGAGAAATGACTTGAAGAAGAAATAATCACATTAAAAATCCATCTTGAAGAAGCAAAAAGAACAGAAGAAGTCATGAAGTCTCAAATAATGAAGAAAGAAAAAGAGGTTGAGAAGCTTGAAGAAGAAGTTGTCACATTGAGAAGTAAAATCATCAAGCTCAACATGAACGTTGAAGAGACAGAAACATCCACATTAGTTATAGAAAATGAAGAGAAACACTCTAGGTTGCTAGAAACGAAGAACGAAGAAAATAGAAAAAATTATGCAGAAGTAATCAAAGGAAGGAATCATGGTCAACCATAATCTAAGAAAACTATTAAAGATACATCTTCAAGAGGACCATCCATGTTCAAGCCACAAAGAAGATTCAATCATGATCATGATCAGTCAAGACAAAAATTCAGAAGGACTATGCCACAAAGATTATCATTCACTCCCATGTATGCAAATTTATTTTATGGTCATTGTTTTTATTGTACTAACTTTGGACATAAGGTTTCAGATTGCAGGGATTATAAAAGAAATGTTCAAGCAAGAAGTGCCTATGTGGCCACACGTAACATTGAGTGTTACAAATATCATAACTATGGACACATAGCCAGTGATTGTAGAATCATGATTGATACTTCCATGAAAGAGAATATTGATATTAGATATAAGAATGTATGGATAAGAAAACAAGAAGAACAAGTGAACAAAGACCAAGTACCAGAGATCGCAAGATTGGCAATAAAATGAGATGAAGAAAATTCTACAGAGAAAAAGAAAGATGTTAGATATAGAAAGGTTTGGAAAATAACTAAAAGGAAGGAAGGGAAATTAAATAAGGAACAGGTTCAAGAGATTGTACTTTTAGGTATTGTAGTGGAAGATAAATCCACAGACAGAAAGAAAGAAGTCAGAGCTAAGAGATATAATGAATCTATCCATGAAGATGATGATGAGTCTACCAATGAAGATGATGATAAATACACATCAGAGAAGGAATTGTTCTGAACCATCCGGCTTAAAGACTCCCAGATAATATGAATATTAGACAGGGGGAGTCTATGTGATAGTTGTGACAGACCAAAGAACCATCCTTCGAGCAGCTTGCGGAGTTTGAGTAGACAGATTCAGAGAAATCAATTAGCATAAGTACAGTTTGATAGTATAATGATAAATGGGTTAGCATTATGGACAATTGTGGAAGTAGAGTCTTGGACAGTATGGACAGAGATGGATTCGTAAGAACACTTAGCAGGTTTGGATAGATATATGATAGTGGACAAGATCATGGATTCATAGATTGGTTCAGAGAGTGGTTTAGAGACAAAGGAACATTATCATAATAGATGATAATTACAAAGGAAATGGATCAAACAATGCTAATGGATTACAAATTGACATATATTTTTTAGAAATAGGCAGTGCATACAACATTTCACATTCAAAATAGAGTAATGCTCAGAAACAACACTGAAAAAACTCCCTACGAGCTATGGAAAGGAACACCAACAAATGTGAAGCACTTCAGAGTTTTTGGAAACAAATGCTACATCAAAAAAGAAGATGGAAGAACGAGGAAGTTTGACTCTCGTGTGGACAAAGGAGTACTTGTTGGTTAGTCAAGTACAAGGAAAGCATACAAGTGTTACAATATGAGTTTGAACAAAAATGTGGAAAGCATCAATGTAACAATTAATGAAATAGGCAGAACAAAATCAAAGGAAGAAGAAAATGAACCAATGGAACAACCTTCCAAAGAAGAAGCAGAAGATGAAAAGGAAGTAGAAGAGGAAGATGAAGAGAATCTGATAGAAACATAAGAGAAAGTTCAACAAGTGTCTCCAAAGATACCCAGTAAACAAGTACAGAAGAATCATCCTTCATATGATATTATCAGAAACAATGATGCAGAAGTTGAGACTAGAAAAAGAATCCATTCACTGGAACAAACACACCTAGCAATCTTATCTACAATTGAACCAAACTATTTTGAAGAAGCCAACAAGGAGGAATTTTGGATAAGGCCATGGATGAAGAATTGGATCAAATAGAGTAAAATGACACTTGGGAATTGGTTCCAAGACCAAAGAATAAGAATGTGATTGACACAAAATGGGTTTTCAGGAATAAAATAAATGAATATGGATAAGTTACAAAGAACAAATCTAGATTGGTATGTAAAGGATGTGCACAGATCAAAGGGATCGACTTTGAAGAGAAAATTGCCCCAGTTTCTAGAATGGAAGAAATATGTTTTCTTTTAGCCTATGCATGCTTCAAAAATGTTAAAGTATATCAGATGGACATAAAATCATATTTTTTGAATGGGGAACTTGAAGAAGTCTAGATTGAACAACCAGAAGGATTTCAATTGTCAGAGAAAACAGATTATGTGTGTAAATTAAAGAAGGCATTGTATGGTCTAAAACAGAATCCTAGAGCATGGTACTCCAGACTAGATAAGTATCTACAACAGACAGGGTTCAGAAAAGGAAGTGCAGACAACAACCTCTACATCAAGGTAAGTCAAGGTAATATTTTATTAATTGAAGTTTATGTTGATGATATTATTTTTGGCTGTGATGATGACAATTTAAGCGAGAAATTTGCAAAAGATATGCAGAAAGAATTTGAAATGTCGCTACTTAGATAACTATCCTTCTCTTTGGGACTTCAGATACGTCAAAGCAACCAAGGAATTTTTATTTCTCAAACCAAGTATATTAGAGAAATGCTAAATAGGTTTGGAATGGAAGATTGTAAACCAGTTATCACTCCCATGCAAACCAGTTGCAGGTTGAGCAAAGATGATGATTCAAAGTCTACAGATCAAAGGCAATACAAGTCAATGATTAGCATCCTATTGTATGTGACAACATCCAAACCAGATGTAATGCAAGTAATTGGATAGGTGGCATGATTTCAAACAGCACCAAAGGAATCACATGTATCAGGAGTGAAGAGGATTTTCAGATATCTCAAAGGAACAAAAGAGTTTGGGCTATGGTATCCAAAAGGAAATGATCTATCACTAGTTTCCTACACAGACACAGATTGGGCAGGTTGTATTGATGACAGACGAAGCACCAATGGAGAAGCGTTCTACTTGGGTGAGTGTTTAGTATCATGGATAAGAAAGAAAAAATCATCAGTATCTCTATCTACAGCCGAGGCAGAGTAT
>JZKD02S2222750.1:2170698-2191021 GCA_000966675.3 Picea glauca | reverse complement strand
ATGTTGTACACAGGTTCTTTGGATGAAACAAGCTTTGACAGATATACAGGTTGAGTATGATGAGCCCATTCCAATATATTGTGATAATACAAGTGCCATCAGTATCTCAAAAAACTCGGTGATGCACTTCAAGATGAAGAACATTCCAATCAAGTATCACTTTCTACAGGAACAGGTTGTATAAAATAACATCAGAGTTGAGTATGTGGGAACAAAAGCACAAGTGGCAGACATCTTTCCAGAACCACTTCCATGGGAAGCCTTTGAATACCTTCGCCAAAGACTTGGAGTTATTTCTACTCCAAAATGAATTATTTTTGAATTATTTTTGAATTCTTATATTATATGTCTTAGATGTACACGAAAAAGCACCATAAGAGGACAATTCAGTTAGGGGGAGCAACCCCAGATGGAAAGATACCTTTGCCATTGATGACAAAGGGGGAGATATTTATCATATGCAGAGGACAAAGGCATGGTTCCAGGGGGAGAAAATTTATCAGTTGCAGAGGACAGAGGCATGGTTCCAGAGGGAGCATGCATGATATGATTTTAGTATTGCATCAGTGTTTCCATCAATGCCAAAGGGGGAGATTGTTGATTAAGGTTGGTTTTCATTGATGTCAACCCTTGAAGAAAGCCCCGTAGCACAAAGGTTTGGGTAATGGACCCAATTTTGTTTGAATTAAAGATGAATCATTATTGTCTTGTCATGGTTGATAATAATTAAATATTGATGAACTCCAAAGTGGTCCCCTTATGGTGAAAGCCCTCACAGGAAGACGCTTTGCGGAGTAAGAGAACCCATTATTAATTATGGAATAATGAGATGACGGAAAGTGAATTCATCAAGGAACCTATCCTAGATAGATAGTTCTTTTCATTCCATTTCTGGTGGTATCTGGAATGTCACATAACTCCTCACGGTTAGAGAGTTATGACCATGTGAAGTTGGAGAACCCAGGTTTGGGTAATGGACCCAAGTTTGTTTGAAGAATAGCAATATGATTTTTCATATATTTGAAGCTAATACTGTTCTATATGGATATTACATGTCATTCTATTTCTGGTGGTATGTGGAATGTCACATAACTCCTCACGCTTTGAGAGTTATGGCCTTACAAAGTTGGAGGACCCTCACATGTCATCTTGAAGCCCCAAAAGGTCAAAGTAGTCAAAGTGGTTTAAGGGATTTTAGAAGGTAAATAATAAAGTGAAGTGATGAGTGTACTATATTTCAAATTGAATACAAAATAAATTATTTAAATAATAAATTTAATGGAGAAATTAGAAGTGGGTTAACCCTTAAATAAGGAAAGTTGGCAAAGTGACCTAGAAGATGTTTTTAAGGAAGCTACTTGGAGAGTATAAATAAGAGGCAAGGCTCTCTCATTTAAGAAAAAATTTAGAATATTGAATACCTATAGGTGTATGAGGTAACCAAAGGATATATAATCTTGAATTCATTGGAAACTGAAGAAAAGAAGGTCGGAATTCAAGGAAGGATAAATTCTTTTGATGATGCTTTCTAAGGTATGTTTTTTTCAGGTCATCTCACCATTTTCGCAATACCTTTTTTTCTAGAATGATTCCGACCGTGAAATTTATATGACATCGAGGAAACATATCCAAGTATCTGTGGTAAAAAAATAAGCTTGTGCTTCATTGTGTTTTTGGAGTTACACTCCGTGGAAAATAGGGTTTGTGGCTAGTCTTTAAACTAGTAAAAAACAGGTGTTTCAGGTAAAAACGTCATAACTTATTCATAACAACTCCAAATTAAGTAAGAAAAAATGTGTTGGTTAGATTACCGTCTGTAGTATTATTTGTAATATTTTTAGATCAATTCAACAAATATTCTATGCAGTGCATGCTCTACAAGGTCGCTCTTTAGAATAAGCCAGAATCCAGCAAGGTGTGTCATTTTTGCTATAACACCTTTTCTGAGAGGTTCCAAGTAGTGACACTTGGAGGAATTGGAGAAAAAACATTGAGGATAATTGCATATCAGTTTCAGATCTTTATTCATTATAGGTGCAAAGTTATGATTATTTCATGTTAGGGTTGTTGACTAATCCAAAACTAGTCTTGTGAGACTAAATAAAAGTTTGATGAAAATGCTAGTCTCAAGTTGTTAAAGTTAAGGAAGGTTTGAAGGAATGTGATCACATACACCAAGTATAATATAAAGCTACAAATCAGATTTGGATGATGAAATTGATGAGGGATTTTGGTTGAGGTACATGTTGAGTACATGGTTGAGACAGGTAGTTGAGGAGTTGGCACATACATGAGGTGTATAGTTGATGATGTTCATGCATATTGATGAGTCATATTTGATGAGTAGTTGACACATGATTGGTACATTCTTGGTACATGGTTGGATGCACTTTTTTATGGTATAGGTTGATTATAGGTTGAGGTACAGGTTGGTGCATGGTTGATGCACTTTTTTATGGTACAGGTTGATTACAGGTTGAGGTACAGGTTGATGCATGGTTCAGGTTTATTGGTACAACTTTACAATGGTATATATAACAATGATAGTGTGACAGTGGTTCCATCATTTTACTTCTACTTCAGGGCAGTTGGACAGGACAAGGACAGGTGGTTGTAGCCACCTTCCGGTTGTAGCCGGAGAACATAGGGGGTTGTAGCCAGAGAATTGGAGAGTTCAAGCTTCCCTCAGGTTGTAGCTTGAGAAACTAGGGGGTTGGATCCTCCTTCCAGTTGCATCTAGAAAACAAAGGAAGTTGGTGCTTCCAATGAATGTAATTCTTCAAGACATATAAGAAAAAACATTATGTGGTTTTCTCCCAATTTGGGTTTCCACATAAAACACTGGTGTACTGTGTATGTGTATGTGTATGATTGTTCATTTGTTCATTTCTTATTTACTCTACAGTTATTGGATGATAATGCTTAATTGATATAACACTTGGATTATATGGTTAAAAAGGATTAAATTGCTCTATTATTGATTCACCCCCCCTCTCAGTAATCCAATAGATCGAACTACTGCCAAGGTAAGCACTGGTTGCACTCCTTTCTAGCTTGTGTATGGTCAAGAATCCATCCTTCCTATTGAGATGGAACTCTCTTCCTTAAGGCTTATGCTACAGATTGAAGAATTAAATTCTTATGGCGTTTCACAAAGGATAAATGCACTCCTAGCTTTAGACGAGCAAAGGATGTTTGCCTTGGATAAGATAAAAATGAGACAACAGATCGTTAAGAATTATTTCAACGAGAGAGTCAAAACTGTAAAATTTAAAGTCAATGAGAAGGTACTATTGTGGGATTCAATGCACGTTGATAGGGGAAGACATTCAAAATTTCAAAAATTATGGCTGGGTCCTTTCAAAATCGTTTTTTTCCTGGGTACTAACTCTTACATTCTAAATTATTTACAGGAGTGATTGTTCTCCTACAACACTAATGGTTCTCACTTGAAACATTATGTGGAACCAACTTGAAAAGTTTTAACACTGTTTGGATTTTCTATATATTAGTATTCTAGTTATGCTTTCTTTTTTTCATTGTTTTTCATTTATACTTTTACAGTAGTTTGGTTTTTGCTTTCCTTCTTGATAAGCTTCCTTCTTCTTTTACATTTCTGTCATTTTATTTATGTTGTTTTAAATTATGTAATTTTAATTCTGTCACGATTTTTATTGCTTTTTCATCTTTTAGTTGATTTTTGGTCAAGAATAATATGTTGGATCAATTATGCCACAGTGACACTCCTGCAATATATTATTAGTCAATAATAATCAAGCTTACACAAATGTTATGATGTTCCCCCTGAAAGAACACTTGAATTTGTTATTTGCTTTCACTGCTATCTTATAAAGAAAATAGTTATCTCATGCTTTTGCTTTCCATTTCTTCATCCATTTGAGAATTTAAAAGAGAAATTCCATAATTTTTTCTCCTTGAAGTAAAGAGAAGGTTTCGGTTTCTAATTATGCATACAAGGATAAACCCCCTCATATTTAACATTTTCCATGAGTTATTCCCAAATTTCCAGCCATTTTTCCATTAAATCCACTCACATCCCCCTGTTGCATAATCATCCTGGTTGTATTTTCTTGATTTGTTTTTCTTGGTCTACTAAACCATGTGTTTTGAGTTCTTAATATGTTGGAAACAAATTTCCCTGTGGAGTCAAGTTTGTTGACGATAAAAATCGCAATGAGGATTTCGCCCACAAAGTATTGCTAAAGCCTTTTATTTATAAGCTAATGATATATATAATACTAGTAGGTGGGACCCCCTTGTAGATTGCAGGATCAAATAAAGTTTCTTATTTGATATCTATGCTGCTATTAGACACTTCTTACAGGGTTATACATGATTGATGATGAATTATTGGTTCTGTTTACATCATAATGACAGATGGATAATGGATTTTATGTGTTGATTCTATTACTCTAAACTCTAAAATCCATGTTATGAATGTCTTATGTTCATTGGAACTACATTGCTATTGTAGCCATGATTCATCACATGTTACACCTGTACAAGACACATGTTAGTTATAACAAGAGACAAAAGAAATATGAGATAAATCCAAGAAAAGAAACTATTCTATGCTATGTTATACTATATGCAATCGAAATTAAAAAGGGTTGATCTTAGTCCTAACTAACAATGTTAGTGGCTATATGATTTTATTAAGTTATATGAAGGCGCATGTGATATATGTTATAGTATGGTTTTGGATTAATGGCTAGTATGGATCAGGTGGTGCATTTGGCCAGAAATGTATGAAAGTTTTGATGCATGGATTAATGGCATGGATTAATGTTTGGTTGGTTGTCATGTACTACATAATTGAATGAAGGGAGGATGGAAGCAACGTGTATTTATTGCACGTCACTCCATACTTCTCCCATTGGTCGTCACCCTAGCTTGGTTATTGTTCATTTGATTTTCGCTGTGGTTAAGCTCTGATGTTCAGGCGAGGAAGGCACTGCTTGACCAAGCTCACATTTTTAAGGCCATTTGGTTACATGTATGTTTTTTTCACCCATCCATGAACTCCCTCTGTTTATGAAATAAATGTTGGCTCGATGATGTATTGGTCTGTGTTTTTCTTGAGGCTAGAAATTGTGTAAACTTGTGGTGTTTCTATGGAATGGTTGTTTGTGTGTTGCTCATTGCAAATGGAAAATTGGATCGTTGAAGTCGTGATTTCATTGACTGTTCTGTGTGGTGGAATTCATGATGGCTCTTTGTTATCTCAATGGGTTTTTGTTGGAGGGTTTCATTCTGTCTGGACTTGGTGGTCATCTCCTCAAAGTGTTTGTAACCACACCCGGTCGTATTTGGTGTTATGGGGTTGTTGTGTATCATTTGAACCACCTTTGGGTCACTGTATATCTTTATCCACCTGGTCGTGGGCTCGTTTTATGTTATTGGTATCTACATAGTTGGTTATGGTGGCTATTATGCAAAGAGGCTTGATTTAGGGTTGGTTGTTATTACCTGGGATCTTCATTTCTATTAGCATTATTCAGCTTTTGAGGAAAACCATGACGGTTATGCCCCTGCATGTTCTCAGCGTTGTTTACTGGCCAGTAAGAAACCTTTGCTCCTATGTTCATAGTCTCTCCTACCTGGGGTCAAACTGTCACCCTATCATACGAGCTAAGGGTTATATCACATCAATAGTACCATCGGAGTTAAAAATGGATGCCCCTTGTCCCCCACATTGTTTGGGATTTAAATTGATGAGCTAGAGACCTTTCTCTACAAACATATCCAGGATAGTGACAGGTGTCTCCTCAACCAGGTTCTGATATCCATATTGATTTTTTCCGAAGATGTGGTCCTCCTATCCTTGTCTCCAATGGGATTATAAATACTATTGGATGTCGTAGCTCTCTCCTGTGACCTTCAACAGTTGATGATCAACCTGGGTAAAAATAAGGTTATGATATTCGACGGGTTGAAGAAGTCTATAGACCTTCACTTTTTCTTCAGAGAGGTGCAGATCGAGATTACCAATGCCTACACGTATTTGGGAGTACAATTTTTAATACCTCGTTTCAGTTTGCAACCAACCCTCCAGCCTCGAATTGCTAAGGGTTATGGGTCTTTATCCCTTCTCAAGAGACAATGTTTCCACCACCATTTCCAGGACATTTCATCGAAGATGTCTCTAGGGACTCCCTTATCAGACCCACTGTTCTTTATGGCTCATAGATATGGGGGCACTTCATCTTCCAATGACCCATCTACTAAGAGATCAGGGGCAGTTTCATTGCTTATTAAAGGGGACTCAGACCCTCACAAGATTATTTAGGTATATGAATAAGAATTGTTTAACCTTATACATATAAAGGGCCCTCAAGGTTCGAGCCCATACTCTTCAGCCTCCTACGAGGCCAGACCCTATTCTACATATCACATCCTTCTTCTCAGTGCTACCCTCAGGAAGGGAAACTAAGAGACAGGTTGACACCAGTGCAACCCCATACTCCAGATCAGTGTGGACCCATGGTACCTTGCCTCATCCCACTAGATTTCAGAAACATAGCCAAGCCATATCCCCTCTCAGGTGACGGATGTGATCCCTTAGACCTCTTTGGTGCATTGCCTCTACTAGTCAGTAGCGGAGCGGGAGAACCAGACACCCTACCAGGTCCCCCTTAGGATAACCGACTATACTCAACTTCCTTTATTTGGCCTTGGATGGTAGGAGAGATGGATCCATTCCATGACATATCTATTTTATTTCTTCTGGTTCCTCTTGTCCTTAGATTTTCTTCTCCTATAGTACACCCCATCATCAGTGCATGTATGTGAACTTAGGGCCGAGGGTTTTTCATGACTCGGAGTAGATCTCACATTTTACTACTCTACATTATTGCACTTTACTTTCTGCATGTCACATTTTATAGGATACCTTTTGGTACTCCTTCATTGTATTGACATCGTTGCACTTAATGGTCCCTTTAACCTACTTTTGTGGTCATTTGTTGGACATTAATAAAATTATCTTATCTTATCTTATCTTTTCCATGTATGTTCAGTTGGAGCACCAACATGAACCATGTTTGCTATTGTTTAGTTGGAGGACCAACATCACCCATGTTTACTATTTTTTTCTATTTGGTAGTTTGTCATAGAGGGGAGAGACTCTCCTTTTCTTCTTCCATATAATTTCAACTCTCGCTCTATGATTTATATTCACATTGTTGATATTGGCCGCTTACTGAAGGGCTCTGCTTCGAACCTTTGGTCCCAATTACCACAACAACTTCTGCAAGTGCCAATATTTTGTCTTTTGTAAGTTGTTGTGTTGAATTAGAGGAAGCTTCCACCAATTAAAGTCACACAAGCAAGCAGAAGATATATTTTTATCATCCAATATATTCTTTTATTTATTTTCCTTTTACCTTTGCAACTACAATTATTCATCTTTTACTACTGGTTATGTGTAACAAATTCAAAAATGAAGATTCTTACTTTGTTTATTTGTTTACTTCATATTTATCACTATTTCACTTTTTTCTACTAGTACAACCATTGAAACTTCTATTTCAATAATTCTTTAACTATCAATTTCATAAATAATCTCAAGTCTTCTTCATACATTTCTATTTGCAAACATTATAACAACAAATAATCTAATACAATTTTTTATATTTTTAAATTAATAATCTAATAAATTTTTTATATTTTTAAATTAATAATCTAATAAATTTTTTATATTTTTAAATTTATTGTTTTAAGTCACTTAATTTTAAAATTTCAACTTTGTCTTCAGAAATAAATTGAATGTTGTTATTCATATAACTAAGTTATAAATTATTTAAACGGATTTGATGTATTGATAAAACGTTTGTTCAATTTCAACAAAGAATATATTTATAGAATCATAGAACACTTAAAAGTACCAATTAAACTGCAATTTCATCAATAAACAAAATTATTATAAATATAATATTTTCTCTAAAAATAAAATTAATTTAGTTCTAATTTTATTTTATTTAAAAAAATAATTTATAAATTTATTTATTTATTTTGATGGAAATACATTTAAAAATACTACTAATTTATAATAAGTTAATTTTATAATAAAAAATTAAAAAAACAAAATTAAAATTAACCAACAATTTTACTCGTAATTAAGATTATGATGGTCACTCGATATACTAATTTAAAACCCTTTGCATTCATATTCTTAATTCTCTGATTAAACCATAATTACAATCAAACTATAATGGACACTCATTTTAACCCCTTTGCATTCATGTTCTTACTTTGCATAAAATAATCTTAAAATAATCTTACTTCTTTGATTAAATCATAGCTGCAATCCATTTTAAAACACAACATTTAACATTTGCAAAAAAATGTTCCACGCTCATCTCCAAACTTATATTTCCCACATACTATTGAAGATATAAGTAGTTTAAATTGGCAGATAAAACATTGCAGTAACGCTAGATCTCTTCTATTTGAAGACGACTATAAATATTATAATATAAAATAGCAGCATAAGCGTCGCACTGGAAAAGTTTTTATATAGTTCATCGACGAACCCAGCCCTTCACATCTCCTACATAATTGTGGAATCTATTTGAAAGGATTCGACGGGAGATTCCAATGAAAATTTCTCGTGAAAATGTCTTTTCATCAAATGCAAATGCAAATGTTATATTTCCTTTGAATATACATATGAAAATCACCTTATAGTGAACACACACTTCTCTCAAATAAAATGAAATCTCTCCAACAAGTCAAGACATCCTTCCTTAACTCCACACTAGTTTACAAACATGTGTTTCTCCTTAGCAAACCAAATGCAACTTCCTTTGTCTAATTAGTTTAAAACCTTCTTTGGTGAATTCATTTCCTTCCAAAATGATATGTGTTTATTTGAGCTTATACTCATCCTTGATAGTTGGATGTTGTTGTCCCAACAATGGGCTCATCCCTCTCATTCCATGTGTCTAAAATATAATATTGCATCTACTCATCATGTCATCATCCATGTGTCATCATTGTTTTCCATATTGTAATTGGCCTTCATGCTTGGGGATTAGACTCTTTTCCCCATGATTTTTGGTCATTGTACAAACTCATTGTGGCTTTGAACAATGGGCAATGGGAATGATTTCCAATAGTAAAATTGTAGCCTTAACAATATCCTAAATGATACTAAATAGTAATAATTTTTGGGTGGTTCTAAAGATGATGTAAGGAAATATTTTTGTTCAAAAACTAGAGCTTAATATTTCCCTCCCCTAAATGATTTTATATTCATACCATATTCAATTGATCTCAAATTAAAATCTTGGAAAACTAAGTGAAGTAGGTGCATCACCTACTCCTCCTCATATGTGTTCTTTGAAGTGAAGATGATGCATCTATAGGGAAAGTAGAAAGAAATTGATCTTTATCATGCAAGTCCCATTAGTCCTAGAACAACATATTTAATTATCCTAGCTAGGCCCTTGAGACTAGTATATCATGATATGAAGGGAAATTTTAGAGTGGACCTCGAGGCCATTTCCACTTTGCAACATGTCAAAGGGAATCTTAGTGTCATTTATATATATGGTCATGAGTTTCAAGGTAATAGATTCATTTGAAATTATTGAAATTATAATTAACAACAATACACATACAAAGCAAGGGACACCGAGAATTACACTTAGAAACCCCAGAAGGGTAAAATCTATATTACATTGATATAAAATTCTTGTGTGTACATTCTATTGTAAAATTGGTCTCCTTATATGATCATAGGTGACCATAACTACTAAGTCTTAATTAGGTAATTATATCACATCATATCCATAACAATTTCTATAATATCTCCTTAAATCTCTCAACTCAATCCATGAGATCGTCATCCGTAATATCTCTTCTTATCCTCATCTTTCATTCATATGTAGACATTAAGCTTGGTCTAATTTATTATGTTTGTGTAATTATATATTTTAGACACTATTAATAATTCAGAAGTATGAATTATTCCTTCATACTCCCCCTTAATGAATACTTTTGATCTCTTCGACTAATCTTTGAATTGGGCAAATCTTCAACATATTATTATGCTTTGTCTTCATCTTTTGTCTTTGGTCTTCTTCATTCTACAACTTCAGCCTGCTTCTTGTACCTGCATAGTATAAAAAACATATTTGTTGAAGTCCACATAAAAAAGTTACCATCCACTAGAATACATTGGTCACCAGCCACTATATCCACCAGTTCTATAAGAAATTCTTTCTTGTACATGGTTCATCAACCATTCTTCCATCGAAAATATCATACATGTACCTATAACTCCCCTTGCATCATCATAAATAATCATCTTGGGTATACTTTGGCTTACCCATACATCATGGGTTTGGGTGGATTACCCTCAACCATTAAAACAAGTGATTTTTGGCTTATCGTGAACCCTCCTTTATCATGACAAGTGGTTCATGCTTACCATGAACAAAAAATTACATTAAGTGGTTTCTAGCTAACCACAAACCTTCAACATACAAATTATGGGGGTACACTTGTCTCTTCCTGGCTTACATCAACATTGACTCAAGTTCATAAAACATGTCTCTTCATGGCTTACATCATCATTTACTTAGATACAACATACTTCTTTATACAAACATAGGACCAATATCATCTTTGTTTCCATCAAAACAACATTATCAAATAGGATCATCAAACTTCTTAAGGATCTCATTCTCTATGCATGTCAAATTATTTAACACACTGTACTACTTATTTACCTTTCTTTGCTTCCTTTTTCATTCTTTATATTCTTTTATTTTTGTAGTCTTCGGTCCTTTTGTTGATTCATTCTTCGTGCTACTTCAAACTTTTGTCCTTGTATTTTTTTCAATGCTCTTCAAGATTGGATTGCCTCTTGTTTCTTTTGTTCATTCCCAATAGTCTTCTTCCTCATTCTTTGTCTTCTGTCATCTTCTTTTTTCATATTCGTTTACTTTCTAATATCATCTTCTAATTTGATCTTTTTCTATGAAAATACCTGCATAGAAAATATTTCTTGTTGGGAGGGACATCTCCATCCAACAAGACACCTACGACACTTGATTGAAAAATTTAATTGACACACCCATTCCATGATTTACATAGCTTAAACTTGACTTGATTTTATACTTTAACAATTCAAATGACTTAAACTTCACTTACTTTGACTCCATACTCACACCTTGCCAACAAATTATTATATAATTTATCACCATAAATTTAAGCCTTGGGTGTTGGGTACCATAGATCATACATCATTTTTCATGCAACCAATTATTCATCAATGACTTTACTCTTCATAGCTCTTGAAATTCAGCTTCAACTTGGACTTTTACTTATAACCTAATAACAATAATCTTGGATTTGACTCATTAAAAAAAACTTATATATAATGAATGGAATCACTCATATATTATTCAATCCTTTAAAAAACTTCATGTGGCCATGTCTTCACCACGTGTACCAAGACTCATGTGATCATAAAACAATATTCTAAAACACTTTGCAATTTCATTTTGACCACTAAAAAGATATCCTTATGGACCACTCATGCATTCATTATCCTTAACTTTTGCATGCTAAACAAGAGTTTTCATGCATTTCTTGAATATTCCATGCAACCCTCTTAACTCAAAGTCATGCTTGTTTTATTATGGAAAATTTCTCTCATTTCATTAAAGTTTTCAAGAATGCATACCTCCCGAATTTATGTCTCCAGTGCGCATGAGTGAACCTTCTCTCTTTTACGACCTTTCTTTATTTCTTTCTTAATATTTTATTTCCATCTCATATATGGCTCTTCCTTTGTGACTATACTTTGTAGACTTAATTGAATGCCCAATGATTAATAGTTTATTGACAGAGTCGATTGAATTCCTAGTAGTAGTGTACCATCCTATATATATATATATACACACACAAAATCAAACATCTGTTGCAAGATTTTGACTTCAAAATTGATGTATTTTCAGAAGTCTACATGCCGTGCCAAATATCTTTCACCAAAATGAAGAAATAACAAGCAACAAAGGGTAGGAAAAAAAATTAAAAATCGCAGGTAATGCTTCTCCCGTGCAGGTTTGTTCTCCACCAACCCAGTCCTCTATTTCATGGCAATATAGACGCACGTGATGTGGCCAAATGGCTAGAAAAACCTATGCACGTGATGTGACTAGACGACTCTTTGGAAATAAAGATAACAACCACCCAAAACTAAAATCGGATTATCCAATCTCTTCTATGGTGACATAACTCACTTTGGTGGCTTTGTTCTCTTCTCATTTGAGCAGAATCATCGCTTTCATCTACATCCCCTCTTCTCATAACCTGATACTTACAGCACACCATACGTCCATATATAGGTTCACACCACAATTCCATAAACAATATATAGTAACAGTGACAACAACTGAAGAGAATAAGCAATAGAAAAGTTGATCATCACAAGATCTGATTCTGTAAAGGCTTGAATTCAAGTAACTCTCATCTCCAAAGTTGTTAATAACCCTCATTTCCAGAATTCTCATCCACCATTCTATCAACATAAAAATCCAATTTATTCTGCGCTTGCATCAATTTATCCCCATCAAGGCTCTATATGACAACTCCTACTAAAATAACTCTATCCTTATTCATCCAACTGAATTTTATACATGCATTTTATAATAACCATCAAAATGAGAATTTGTGGAGATCAATCCTAAGAGGTCCGAGGAATCTCTATGATCATAAAAACTGTAGCAACTCAAGTAACTATATTATTCATGAGTTGTTGATCGTTGTGTCAAAAATAATCGATATTGACTATCATTGTGATAATAGAATCACATCCATTTCTTGTTATTTTTCAATATTCTGGACACTGTTCAATCAATTTAAAACTAGTTGTACATGCACGCCTTCATCCTACTTTAGTGGTCAATGTAACAATGCCACTTAATGACTTCAACTCAATGTGCTCACTAACTACCATAGGCCTACACTGGTTTCAATATTCCAACATGAACAACCCTTTCTTCTTCAAGTGAAAACTCTCAATATTACATGAGCAATCAACTCTGATACAAAATGTTGAAATTATAATCAGAAACAATACACTCGAGAATTACAATAAGAAACCCCATAAGGGGAAAATCTATATTACATCATAACATTCTTGTGTGTAGATTCTATTGTACAAATAGTCTCTTTATATAACCATAGGTGACCATAAATACTAAGTCTTAATTAGGTAATTAGATTACATCATATCAATAACCATCTCCAGAATATCTCCTTAAATCTCTCAACTCAATCCATGAGATCCTCATCCCTAATATCTCTCTGTATCCTTATCTTTCACTCATATTTAGACATTAATCTTGGTCTACTTCATTACATTCGTGAAATTATATATTTTAGACATTATTCATAATTCACAAGTATGAATTATTCCTTCAAAAACAATGTTTATGGTGAAATTATTGTATGGATGATCTTTTTATTTTTTCTGTTGATTAAGACATAGTGACATCTTTCATTAAATGTGAAAAATAATGGTGTATTTATTGTTATGTTCTCTACTGTATAAAATTAGTTCTCTAGATTGGCAAAAATAACACACAATGAGGTAGAAGTTAGGAAATTTGAGATCATGTGTAGTTTTACTCACTTGTAGACTAGAAAAATAAATAATTATCTTCTATTAAATTTGAAATTAAATGATGGATTTACTGTTAACTTCAATTAAGGGAATATAATATGTGATGTAAATTATTTTACATTTTAATGTGTGAAACTCTAAGCATTTCCAATAAAAACTTTGTTAGGGACCTAACCTCCCTAACCCTTCAAGTAGGTACAATAATATATTTTCCATGTAATAAAGTATGACATTAGTTAATAAGGCCTATTTAATAAACGTGAACAAGTCTATGTAAGAAGACCCAATAGAAGCTTCTGCTTCTAGAAATATATTCCCCTAGAATGTTCTTTAGAAGATAGAATTATTATAAATAATAGTAGAGGGCATGAGAAAGATTTGTCTTGAGAATTATTGTAATAGAGCGCTGCTTTGCTAGAGGTTTCCACCTTGAAGAGGCAAGTGAACATTGATTTCTTTCAATAAATGTATCATTGTTGGTATTTCTATTCTCCATATTTTGTCGTTCCACTGGTATTTTGTTGAATATAGTTGTTTATGTATATTACATTACAAGTGGTATCAGGGCACTTTCCATGGTAGGAATTGAGGGTAATTGTTTTTTCTAAGGTAGAGAAGTGTAATGTTGTCATCTTTAAAGAACAAACATCTATCGTTCAGTGGGTAAAAATACAACGACGAAGACTACACGTAGGCAATACATATAGTTTCACGAGGTTGCCTAAAAAACAAAGTTTCTCCCTTGTTGGAAACCTATGTAACTCATGTTGGTACCCCTCGAGTAGTACTACATCAAACAAAATCTATACATTGCCATCACTCCCACATACTGGCAGGTATGTCGGGAGTTCCTTAAGTCTCCTGAAACAAACCCAAGATCAGTTGATCAACCACTTGATTGCTATGGTGACACTAAAAACAACACTCATGGAGATACTCTCTAGTACTTGGGTAATCAGGTAATATAGCTAAGGGTACAATCGAGCCTTCTTAGCTGGTTCCCTGAGATATTGGGTCAAGTACTACTGTTCGACCCTACATGTATATCAAAGAGCTATCACACAGGGAAAACCCTTGTTTGTAGGAACCCTGTAAACCTTAACCTGGGGGAAAGAGACATAATAGAAAATGAATAGACAATATCTATTGTCGCACAACCTTGCCTCCTGAATTCTGATTGCAAAATTCCTACATAATTTTTCCTATTAACAATTTGGCAATTTGGTCCATTCACCACTGCAGTATTCTTCAAGCTATAGTATAAATATGTAGAAGTAAAAAAAGAAAACAAAAGGTATAATGGTTTCGCCAACACCCTTATTCGAGACCTATCCGATCAAATTACTCTCTTCGCCCTGATCACTGTGATACGTATCATTTTTGCAAAAAAAAAATTCATGGGCCTAAATCCCTTCTCGACACCCTTATTTGTGACCTATTCCATTGGATTCCCCTTTTTCCCCTAATCATCATGGTACATATCCACATGATTAAATTCATAACTTTATCCACATAATTAAATTCATATAGTCTATAATCAAAACTTATGCGACATTATAATTAAATATGATACATAATACTATCCAATCATCCCCCAACACACACACACACACACAGATATATATATATATATATATATATATATATATATATATATATATTCAAAACTCCATATTATTTTTATTGTTCATCAAGCTTCATTTTTATATACTACATCATCTCAGGGTGGAAATTCTCATGTAATACTCAAATTGGGATGAAACTTAATCAATCATAAGGACATTTGGTTCTAAAAATATAATTATTGATTTTAATAATTTGACTCTAAAAAATAAGTGATATTTGGTGCAATTGAATACTCCTCATGCACTACTCAATATAACTAAATTATGACATCACAACTCGGCTCCTTGACTTAAATATCCCATCCAAGTCAATTATTATCTACATATAAACTATTACATTTAACCAAAAACTAACAACTATGTTAGTTATGATCAAGAATATTCAATAGTAGTCACCTAATGAATGTAAATAATTTCTTGTTTCATATATTTATATCGGTATAAAAGCCATATTCTTAATTCTACAAACTCACACTTATATATATTTATTTAATTACTAATAATAGGTTACACCATTTAAATATTTAATCGACACCATAGCTATCAATTATAGCTCGGCCAAATTACATATTGACAAAAAATCATATAATGATCTTTCATAACATAAATATATTCAATTTTATAGAGATAATTAAAATATAATTTTATCAACAAATTGCCTATTGTTAAGTGCTATAGGCCACATAGACTACCAAGTTAATTACACCAAATAAATAATGTTGTTTACACCACAAATCATATCTCATACAAATTTGATTTCATAAAAATGAATATAATGGCTTAACCTACGCGCAATAATGACATTGATGCTTAACCTATGCGCAAAAATATAATTTACTAAATTACTAATCACCTATTATTAACACACCCATGTGGCACTCACATGTACAAGTGTCCAAGTAATTATTTATTTAAAAATACAAAGTAATGATTTATCCTCACACAACTCTCATGTTTCCTATTTTCACTCTTAGGTGTCCTCTTGATCTCTTCCCCATTTCCTATTTGATCTCTTCCTCATTCCCTATTTGAGTGGGTACACATGTAGTTTCTTCTTTTGTTATTTATTAACTCTCTTTAACTTCTCCTAATCCACTATTATTTACCCACACTTCACTTTCAAATTGAATTCTTTCTCCTCTTTCTTCTACTTTATTTGTGTGTTCATGTAATTGGTTTTTAGTTATCCAAAATTACATTATTTTTATTTCATCCACACTCGGTAGAATGTATTATTTCTCAATGAATTTTCAAGTGACTAATTCATTTCTCTTTGTTATTAGATAATCAATAATGTATAGGTTCAATAATACTACTATTTGTTTATTTTAACTTTTCCCTTTGTGTTATAATGCGTAAACTATATGATCATTTTTTCATATTAAATAAAATATGTATGCTAAGGAAACATATTTTCCATGTTTTAATGAACATATTTTCAATGTACACTCATCAATTCATAACCGATAGCAAGGGTTCCATGCTTCTTCATTCCAGAGTTACATTTTAGTAAGTACCATGGGTGCCATGTTTATGCATTCCCTTCAAGCATCCAACTTTCTTGGTGGGGGAAATAGTGAAACTATTGACGCTCTGTTAACTCAGCCTTTTTCACCCTTGTTGAGAGAATAATGGTCACTTGTTGTAAGGTACCAGATGTATTATAATAATCATAAAAAATAAATTGTGGCGAATACCAACTGAACAACAAAATAATGAGAATAACAACATCGACAATAATACCTTTGTTGAATGAAAGAAATACTCACTTTCTTCTTCGAGGGGGAAACCTCCAATAGAGCAGAGCTCTATTACAATAATTCTCAATATGAGACTTTCTTGTGTCTTCTACTCTTATTTATCCTAATTACATCTTCTAAAGAACATTCTAGAGGAAGATCTCTCTAGAAGTGGAAGCTTCCATTAAGTTTTCTTACTTTAGACTTGTTCACATTATTAAATAAGAATTATTAACTAATGCGTGCCTTTATTACATAGAAAATATATTATTCTACCTACTTGAGGGCTTACAGAGGTTAGGTCCCTAAGATGCCTTCCCCCTTGAAGAGAATCCTTGTCCTCAAGGATTGAAATCAAGCAATTGTTGTAGAATGGTAGTTGGATCCCTAGTGGCATCTTTTGGAGTTGTGTCTTTCCATTGAACTAACACTTCCTTGATGGTGTACTAATGGAGACAATGCGCTCGTTGTTCCAAAACTACTTGTGGATGAAACCAAATAGAAACTTCTTCATCCAAGTTGGGGAGACTGGTTTGATTCTGGCACTTATTTCCAATAACTTTCTTTAAGAATAAGACATGAAAAACAAAATGGAGCTTAGAATAACTAGGAAAATCTAGTTGGTAGGCCACAAGACCCTCTCGCTTTAGAATTGTATAAGGACCATAAAATTTGGGGGCAAGTTTTTGACAGTGTTCGGCTTTGAGTGAAGTCTAGTTATAAGTTGCATATAGAGAAACACCTAGTCCCCTTTAGTGAATTGATGTTCGAAATGACCTTGATCTACTTATTGATTCATGTGATTCTAAGCCATGGCCAAATTCTCTTTGAGGGCAGAAATAATGGCCACTTGGACTCTAATATTGTTGTCAACCTCCTGAAACTTGGAGACACCTGGAATGGATGAGAGAACCGATGGTGGATTTTTTTCGTAGAATGTTTCAAAAGGAGTCATGCAAATGGTAGTATCATAAGATGTGTTGTACCACCATTCAGCTAGGGGTAACCATTGAGCGCACTTAGTTTTTCGGTCAAATGAAAAACACTGAAAATATTTTTCCAAACACTTGTTGACAACTTCAATTTGTCCATCAGTCTGGGGATGATAGGTGGTGCTAAGATGCAATTGGTTTCCCTAGAGCCTGAAAAATGCTTACCAAAAATTGCTAGTGAAAGTGGGGTCTTGGTCAGAGACAATAGAATGAGGCAGGCCATGGAGTTTGAATATATTGTCCACAAACATTTCAGCCACTGTGGATGCATTTAATGGGTGTTGAAGAGCATAGAAATGAGCATATTTTGAAAGACGGTCTACTACCACCATGATAACTAAATTATTGATCAATTTACGTAATCCAACAATGAAATCCATAGAAATATATCTCCAATTAACAAGGGGAATCAGGAGCGGTTGGAGTGTACTTGGATATTTGACTTTTTCTCCCTTATTGTGTTGACATGTATCACATTCAACCATGAAGTTGTGAATGTCCTGTTTCATACCGTCCCCAAAAAAAATTGTTTGACCCATTCATAGGTTTTGGTAAACCCTGAATGCCTAAATGCGGGTGAAGAATGAAACTAAGAGAGCATGGTGGATTTAAGGTTTGACTATTTTCTTTAATATAGGAAACCTTTGTAGAGAAGCTCTTCATTATGCCAATAGTGTTTTGGAGAAGCTTGACGATCTTGTTGCAATTTTTGGATGAGGCTAGAAAGTTTGGCGTCTTGCAACCATTCCTAGTGAACAACTTGAATCCAGTCTACTATAATGAAGGAGAGGGAAAAGAGGGACATTTCTTCTTCATATTTCCTTGAAAGAACATCAACAACCACATTTTATTCACCCTTCTTGTAGATGATCTCATAATCATATCCAAACAACTTGGTCACACATTTTTGCTGCTCCAAGGATGAAATTCTTTGTTCTAGAAAATACTTGAGGCTACGATGATTATTTTTAACTTGGAAGGGTTTCCCCAATAGATAATGATGTCAGAGATCCACTACATGAAAAATAGTCAACATTTCTTTTTCATAGGTGGATTGAACCAAATGTCACTTTGATAGTTGTTTGTTAGTGAAAGACAAAGGTATACCATATTGCATGAGGACTACCCCAATTCCTTTCCTTAACGCATCACATTCCATGACAAAAATCTTGGTGAAGTCAAGTAGTGCCAGAACAGGGATTGTGCACATAGCATCTTTCAAGGCTTAGAAGGATTGATCAGTTGCTAGAGTCCAATTGAAAGCATTCTTTTTAAGGAGAGCGGTGAGAGGAGTTGCAATTTTTTCATAATTCTTAACAAACTTTCGATAATAGCCTATTAAACCCAAGAAACCACACAATATTTTAAGAGTTTTAGGGTGAGGCCAATCCTTCAAAGCTTTAATTTTTTTAGGATCCACTCGTACACCATCCTTTCCTACAATATAACCCAAGTACTCAAATTTAGAGGTACCAAATGCACATTTAGATTGTTAGAGAAAAATTTGGTGCTTAGATAATAGATGGAGAGATCGATCCACATGGGCAAGATGGACTTGCCAAGTTTTACTATATATGAGGATATCATCAAAGAAACTAGGAAAAAATGACAAAGGAAAGAAAAGAAGGCATGATTCATGAGACTTTGAAATCAGGAGGGGGCATTACCCAGGCCAAAGGGAATGACCAAGAACTCATAGTGACCCTCATGAATTCTAAAGGTAGTCTTGGGGATGTCTTCCTCTTTCATGTATATCTAGTGATAGCCATAATGAAGATCAAGTTTTATAAAGTATTGGGCACCACTCAATTCATCCAAAAATTTATCATTGATAGAAATGGGAATACCAGTACCTTCAATTAATTAATGATTGACTACCATTAATTATTTTCTATAAGCAAAAAAATTCATTCATAATTAATTAATAATTAACTTCCATTAGTAAATATATTTTATTATACTAAAAATACAAACACATTTATCTAATTTTTTTTGTATATTAAAAACGCAAATAATATTTATATGATTTAGATTGTATATTATTTTTTAAGAACAAAGATTTATATTGATAATTAATTTATTGTTGACTACCATAAATAATATTAAATAAATATATTATGTTATTATAAATATAAACGATATTCATGATATATCCTTTTCAATTTTTTTATAATATAACATATTTAAATATATTATGTTAATATAAATATAAACGATATTCCTGATATATTGTTTTAAAAATTATATAATATATTTGTTTGTATAGTTAATTGAGTTTTAACATAATAAAATAATGTTTACATAATT
>JZKD02S2222750.1:2122129-2163410 GCA_000966675.3 Picea glauca | reverse complement strand
TGGGCTCCTTTTCCTCTACATGGCAGGAATCCATTGGTTTAGACTCCCACCGCCTACCACGTTCTGACATACCCTGTCAGCCCATGATGTCATTTTCCACGTTCTCCCTTAAAGATCACATCTCATTAATCTGTCAGTATGTTCACCCCGTTACAAGTCCCTTCACCGTGGTCACTTCCCCCAATCAATACCTTCCACGTCACCCGGTCGTATTCATCAGTCACTGTCACCTACCATCTCACGCTCTAAATGACCCGTTGGCAATTTATTACATGATAACCTATCTGTTAGCCTGCTGAGCCATCTCCCATGCCCAACGGGTATCTGTTTTCTCAAAACTACCTTCAACCTTCATTCTCCCATCATTTACCCCATCGCCACACCAAAGAATATTTTTCCCCATTTTCCTCTCCCTTACAGTCAGTTGTCCAAAGCCACAATCATCCCGACTAACTTTTTGTTTCACTTGCAGGTATTTTTACAGTGATGGCGCCAAAATCAAAGAAAACAAAAGCTGAGGAAAACCCTTTCATCCCACCTCTTGTTGATCTCGACATGATTCATTTGGTCGATAAAGATCATCTAATCGTAGACACCAGATGCAAATTCGACTTCGCAGATTTACAGTCATGGATAAAGGACATTTTCTTTGACCAAAGTGACGAAATTGGGCTCTAGGAGTCAAACCTTCCCCTGTATATTTTCCCCTAGATTCACCATTTCCACGAATTCACCCTCAAATGTAAATCCCACTACATTCTCGACCAGAGAGCCATAGTATCTTCATCAAGAGAGAATTTGTTTGTTATTACACTTGAGGCCATCGATAAGATGATGCAGATACCCAAAGCCAAATCTGCCTCACCTTTCAACCTTGAAATCATCACAAAACTTTACCAGAAACTATCATTCCCCCAAAGAGATTAGATTTTTGAGTTTTTTCTCCCACAGACCACTCAGCTTCCCACTACAAATCCCCCGTATCCTTCCTCCCTGTTCTCAGTGAAGGAAAACCAATTCATCTCGTCGCTCTCCGCTCTGCTTGGGTATTTTTCGAATCAATGGGTGGATGAACCCATATTGGGTTTTCTGTCCATTTTCTCCACAGATGAGAGACCCACCAATCATTTCGACTACAGTACTTTCCTGGCAGACAACATCCATGAGCAATTCTCAAATTTCGCCATAGAAGGCATGTTCCAATATTCCTCAATACTGTCTTACATGTTTATTTTCTTTCAAGTGGACAAATTCTCCTTTTTGATGCAGAAGATGGACAAGGATGGGAGGCTGTAGGCAGTAATAGTGTGGACTTTATTGCTCAGACAAAACTCTACAGAATTCAGCTACAAATAGTTTATCGAGAAGTTCTACCATCAAGTGTTGAGCATGCTCAGTGGCAGACCCAAGCCAAGAATAAATGAGAAAATTCAGAGGATCTTACACCTTTCAGACCTTGGAAAAATGGGAGATTGCTAGCTGTACCAAGACCACACAGAGATCAGAGTGTATGGGTGCGAATTGGCCCCATACAAGTTGCCTAAGTATCTTCTCATGAGGATATTTTCCCTAGAATACATAAGACAAATGATTAACTCAGATGACATACATTTCATGTCTCTAAAAAAGAAGGAGCAACTTAGAATTAAAGAGGAAATAGGATCTTTCATCTACAATAGCCGAGGCGCCATAGAGGAAGCAGACATATTTCTCAAAGAAATGAAGTTTCAGGTCAGTTTCATATGGCACTATGACCCATGAAGGATAATTTCAGAGATGAGAGTTAAGAATAAGAACATCCCATGTGTTCATACACCTAGGCCTGAGATAGAGAAGTTCGCCAATCAAACAGAATGGGAGCCAGACACTCTAGTTGAAATAGAATAGCAGGACCCTTTGGTCACTGTCTCACAGACGACTGAAACATAGGTTCCCAAGGAGAAAAGACCCAGGAAGGATACTTCACCTTCCATCACTGAAGTCTCGGCTGAAGATTTCCAATTACATACCTAGAGGCCAAAAACCAGTTATGCACCTAACACAGCTCGTGAAAAGGGAACCCAATCTACCTCAACTATGAAAGATGATCGGTCACTTCTTAGTACAAGCAGCAAACAGATCATGACTACAGTGTTTCCCAAGAATCCTGCAGATACTCCACCAATCAACCAGCTGAGCAAAATAAGACCAAAATTGAGTATTTTTTAGAAGTATGATTTGATCAAAAAGAAAAATCAAACGTTGACCAACAGCATGTATGCTCAGTTCTTGGAAGAAAACATCAACTGCACAACACAAACTGTTGTCTACATTTGACACTAAGAAGGGTAGGATGCACATTGCATTTCTGCAAGCACAAGTGCCATATCTGAAAGTAATCACCGATTAAAAAAAGGCAACATTCGAATTTCGGACTAAAGATGTGCATCTTGCTGATCAAATGGATCTGCACAGGAAAACTGGAGAAATGGTTTTCTCCATGTTGGAAAATGCTTCTATTGCTGCCTTTAAGTTACAGGTATCTCTAAGCAATGTCCAGACACAACTGAAATTAGAAAAGATATCATCCTTTGCAAAGGATAATAGGATTAAGACGTTGGAAGAACTAGTCCTCAAGATCGAGTATGATCCCTCGAATGTGAAAGGAGTTGATGAGATTCTTAAAAAGAAAAATGCCCATATAACATCTCCGAGGAAATAGTTGAAACTGCCACGAACAGAAGATTCACAGGAAAAGGAGATAGCTGAGACAGAAGGGGAAAAGGATGAGATGCTCAAGCTAATCATGGAGCAGAATGCACAATTGAAGGAGATGGAAGCAGAATTGGAAAAGATAGTGAAAGAGAAGGATCAATCAAAGCCCATGGAATTCATTCCACTAGGCGCATTTCCACTCACAGAAGTAAGCACAACATCTGTAGCAGAAATTCCCTCGGCAAATCCACTGACAGCTCTGGAGAAGACAGTAGAACTGGCAAAATCCATGGAAGAGATTAATTTTCAAGAGGCAAATATTAACAAACTTAAAAAGTAGATTGAGAACCTTCAGGTACTCAAATATTCCTTCCAAACTAGCTACTCAAAGGAGAAGAAAACTTCAGACAAGCTCAAACAGGAATTGCAACAGCTTCAAAAGAAAACGGTGGCAGGCAAAACACTTGTCGAGGTAAAGGAAAGTGTCTGGATGGATATCACCAAGTCTATGAATGAAATATGGCCTATGGTACAAATCATGTTCGAGCAAAATGAACTAGTGCAAAGAAGTAAGCAGGCTATTGAGACCATAAGAGTAGAACTGGGAGAGATGCCCACAGAAGCCACTGAGATCATTAAATTTCTAAATTTAAAAACCAGAGAAGAGCTAGAGGATTTGAAAATTGAGGATAGGACGGAGACCATCCTTGAAGTCAAGAGGGTCCTGACCAAAATAAGACTAATGCTACAGCTGGATGAAAAGGTCCAGACCATGGACATCGGATTTCAAATATTTTTCAGCAAGATCGAAGATCTATAGAAGAAAGGCCTTCCTATTTTGAGAGTTATAAATGACAAGTTAATGACACTTGCTGATTATAAAAGGAAACTAGCCACCGTGGCTAAATATAGCTCAAAATTCTTAGGAATACAAGGCAGTATCACAGGCAAGGCATTCCTAGATTCTTTATAGTTAGACATCAGCATACAACATGAGTGATGCAAGAGCATCGCCAACAGCAAGCGAGCATGGGGCAAACACCAACGCATTTTGGCACATGATAAATTGTTTGAATGTTTTGACGTTGGATGCGCCAAACGTAAATGAAACAATTAAGAAAAGGGCATACTTCTTGATTGTAAATAGACCTTGAGCGACTCGCTCTTGTCTGAAGGACTAAGAGGCATTTATGCTAGTTAATGTAAGTAGGTAGCTTTGAATTCTTAGATTAGACAGTTTTAGGAGCAGAGGGAAAATGGATATAGACACCCTCATTTGTATCATTGTAACATTAGCAAGATTAGAAGCATGATCAATAGAGCATAGAGAAGAGAGCAGAGAGTTGTAGTTGAAAACACCCATGTACAGAGATTTGAATTAATAGAAAGGAGCTTCGATTCAAATTCATGGTGTCGTATTTGTTCTCTGTGTATGCAGGTTGAATGTTATGCTCATGGATGTTTACTTTCTATTATACATTTGCTTTATATGTTGTGTATATGATTTCATGTTTTGTGTTTGAAGTCTGAGGGAGAGTAAGGAATGAGTTTCAATTGTTTCTCTGTCTGAGCAAGAGTTTTCCTACAAGGAGTGCAGTGAGATTGTCTGCAAGGTGTGCGTTGACAGAAGTTAGAGTTCGTCTCTGTAAGATCAGGAGGGATAACATTGTTCTCATTCTCACAAAAGTGCAAATTTAGCACAGGAGCCATGCAAAGTTTGTGCTGGCTGGGTAGAGTCTTAGAGTTTGCAGCCTGAGGGAGCTGGTGAAAGACTACTATCGCAGAGAGTGCTCAGAGTCGAAGAAGTTCAAATACTTGGAAGTATTTGAAGAACTGCCACAAGGAGTGTGTGCAGGAGTCTCCTTGAAGACTCGAGTTGTCAAAGAGAAACTCAAGAAGAATTAGTGTCTTAAGTGTTGAAAGGAGGCATAGCAAAGTTGTTTTGTAGAAGGACAAGTTCTGTAAAGGAACACTGTGTTCATTTCGTAGGAGTTGTCAAGGAAGCTTTGGACGATCCGAATTCTCTGTGGAGAATTTATGAAGTCTCGAGGGCCGATAGGTCTGTGTCAAGTGGTATCAGAGCACAGAAAGGTTTATTTTCTTTCTGTAGCAGGGAAAAGGAAGATTCACCATGCTGTCGAGAAGAAGGGATAGGAAAACAACTGATCCGCCAGAGGAGAGGGAAATGCCAAGAAGAAGGGGTAGGCAAATGCCTGATCTAGCCATGGAAAGAGAGATGCGTGATCTACACTCCAGAATTGAGGACATGGAGCAACATAGAGGCACACAGCCGATGTTGGGGATCTTAGTGATTCCGAAAGTGAAAATGAAGTCGAACATGAAGGAGAAGAAGTTGCAGCCGAAGATGCAGCAAATGAACGCCTACTCATGGCTATTGCAAGGATGAGTACCAAGGAAAAAATGGATATCCTAGTATATGAAGGAAAATTGAATGTTGAAGAGCTTCTAGAATAAATTAGAGAACTAGACACATATTTTGACTATGAAGATGTCGAGGAAGACAAGAAGGTCAAACATGCTGTCACAAGATTGAAGGGACATGCAGCATTATGGTGGGATGCGCTACAAGCTGACAAATGCTACAAAGGAAAAAAAAAGATCAAGAATTGGGATAGGATGATCTCAAATATGAAGGCAAAATTCATTCCCAGGGATTACCAGATTACTCTATTTCGGAGAATGCAAAATTTGAGACAGAAGATGATGACAGTGAAGGAATATATTGAAGAATTCTATAGGCTGAACATCAGGGCAGGTCATCAAGAAAGCAATGATGAAAAGGTTGCTAGATATATGAATGGTATGAGATATGACATTTAGGATGAGATGCACATGATGACCATCCAAACAGTGGAAGATGCTTATCATATGGCTCTGAAGGCTGAAGAGAAGTTGAGCCGAAAACAAGGTCAAAGAGGCCGAGGGAAAAGTCAAGCCAGAGGCAAATCAGTTGCCCAGGATAGAAATTAGAAACCCAAGGAAGACTGGAAGAAACCTCAAACTCAAACTGAGAGAGGTGGAAGCTCACAGAGAGGGAATTATACCAAAAAGATAGGTCAGTATGCTGATGGAAACATTTTTCCTAGTACCATAGGTAGAGGAAGAGGCAGAGGTGGAGTGGTAAAATGCTTCACGTGTGGAAAGAATGGACACAAATCTTATGAATTTCCAGATAAGAAGAAATAAAGTGGTGAGACTCACATTGCCGAAGCACAAAGGAGGAATGTTGAGGCAGAAGATGCTGAAGGCAGAAGATCGTTGATGATGCGAAAAGTTCTCTTAACACCAGAGAAGGAGGTGGAAAATCCAGTGGAAAGGAACAGTCTTTTTCGGGCTGCTTGCAAAACCAAGGACATGGTATGAAAAGTCATCATGGACAGTGGAAGCACAGATAATCTCATTTCTACGGAGATGGTAGAAAAGTTGGAGTTGGAGATAGTTGAACATCCAAGTCCATACAAAGTTTCATGGTTACAAAAAGGACATCAGGTAAATGTCACTAAACAATGTTTAGTTGAATTTAAGATAGGAGGATATAATGATAAGATCTTGTGTGATGTTATTCCCATGGATATTTGTCATCTATTGCTGGGTAGACCATGGCAATATGACAGGAATGTGATTCATGATGGGAGGAAGAACACATACACCCTAGAGAAGAATGGGAGAACTCACATGTTGATTCCAATCAAAGATAAGGAGGTGAAACCTGAAGTAAGAAACACTATACTTCTCATGAGTGGGAAGGAACTTCTTACAGAGGTTAAGAAGAAGGAGGAACCGCAATTAATTGTGGTCAGGAAGCCTAAAATTGTTTTAACCAGTACAAGAGTAGATGATTTACCGGAAGAGGTTCAGAAACTGTTGGAAGAGTTTGCTGACATAGTAGTGGACAAGCTACCTCGTTCGTTGCCACTGATCAGAAGTGTGAGTCATCATATTGATCTCATACCTGGAGCTAGTTTACCAAACAAACCATCGTATAGATTGATGCCGTAGGAGAATGAAGAGGTCAAAAGGCAGGTCCAGGACTTAATGGACAAAGGGTTGGTTAGAGAAAGCTTGAGTCCATGTGGTGTTCCGACAGTTCTCAGTCCGAAGAAAGATGGAGGCTGGATGATGTGTACTAAATCAAGACCAATCAACAAGATAACTATCAGGTATGGATTTCCATTGCCAAGAATGGATGATTTGATGGATTTCTTGAGTGGAGAAATTTTTTTTTCAAAGATTGATTTGAAAAGTGGATATCACCAGATTCATATGAGAGAAGGTGATGAATGGAAGATAGCCTTCAAGACTAACGAAGGGTTGTATGAATGGCTTGTTATGTTGTTTGTCTTAACGAACACACCAAGTACTTTCATGAGGTTGATGAATGAAGTCCTGAAGGATTTCATCAGAAAATTTTCCATTGTGTATCTGGATGACATACTGATTTTCAGTAAAACAAAGGCAAATCATCTGAAACATTTGGCTACAATGATGCATAGATTACAGCAAGAGAAGATGTTGATAAACATGAAGAAATCCTCATTCATGAAGACAAATCTCATTTATTTGGGGTTTGTTATTTCTGCAGATAAGTTGAGGATGGATCCAGATAAGGTGGAGGTAATAAAGAATTGGCCATCACTGAAGAGTATATTTGAGGTGAGAATTTTTCATGGATTGGCTAGTTTCTACTGAAAGTTCATCAGGAATTTCAATGGAATTAGTGCACCGATGATGGACATAGTCAAGAAGAGACACAAGTCTTTTCACTAGACAGAAGAGGCTGATAAAATCTTCAATTTGTTGAAAAGGAAAATCACAGAACAACCAATTTTGGTGTTGCCGGATTTTAAAAAGACATTTTAGGTAAAATGTGATGCAAGTGGATTTGCAATACGACCAGTCTTGAGCCAAGAAGATAGGCCGATAGCATACTTCAGTGAGAAGCTGAATGAAGTGAAAGTGAAATACTCCACGTATGACAAGGAGTTCTATGCTATTATTCAAGCATTGAAGAAATGGAGAGACTATTTGATTCCGAAGGAGTTTGTCTTATACAGTGACAATCATGCTTTGCAATTTGTGACTCAACAGGAGAAGTTGAATCAAAGACATGTTAAATGGGTTGAATACATGCAGAATTTTACTTTTGTAACTAAACATATTTCTGGAATTGCTAACAAAGTTGATGATGCTTTGAACAGGAAATGTTTGTTGTTGTAGGAGTTCAGAGTCAAAACACTAGATTTTGATGATCTCAGGGACATGTACAGAGATGATCTAGATTTTAAGGAGGCATATGAAGCAGCTGAGAATCCAATTCTCAGGGACAGAAGTCAATGGATAGAATACATGATCTAGGAAGGATTACTGTTTAAGGGTAATCAAGTTTGTATTCCAAAATGCTCCATGAGGGAGAATTTGCTGAAGGAGAAACATAGTGGAGGATTGGCCAGACATTTCGGTCATGAAAAGACGTTCACAAATTTGAATGAGTCATATTTTTGGCCAGGAATGCGAGAAGACATCAAAAGATTCATGGACAGATGTAGAATTTGTCAGCATTCAAAAGGAAAGAGGCAGAATGTAGGCTTTTATCAAAGTTTACCCATACCTGACAGGTCGTGGCATGCAGTCAGCATGGACTTCATATTGAGGCTTCCAAGAACACAAAGAGGGTAAGACTCGATCTTTGTAGTGGTAGATAGATTTTCTAAGATGGCACATTTCATACCATGTCAGAAAACCAGTGACGCAACTCACATTGCGAATTTGTTTTTCAAAGAGGTCATTCGACTTCATGGCTTACCAAGGAGCATAGTTTCGGATCGAGACACCAAGTTCATGGGACACTTCTGGAGAACCTTATGGAAGAATCTGGGAACAAATTTGTCGTTCAGTTCATCTTATCATCCTCAGACGGATGGACAGACAGAAGTTGTGAATAGGAGCTTGGGAGAAGGTGTGAATAGGATCTTGGGAGATAGACACCACAGCGAGTGGGACAATATTATGCCAAGGCGAAATTTGCTTATAATGATTCAATCAACAGAAGCACAGGGTAGAGTCCGTTCCAAATTGTTTATGGCATGCAACCAAGAGGAGTTTCTGAATTGAGGGATTTAGAATAGAATGTAACTAGAAGTGCTAGTGCAGAGAATTTCACAGAAGCGATGAAGGAACTTCACAGCCAGGTGAAGTAGCATTTACAGAACTCAAGCCAAGAGTATAAGCGCAGAGCAGATCAACACAGGAGACAATTTCAATTTGAGGCTAGTGATTTGATTTTGGCACATCTAAGAAAGGAAATATTCCCAAAGGGGACATATAACAAACTAAAAATGAAGAAGATCAGACCATGTAAGGTCTTGAAGAAATTTGGGGCAAATGCTTATGAGATTGAATTTCCTAATGGGATCAGAATTTCTTCGATATTCAATGTCTCAGATTTGTACCCATACAAAGATGGAATAGGAACAGGTGATGAACAACCAGAGGTTCAGTGGAAAAAATAGATGCCAGCTGCAGAAAAGCCAAAGATGGAAAGCATACTGGACAAAAGAGTTAGTAAGAGGACCAGGAGAAAGGAATACTTTCAATACTTGGTCAAATGGAAGGGACATCCAGTTGAATATGCGAGCTGGGAGAATGAAGCAGAGATCTAGAAGCATGGAAAGACCGTGCGAGAGCTCATGGATAGGAGCCCATGAAAATTTTCAAGTGAGGGAGTATGATGCAGGAGCATCACCGACAACAAGCAAGCGTGGGGCAAACACCAATGCATTTTGGCACATGATAAATTGTTTGAATGTTTTGACGTTGGATGCGCCAAATGTAAATGAAACAATTAAGAAAAGGGCGTACTTCTTGTTTGTAAATAGACCTTGAGCGACCCGATCTTGTCTAAAGGACTAAGAGGCATTTATGCTAGTTAATGTAAGTAGGTAGCTTTGAATTCTTATATTAGACAGTTTTAGGAGCAGAGGGAAAACGGATATAGACACCCTCATTTGTATCATTGTAACATTAGCAAGATTAGTACCATGATCAATAGAGCATAGAGAAGAGAGAAGAGACCTGTAGTTGAAAACACCCATGTACAGAGATTTGAATTAATAGAAAGGAGCTTCGATTCAAATTCATGGTGTCGTGTTTGTTCTCTGTGTATGCAGGTTGAATGTTATGCTAATGGATGTTTAATTTATGTTATACATTTTCTTTATATGATGTGTATATGATATCATGTTTTGTGTTTGAAGTCTAAGAGAGAGTAAGGAATGAGTTTCAATTGTTTCTCTATCTGAGCAAGAGTTTTCCTACAAGGAGTGTAGTGAGATTGTCTGCAAGGTGTGCATTGACAGAATTCAGATTTCATCTCTATAAGATCAAGAGGGATAACATTGTTCTTATTCTCACAAAAGTGAAAATTTAGCACAGGAGCCGTGCAAAGTGTGTGATGGCTGGGTAGAGTCTCAGAGTTTGCAGCCTGAGGAAACTGTTGAAAGACTGTTGTCGTAGAGAGTGCGCAGAGTCAAAGAAGTTCAAATACTTGGAAGTATTTGAAGAACTACCGCAAGGAGTGCGTGCAGGAGTCTCCTTGAAGACTCGAGTTGTCAAAGAGAAACTCAAGAAGAATTAGTGTCTTAATTTTTGAAAGGAGGCATAGCGAAGTTGTTCTGCAGAAGGACAAGTTCTGTAAAGGAACATTGTGTTCGTTTCGCAGGAGTTATCAAAGAATCTTTGGACAATCAGAATTCTCCGTGGAGAATTTGTGAAGTCTTGAGGGTCGATAGGTCTGTGTCAATGAGATCCGGTACATATTCATCGCCAAGCCAACTTTTTCCAAGTACACAGAGATGGATGAAGTATACTGAAGATTACTCAAAGTTGTAGTTCCCATTAACCTTCAATGGGAAGGGCTTTGCAGTCTGATCAAGTAGGTGATGAGGTGTCCAAGCCTAGTCAGCTATCCAGTAAGACGAGGTCATGCAAAGGCCTCACCAACGGTTCACCCCAGAAATCAACATGAAGTTTCAACACATCATCAAACAATTTCCTAAATTTTTGTATCTTGTTGAGTTAGTTAGCTAAATTTAGATTTGCCACGTCCTGATCTTTAATGACAGGATCGTATGTAATTTTGATTATAAATACTTCAAACTTTGATGTACTGACGGTTGATCTTTACATCCTGCAAGCTACAAAGATTGTAATTTTTATCAAGAGATCTTCTAGTAATACAAAGGGACGTTTCATAGGATTCTCGCGTGTTATTCATTGGTGATGTTTTATTTTCTATGTTGAATGTTCTTCTTGCTCAGTTTTCATATTGTTTTCTAATCTAATATTTTAAAAGTAACGCATGTTGCATGATTTATCTTTGTATACCCTGTTTCTGGCTTTGAAATATTTTAACGTTTATCTTATGATATTACAGTGAAGAAATTCTTGAATGCTTCTTTACTTTAATTGATATTCACATATTTTCTGATATTCATCACTTTACTGCTAAAGAATCCAACAAATGCATTATCCTGCCCTGTGAAAAGAATCTTTTGTTTCTGTTTAGATTTCTATCTTTACAATACAGACCCCATAGCCCAATGGATGTGTAAAGCCCTTTCAGCCAACTTAACAAAAACCACAAGAAAACTTTCAATCTTATTTTATTTTATATAAATAGTCTAATATCTAAAAGTTAAAACAAATCTAAATCATATAGAGAGATCCCTCTCTAAAGCTGGTAGGGATAGATTCCAGTTTTGAAGTGGTTGGATAAAGTTACCTCTCATAAATTTCTTCTTTCCTGACAACCTCTCATAATTTACAGAGCGTTAACATAGTGGCGACTGTACTGGGGAACTGAACAAACTTTCAACCCATGTTTTCTTCTTCCCTAGAAGAAAACTTTGTTTTTGAACAAATTGTAAATATGAGAAAGAAATAATGTTTATAGGTTGTTAAAAGCTTGTACATATTAATTTCGGACTCATAAAACTACTATATATATATATATATTTAAAAAGAAATTTGCCTCCTAAAATAGCTTATACTCGATCCCACCCAGACCTGGAACCTGTGATAGCAACTGATAATCCAGAACAGTTACTCAGAAAGAAGACCATTGTAGAAGGTTCGGGGAGTCATAGTCCCCTTCAAAGGTCCCCTTCTCTTCGAGAGGAACTAGTTTCCCTTCAAGATCTAGACTTTGACACCATTTTTGAACAAAGACTATTTAGAATGAAATCCGATTGCTTTGTGACTCAAACCATTTTAGATCCAACCGTCCTGCAACCCTATACCCTTGAAGTACTATCTCCCACTGCAAAATCTTAAACCGTTCACTCTGTGATAGTTAGTCCCTCATCCTCCTCATCTTCTCTCACCACCCCATCTATCACCCAAGTTGTTGTCCTGCCTCCTCCACCTATCATGGCTACCAGATATGCTCCCTTGGTGTTAGTCGCACCTTTACATGCGATGCCCCAGGACTATCAGATGAGACTCCTACAGTTTGATGGTAGAGGGGCCTTGAATGCACAACAACACATTGATAAAATGAATGATTATTTTGACTTACAGGAAGTAGATGAAGCTGACGTTCAAATGAAATTTTTTGTGCAAATTTTGACTAGGGACGTCAAGAAATGGTATAAGGGCTTGCATGATGCCTCATTGCTTGACCTTACAGTGTTCCAAAGAAGTTTTGTGGACAGATGGGAGGTAAAGAAAAAACCTCTCCAGATCTTGTCAGAATACAAAAACATCAGAAGGAATCAAGGTGAGATAGTACAAGACTACTGCACCTGCTTCAACAATCTGTACAATGCGATTCCAGCCAATATCAAACCCCCAAAAGGTTTGGCATTGATAAAATTGCCGGACGGTTTCAACGCTGATATGTCGTATCAATTAAGGAAAAAAAAATCCACCACCTTTGAGGACATGCAGAAAAGCGCAATAAGTGTGGAGGCAAACCTATTGCCTAAAAGGGCACGACAGAGGACGGAAAGGAGAGTCACGATTAAAGAGTAACCTTACACATCTTCCTCTGATGCCAAACTAGATTCCTTAGCTAGAGCAATGGAAAGGATGAGGTAAAGACTTACTGTATCATAAATAAATCCTCCTAGAGAAAACCAACCCGCTCCTCAAATTCAGAATCCTAACTTCAGAAGAAATCCTTCTCAAATCAGGCAGAGAGATACTAGGGATTAAAGAGAACAGAGGGGTGCTGATCAACATATCAGACCACCCTTACAGGAAAATTATGTCGATGAAGGAGAAGATATAATTGAAGAATTAAAGGACACACATATAAACCTCATGGGAATTCATGATAACGAAGCCATTTTCCTCACTCAAGAAGAGAAATAACTTTTCCTTCTTTCTCAAACACAGGTGAGTGAAGAAGAAAAAGATACCAAACAACATGCATTTGAGAATGCCATTATGGAGGTACACAGGTAGTACAATCTGCGAAGCAAAAAGATAGATGAAAGTTCTCCAAAAAAGGTAACTGAAACGAAGAAAACAGTCGAGACCAAGAAAGCCCCTGAGCCTTTTACCAAGAAGATCCCTGAGAAAGGTAATGCTGAAGCTCCAACAAAAAGGTACCTTACCATTTTACAAATATTATTGCAGACTGAGGTTTCATCAACCAACCGACCAAGTTCTTCTACCCAGAAAACTGTGGTGGACAAATTAGAAGTGCTGAGACAAAGAAGAACATTTACTCCTTTCAGCCTCGAGGGGGAATTAGCTAAAGTGAAAATTCCCATTCTCCTTTCCAAGTTGATGTGTAAGGACACTTACCGATCAGAGGTGATCAAAGAGTTGACAATTGAACCAGATATAGGCACGAAGGCCTTAACTGTTGGATCAGTGAATCATTCGGACACGGTAAATCTTACCGATGATCAACCTAAACTACTGTTTAGCTCTGAATTTGAAGGTCAAACCTACAATGGTGTTGTCGCTCCTTTTTACATCAGCCTTAATATACACGACTTGATTCTGCACAATGCTATGTTGGATTCGGGTGATTCCCATAAACTGATGCCTAAAGCAGTGATGGAAAAACTGGGACTCGAGGTCACCATACCTTACAAGGACTTACACTCTTTTGACTCTAGTAAAGTCAGATGTATCGGATTGATCAAGGACTTATGTATCACTCTAGTTTAGATTCCAACAAAAAGCATGGTTATGGATGTTGTGGTCACGGACATTCCCCCAAAATATGGTATGTTGTTGTCCAGATCTTGGGGGGCCAAGTTGAAAGGCACTTTGCAGTTGGATATGTCATATGCCACCATCCCAGTATTCGGGCAACAAAGAAGACTTTATAGAGAGACGTTGATGAAATATATGGTCAGCAGCCAAGAAAATCCACATAACTATCCTTTGTACTCTGCACACTCCAATCTAGATTCCTTCATCCTGTATAACGACGACAATATGGGAGAACATATCGCTCAATTGGAAGAAGATACATTTGATCCGAAAGGTGGCCAAGAAATCAGTGAGGCAGAAAGGAAGGAAAATGCGATAAGTGAAGAATTGCCAGCAGATTTCTAGAGCATGGACTTCGATGGAGCTGTAAGCAAAGAAGGAGTTGGAGCAGTAGTTTGGTTGCACTATCACAAATCTAGGTATTCGAAGAACCATTCTTACAAACTGAATTTTCAATGCACTAACAACATAGCCGAGTACGAAGCTTTAATGCTCGGTCTAAAACTACTAAAGAAGGTTGGTGCCAAACAAATCATGGTAAGAGGAGATTCCGAATTAATTATCAAACAAATTAAAGGTGAGTATGCAACAAAACATCCTTGACTTAGAGCTTATAGGAATGTTGTTTTCGATGCCCTTAAATGTTTCACTGAAGTTGATTTGCAGGTGATGCCTAGGGGACCAAATATTTTAGCAGATGGTTTAGCTACGTCAGCACCTACATGCAAGATACCTTTTTGTTCCACTCGCCCATACATAGTGGAGGTGAAGTGCAAATCAACTGTCCTTGACAACATCATATACTGGCAGGTATTTGGGAACGATGACCAAATTGAATATTTTCTACAATATAAAAATGATTTTGAGTGTACAAACATAGACTTAGAAAACGATGATGAAAATGTAAATAAATATGATTTTAGAAATGATAGTGTAAATAAAATAGATTCAGGAGAGTTAGGTGAATATGAGATAGAATCTGATGTTTTGCATTTAAAGAGTAATGTTTTACCTAGGGTTTTAGTTCTGTTAGAAGATTTATTTGATTTTAATGATGTAGCCAAAAAACCAAAAATCGAAGCCAGTGGTCAAGAAGTCGAAGACTGTAATATAGGGACAGAAGAGAAACCCAAGATGGTAAATCTTTCCAAATCATTACCCCTGAGAAGAAACTCAAATACATTGAACTTTTCAAGGAATATTTGGACGTGTTCGCTTGGGGGTACAAAGATTTAAAATCTTATGACACAAGCATCATACAACATAGGATCCCGATAAAAGAAGATCAAAAACCTTTCAGACAGAAACTTAGGAGAATCAATCCCAAGTTACTTCCCCTGATAGAAAAAGAAATCAAAAAGATGTATGATGCTAAAATCATAGTTCCCTTATGATTTTCCAAATGGGTTTCAAATCTGGTCCCAACCTAAAAGAAATCTGGGGAAATCAGACTTTTTATCGATTTTTGAAACTTGAATAAGGTTTCTCTAAAGGACAACTACCCATTGCCAAAAATGGACCAAATATTACAAAATGTAGTTGGATATAGTCGAATATCCTTACTGGATGGTTTCTTAGGCTATAACCAGGTTCTCGCTCACCCAGATGACCAAGAGAAAACAACCTTCACAACACCTTGGGGTACCTTCATGTACATGAAAATGCCTTTCGGGTTGATGAACGCTGGGGCCACTTTCCAAAGAGTGATGGACATTGCTTTTGTGGAATAACTTGGAAGATTTGTCATTTATCTGGACGACGTAACTGTTTATTCCCAATCTGATGATGAGCACTTACGACATCTTAGACGATTATTTAAGAAATGCAGGAAATTTGGGATTTCTCTGATCCCTAAGAAAAGCCTTTTAAGATTAGAGGAAGGTAAACTGTTGGGGCACATAATCTCTAAGGACAAAATTAAGATAGACCCGAGCAGAATAGAAGCTATTCAGAAACTGGAACACCCAAGGAATATCAAAGAGCTACAGTCTTTCATTGGAAAAATAAACTTTCTGAGAAGATTCATACCTAACCTGGCCGAGCTTCTCAGGAACATCACAAACATGTTAAAAAGGGACACAAAAATAAAATGGGACACTGAATCTAAGAAATATTTTGAATAAGTTAAACATGCACTCACACAGGCTCCAGTCTTGATCAGTCCCGACTTCACCAAATATTTTTACCTTTTTTCTTTCGCTTCTGAACATACCATTACAGTAGTATTACTACAGAAAAACAACGAAGGGTATGAACAACCCATAGCCTTTTTCAGTAAATCTTTAAGAGATGTTTCTTTGAATTATAAAATAATGGAGAAACAAGCTTTTTCCCTGGTAAAATCCATTAAATATTTTAGAGTATCTATTCTCCATTCCCACACCATCGCATATGTTCCGAATGCAGTTGTAAAGGACATTTTAACCCAGGAAAATCCAGATGGCAGAAGAGGAAAATGGATTTCTATCATTCTAGAGTATGACATACAGATTAAGCCTACTAAACTGATTAAAGGTCAAGGTTTAGAAAATTTAATGGCTGAATCCAATTTCCATGCTCTTGATATTAATTTCTTAGCTGCAGTAGATGAACAAGGAGAGCAGGCAACTCCATGCGTGAAAGAGGTATTTATGAACTCTCCATGGTACCCAGACCTAATATTTGTTTTTCATAACTTACAAGCTCCCCTTGGTCTGACCAAAACTAAAGATAGGTTTTTGAAATTGAAAGCATTAAAATTTTGCATTCTAGAAGCCAATCTATATTGGAAGGATCCTGGAGGTATTTTTTTGAATTGTCTGTTGAAGGATGAAGCAGACAAAGTATTGTAGGATTTTCATGCAGGAGACTGTGGTGGTCATCTAAGTTGGAAGACCACAGCTAATAAAATTCTCAGAGATGGGTTCTATTAGCCTATGCTATTCACTTATGTGCATTAGAAAGTGACTTCATGTCACAAATGTCAGGTGTTTGAGGGAAAAAAGAATCTTCTTCCTTTTCCCTTGAAACCAATCTCTGTTGAAGCTCCTTTCCAACAATGGGGATTAGAATCTATCAGATAAATACATCCTCCTTCTTCGAGCCAACACAGGTGGATTATTACTGCTACAGACTATTTCAAAAAATGGATCGAAGCCGTACCAAGTAGGCAAGCTACTAATTCTATTATAATTAAATTTTTAGAAAATAATATCTTGTCTCGTTTTGGTTGTCCTAGAAATATTATAACTGACAATGCAGCTGCTTTCCAATCTAAGAAGCTCATAGATTTTTGCAACCAGTATCTTATTGGTTTGGGACATTCCACAACTTATTACCCTCAGGGAAATGGGTTGGCGGAGTCATCCAATAAAACCATGGTGAACATTATTAAGAAGACGTTGCAAGAAAACAAAAAGTCATGGCATAACAAGATGGGTTTCGTACTGTGGGCCGACAAACTGACCACCAAGAGGTCAATTGGTATGTCACCATATCAGCTGGTCTATGGCACTGGAGCAGTTTTTCCCACTTCCTTAGGAGTTCCTATCATGAAATTGCTTCAGGATATGCAAGCTGAGCCGGACGACTCCCAAAGAACGATAAACCAGATGATCCACTTATAGTAGTCTAGAGAAGAAGTATACAACAAAACTGAGGTTGTCCAAGAAAGAATTAAGAAGATCTTTGACAAAAGAACTAAAGAAGATGACTTTGAGCTAGGTGACCTGGTTTTGAGATGGGATGCCCGAAATGAAGATAAGGGGAAGCATGGAAAATTCGACAGTCTATGGAAGGGACCTTACATGATTCAAGTGTTCAGAGGAAATAATGCTTTCTTGCTCAACAACAGCGATGGGACCAATCTTCAAAGAGGACCTGTGAATGAAAAAATGTTGAAGCACTATTCACCTCCTCAGTAGGGACCTTTAGTCACACTTTTCCATTGTACAAACCATTTTCATTTTGTTTACAAATTTTTGAGTGAAATAACTTTGATAAGATGGTTGAAGCCCGCAGAGAAGGCCCTAAGCCACTGAAAATTGTCATCAATTTTTCAAAAATAAAACAAATCAAACAAAAGGCAACTGTGGAGAAAGTTTTCCAGAACATCAGGAAGCAGGATTCTTGGCACTTCACAAGGAGAGTACCATCCCCAGGTGGAGCCTCTGTTACAACCCTATAATTTATAGGACTAACTGGTGACTGAAATGTTATCTCTTTAGTGTTTTTGTTTGTCAAATGATTTTCCATTCTGTAAATAATTTGAGAAAAGAAAAGAAAAAGAAAAAGAAAAGAAAAGAAAAAGAAAAAGAAAGAAAAAGAATAAGAGAGGGCATAAAAGAAATTCAATAGAGCCCCATGCAATAACAATGATTTGGTCCATACAGTTCAAGCATGACCAAGTTCTTTTAAATTGATGTTGATAGGAGTACTGAATAAGCTTGTATAAACTATTTAATCTTAGCCAAGTGATTTAGGTTAGCTAGTGAATAAATTTGACCAAACTGCCTAATCTTGGTCAAATAACCCTAGGATAGAGTAATTTCCTAGTCTAACAGTTTAATCTAGGCTAAAATTCATAGGTAATTAGGTTGGAACATAGGGTAGTTTTCTTTATCTCAATAAAACAATCATTATGATCGATGTTGAACCATATCTTTGAGGTTTAAAGGTTTGATGTTTAACTCCGATGGTGATAAAAATATGGAAAGCTTGGGCAAACCCACAAAACACACTTATCCTAAGTTTCCAAGAAAATATGATTTTGCGCTCACCGAATAAAGACCGCACATAGATGAGTTGTTGGAGAGTGGCCACCCAGATCTATGGTTGACAAGTCTTTCCGAACCCCCCAGACCGTTCTACCTTTAACGGTGGTGGGGGGGTCCAGAATCGGAGATAACGAAGGCACACATCTGAATGGATGAGGTGCCAGTGCTTTCATCAATGATTGAGATTGAATTCCGGACCCCCCCAACCATTCTGATTTTAATGGTGGGGGGGGGTTCTAGAATGTTGGTTAAATATCATGCACAGATCTATGGTCCAGAGGCAAGCGCACTAATCGATGGCTGATGATGTTTTTCTGGCGGGCCCCTTTTCCTCTACGTGGAAAAAATCCATTGGTTCAGACTCCCACTGTCTACTACGGGCTGACACACCCTGTCACCCCACGATTTCATTTTCCACGTTGTCCCCTAAAGATCACATCTCATTAATATGTCAGTCTGTTCACCAAATTACAATTCCCTTCACCGTGGTCACTTCCCACAATCAATACCCACCACGTCACCTGGTTGTATTCATCAGTCATTATCACCTATCATCTCATGCTCTAAATGACCCGTTGGTAATTTATTATAGGCTAACCTATCTGTTAGCCTGTTGAGCTGTCTCCCATTCCCAATGGGTATCTGTTTGCTCAAAACTACCTTCAACCTTCATTCTCCCATAATTTACCCTATCGCTGCACCAGAGAATATTTTTCCCCGTTTTCCTCTCTGTTACAGTCAGTTGTCCAAAGCCACATTCATCCACGCTAACCTTTTGTTTTACTTGCAGGTATTTTTACAGTAATGGTGCCAAAATCAAAGAAAACATAAGCCGAGGAAAACCCTTTCCTCCCACCTCCTGTCAGTCTCCACGGGATTCATTTGGCTGATAAAGATCATCTAATTGCAGACACCAGATGCAAATTCAACTTCACAGATTTATAGTCATGGCTAAAGGACATTTTCTTGGACCAAAGTGATGAAATTGGGCTCTAGGAGTCAAACCTTCCCCTGTATCTTTTCCCCCAGATTCACCATATCCCTAGATTCTCTCTCAAATGCCAAGCCCACTACATTCCCGACCAGAGAGCCATGCTATCTTCATCAGGAGAGAATATGTTTGTTATTACACCTGAGGCCATCGATCAGATGATGCAGATACCCAAAGCCGAATCTGCCTCACCTTTCAACCTTGAAATCATTACAGAACTATACCAGAAACTATCATTTCCCCAAAGAGCTCTGATTTTCGAGCTTTTTCTCCCACATGCCACTCAAATTCCCACTACAAATCCCTCGTATCCTTCCTCCTTGTTCTCAGTGAAGGGAAACCAGGTCATATCGTCGCTCTACGCTCTGCTTCGGTATGTTTTGGATCAATGGGTGGATGAACCCATATTGGGTTTTCTGTCCATTTTCTCCACAGATGAGAGACCCACCACTTAGTTCGACTACAACACTTTTCTAGTAGACAGCATCCATGAGCAATTCTCAAATTTCACCACAGAAGGCATGTTCTGGTATTCCTCAATACTGTCTTACATGTTCATTTTCTTTCAAGCGGACAAATTCTCCTTTTCGATGTAAAAGATGGAAAAGGATGGGAGGCCGCAAGTAGTAACATCGTGGACTTCGCTTCTTAGACAAAACTCTATAGAATTCAGCTTCAAATAGTTTATCAAGCAATTCTACCATCCAGTGGTGAGCATGCTCAGTGGCAGACCTGAGCTGAGAATAAATGAGGAAATTCAGAAGATCTTACACCTTTCAGACCTTGCAAAAATGGGAGATCGGTACCTGTACCAAGACCACATAGAGATCAGAGTGTATGGGTTCGAATTGGCTCCATACAAGTTTCTCAAGTATCTGCCCATGAGGATATTTTCCCTTGAATACATAAGACAAATGATTAACTCAGATGAAATACATTTTGTGTCTCTGAAAAAGAAGCAACAACTTAGAATTAAAGGGAAAATAGGATCTTTCATCTACAATAGCCGAGGCGCTGGAGAGGAAGCAGACAGATTGCTCAAAGAAATGAAGTTTTAGGTCAGTTTCATATGGCACTATGACCCATGAGGGATAATTTCAGAGATGAGAGTTAAGAATAAAAACATCCCATATGTTCATACACCCATGCCTGAGATAGAAAAGTTCACCAATCAAACAGAATGGGAGCCAAACACTCTAGTTGAAATATAACAACAAGACCCTTTGGTCACTATCTCATAGATGACTACACCATAGGTTCCCAAGGAGAAAATACCCAAAAAGGATACCTCACCTTCCATCACTGAAGGCATGGCTGAAGATTTCCAATTACACACCAAGAGGCCAAAAACCAGTTATGCACCTGACACGACTGGTGAAAAGGGAACCCAATCTACCTCAACTATGAAAGATGATCAGTCGCTTCTTAGTACAAGCAGCAAATAGATCATGACTACAGTGTTTCCCAAGAAGCCTACAGATACTCCACCAATCAACCAGTCGAGCAAAATAGGACCAAAATTGAGTATTTTTTAGAAGTATGATCTGATCAAAAAGAAAAATCAGACGCTGACCAGCAGCACATATGCTCAGTTCTGGAAGAAAAAATCAACTGCACAACACAGACTATTTTCTGCATTCAACACTGAGAAGGGTAGGATGCACATGGCATTTCTGCAAGCACAGGTGCCAGATCCGAAAGTAATCATCGATTACAAAAGGGAAACATTCAAATTTCAGACTAAAGATGTGCATCCTACTGATCAAATGGATCTGCACAGGAAAACTAGAGAAATGGTGCAAATGATTCTATTGCTCCCTCTAAGTTACAGTTATCTCTAAGTAATGTCCATACGCAGCTGAAATTAGAAAAGATATCATCATTTGCAAAGGATAACAGGATTAAGATGTTGGAAGAACTAGTCCTCAAGATTGGGTATGATCCCTCGAATGTGAAAGCAGTCGAGGAGATGCTTAAAAAGAAAAATGTGGATATAGCATCTCTGAGGAAACAGTTGAAACTGCCACCAACAGAAGATTCACAAGCAAAGGAGATAGCTAAGACAGAAGGGAAAAGGGATGAGATGCTCAAGGTGATCATGGAGCAGAATGCACAGTTGAAGGAGGTGGAAGCATAATTGGAAAAAGTAGTGAAACAGAAGGAGAAATCAAATCCCATGGAAGTCATTCCACTAGGAGAAGTTCTGCTCATATTAGTAAGCACAACATCTATAACAGAAATTTCCTCGAGAACTCCACTGACAGCTCTCGAGAAGACAGTAGAACTGACAAAATCCATGGAAGAGATGAATTTGCAAGAGACAAAGATTAGCATACTTAGAAATGAGATTGAGAACCTTCAGGAACTCAAATCTTCCTTCCAAACCAGCTACTCCAAGTAGAAGAAAACTTTAGACAAGCTCAAACAGGAATTTCAACAGCTGCAAAAGAAAACGGTGGCAGGCAAAACACTTGCCGAGGTAAAGGAAAGAGTCTGGATGGATATCACCAAGTCTATGAATGAAATATGGCCTATGGTAAAAATCATGTTCGAGCAAAATGAACTAGTGAAAAGAAGTAAGCAGGCTATCGAGAAGATAAGAGCAGAATTGGGAGAGATGCCCGCAGAAGCCATGGAGATCATTAAATTTCTGAATTCAAAAACCAGAGAAGAGCTATAGGATTTGAAAATTGAAGATAGGACGGAGACCATCCTTGAGGTCAAGAGGGTCCTGACCAAAAGAGGACTGATGCTATAGCTGGAGGAAAAAGTCCAGACCATGGACATAGGAGTTCAAGGATTTTTCAGCAAGATCGAAGCTCTGCATAAGAAAGGCCTTCCTGGTTTGAGAGTGATAAATGACAAGTTAATGACACTTGCTGATTATAAAAAGAAACTAGCCACTGTGGCTAAAGATAGCTCAAAATTCTCAAGAATATAGGGCAATATCACAGGCAAGGCATCCCTAGATGCTTTATTGTTAGACATCATCATACAGCATGAGATCCAGTACATCTTCATCGTCAAGCCAACTTTTTCCAAGTACACAGAGATGGATGAAGTATACTGAAGATTACTCAAATTCGTCGTTCCCAGTCACCTTCGATGGGAAGAGATTTGCAGTCTGATTGAGTAGGTGATGAGGTGTCCAAGCCTAGTCAGCTATCCAGTCAGACGAGGTCATGCATAGGCCTCACCAATGGTTCACCCTAGAAATCAGCATGAAGTTTCAACACATCATCAAACAATTTTATAAATTTTTGTATCTTGTTGAGTAAGTTAGCTAAAATTAGATTTTACACGTCCTGATATTTAATGACGGGATCATATGTAATTTTGATTATAAATACTTCAAACTTTGAAGTGCTGACAGTTGATCTTTATGTCCTGCAAGCTACAAAGACTATAATTTTTATCAAGAGATCTTCCAGTAATACAAAGGGACGTTTCACAAGATTCTTGTGTGTTATTCATTGGCGATGTTTTTTTTTCTATGTTGAATGTTCTTCTTGCTCAGTTGTCATATTGTTTTCTAATCTAATTATTTAAAAGTAATGCATGTTGCAGAATTTATCTTTGTATACCCTGTTTCCGGCTTTGAAATATTTTAACGTTTATCTTATGATATTACAGTGAAGAAATTCTTGAATGCTTCTTTACTTTAATTGATATTCTCATATTTTCTGCTATTCATCACTTTACTACTAAAGAATCCAATGAATGCATTATATTTCCCTATGAAAATAATATTTTGTTTTTGTTTAGATTTCTATCTTTACAATACAGACCCCATAGCCCAATGGATGTGTAAAGCCCTTTCAGCCAACTTAACAAAAACCACAACAAAACTTTCAATCTTATTTTATTTTATATAACTAGCCTAATATCTAAAAGTTAAAACAAATCTAAATCATATAGAGTGATCCCTCTCTGAAGTTGGTAGGGCTAGATTCCAGTTTCGAAGTGGTTGGATAAAGTTACCTGTCGTAAATTTCTTCTTTCCTGGCAACCTCTGGGAATTTACAGAGCGTTAACAAATAGACGAGTAGTAAATATTCTTCATGGTTATTGCAGCAAGCATCCTAAGATTTGGGAAGAACACCTATACTACATTCAACATGCTTACAACTGAGCTAAGAACTCTTCGACTCAAACATCTCCATTTGAGGCATGTTTTGGTTATTTGCCAAAATCTCCTTTAGATTTTATCTTTGGGAAAGATATTGCTGTTTATGGTCAATATGGCATTGATAGAGCAAAGAAGTCCATTGAAAAAATTCAGTTGGTGCATCAAATGGTACAAGAACAATTGGAAAAGAGCCAAGCCAAGTACAAGAAAATACATGACAAGCATAGTGTTGATCACGGTTTCCAATTTGGATATGAAGTTTGGATTTACATTAGCAAAGAGAGGCTTAAAGGAGAAGGTAAAAAAATGAAACCAATTAGATATGGACCTTTCAAGATTCTTGAGAAGATTGGTAACAATGCCTTCCCTTTGGATTTGCCTCCTTATATGCAAATGTATGCAGTTGTCAATGTTGATAATTTGAGATTGTATGAGCCTCCTTTGATTAATGATCAAGGAGAGTATGTTCATATTCCTTCTATAGATGATTTCTCACTAGAATATCTTTCAGAAATGCATGAAGATACAATCCTTGATAGGAGGATGAGAACTTGAAAACGAGGAAATGTGGAATTCCTTCGAGTTGTTCTTAAAGGAACAAATCCAAGCAAGGCCAAATGGAATGAGGTTGGAAAGGTGAGGTAACTATACCCCCATCTTCATATTGACTGAAAGTAGTTTTTTGGAGGTCCAAAATATTCCCAATGGGAAGGAGTGATCCAGGGGATCGAAATATGCTCAAAATTCAAAGTGATCGAAATTGATTCAAAACAGACTCGTTTGTAGGTATCATCCTCACGATCCCAACACAACTTGAACAGGTTCAAATGAACGTCGTATGCGAGAGATATAACATTTTGTCCACTTTGCCAAATAAGAAAAATTTTGTTGACTGTGTAGTCAGTAGAGTGCTGGCATGGCAGGGCCGACTTCTAACATGGTAGGGACATACTCTGATGTGGAAGGGCCATACTGGTGACATGGCAGGTGACCATACTAACATGTAGCAGGTGACCGTAATGACACATGGAAAGTGGTGGTGTGGAAGAGGCTAACGTAGCAGGTGTTTGGCATGGTACATGGACCAATCTAGATTTGACACGTGTCATGGTGATGGACCAATGTTATGGTGTTGCGTGGCCCAGACATGGGTTGCCACATGGCAGCCCTCCATAGTATAAAAGTTTGGAGCCTGCGGGGGTTGAATCCACGATCTCCAGGAAAGTGGCAATGTGTTGCCGCAGGCCAAGCTACCAACTCGCCTGCCATGTAGTTCTTAACCCTATACCATTCATTTTTCATTTTATTTTAAACTAAGTTTTGTGTGGGTGAAAAAAGGACCAGGGCTAAGACCCAACCTTTGGGCTTACCTTATCCCACATGACCATATCGCAGGGAGCCACAAGTGTTTTCCACGGACACATGCCATTACACCTGAACTTACCTTATGACCACAGGGAAAACTTCTCAACAGATATCCAACAGGGGAGTGAAAAAATAGGTTGGCGCTCGGCCACATGGGGGCCACGCGACCATGACCTCCACCCTTGGCAGTGCTAATGGCACTAATCGTTCGAAAAATTTCCAGAATTTGTGGGATGCACATGCAGGCTCATTTTTTGGCATGGAAAACACACAGAGGCTAGGTTCAATCATTCTGGGTGCATTTTGGAGGAGCAGAGACAACAAAGAATTGGAAAACCTTCGAGGAAGAGATTCCAACTCATTTTTGGGCCAAACGAGGTGCAGGAAGAGCCCAACTAGGGGTTTTTGGACATTCTAGATCCATTGAAGTCATCTATTTCTCATTATGAGTATTGTAAAGCACTGATTTTGACACTTTGAGCATTAATGAAAATGATCCATTAGAAGCTAGACCAGGAGATGTAGCCAAAGAGAGGGGTGAAATCCTTTATCATTTTTCTATGTTAATGTGTTTACTTTGATGGTTGTTTATGACTGTTTATGTTTCTCATGATTAAGTAAAAAATCATTAAGTTTTATGTGTTAGTAACTTGATCCTATAAACCAAACACATACAATTTCACTTGCAATTTTAAAGAGACTCAAGCCTTTTCATTTTCAGATCACAAAACCACTAGCAACTCAAGCGAGGATAGAATAAATATGCCAAGTATTAGCTAAATCATTCGGAGATACATGAAGATGTCAATATGATGAATACCAATTTAAGGATAAGCTATGGTGTGATAAATAATTACAAGATAAAAGGAAATGAAGATACTACAAGGAGGTGTTGAATCCTAATCTAGAATATCAAAAGTATCTCACAGTTTCGACTAGAGAAAAGAAGAAAATCAATATCGGTAAAATTCAAACCAACTCCCACAAGCTACATAGCCAAACTAGACATTGGACGATTTCCAAAACACCCTCAGATGAAACAATATGTCATCTTTGTGACACTAAGAGGGTTGAAGATGAAAATAAATTTCTCCTAGAGTTCTCTATGAGTATATGCATATACTCATATACTCATAATTTGAGTATATGCATATACTCAAATTAGATCACAATTTCAAAATATGTCACATTACTATCCTTCCTAACCTCCTATTGATCTTTTTTCACACATCACCTTTCGTTTTTAAGTATTCCTATCTGTAGAACTTTTTCCCCTTCCACTTATTTTATATTCCACCATGCTCCTACACAAAAGATCCCCTCTTTTATAACTATCACCTGCATTCCACACAAGACCTTCCTTCCACACATCAAAACACTTAGTTTGTTTCTTGTAGTGTGGAGACCACACAAAAAAATATCCTCTACACAAATATAGCTTTCGTGCATCCCCCCCTCCCACAGAACTAATTGTGTGGATAACTCCATATAACCCACCTTCAACACAACCAATATCTATGACCCCCACACTTATGCGCATTTTACAGTGCCACACAACTACACCTCTGCACAACTAGTTTCTAAAGGCATTGATATCTCTCTGTGACCTATACTTAGTAATATTTTCATCCATATATTGTGACTTTCACATTGGTCGAGGGTCATTTATGATCCATTAATTGGTTCTTATTTGAGAGATAAAGTGAGAAAATACAGGGTTAATGTGGATTAATTATCTCATTTTCCTATGAACCACCTTCTTTTGAAAGTAACTTCCATTTATGATTGCTCATATTTCGAAGGAAATTTGTATGTGTTAAAGGGATGTTTTAGTAAATTCCATTCATTTACTTAACCTTTAAGAATATTGAGATTTTTAATTCAATATCACATATATCAAAGTGCCTTGAAAATATAAGAAATATGACATCTAGAAGGAGGAAAGATCATTTTTTGGGGGATACAATTAACTCACTCTCACGCCAAGATAAATACTTTCATTGGTCTATGGCATATCAATGGTTTCATAGTTTAACTCTTGAATAGAAGAAAAGAAACACAATATGGACGATTGGATTAGTTAATGTTGGTTGCATGCCTGAAGTATTCGACTTCAATGAGATGGTTTCCTGGTGCACCTAAATATTTGATTAGAACCTTATTCCACTAACTCCCAAGATATTCAAAAGAATTCTTCGAATTCTCACATCCAACAAAAGTATTAGGCTTCCTGACACTGATTCTTTCATGGATTCACAGGGTGGTGGGATTAATTTGCTAAAATATTTCATGGTTACCTCTACAAAAGTGTCAGTTGACCTTTCAACCATTAACATAAATATGTTCACAGAATTGTATCAATATTTTTCATGGTCATTTGTATGAATTATGGGATGAGAATCCACTTCTCATGTTCCCAGGTCAGTTTTACATGTATTGCATTTTCTTTTTGAAAGGGAGTTATCTTAAACTAGGTCGATGTAATCTCAAATGATATTTCCTTTCATTTGGCCAATTATTTAAAGACTTGGATATTCTTCATGACTACCTATCTAGTCCTAATAGTCCCCTACTATAGTTTGTTTCAGGGGTTATCCCTAAGAATTAATTTGGATGTTTATAATAAACAATTTCAATTTTGGTACCTTGTTCTTTGGAAGCATAAGGAACCATTCCTTTTTTCTCTTACTCAAGAGAGATTTATGAGAGAATTTAAATTTATGTTGACTGGAGAAGAACCAACATGGATAACACAATAAGTCATGGATTTTCTAAAAGGAAAGGAAATTTGTGTACATCAAGAATATTATACCTACATTAGGCTATATGGTTATGAGGGAAGCCCTTTTATGCTTCCAATATTTGTTTGTGATTGGTATTTTTTTGCATAGTTCTATGGACAACATAAAGAATGGTATATCCTTTTTGATAGAAAGAGAAAGTGGAAATTTATCTCATTTCCCTTTATTGTTTTCAATGTAACAGTAATAAACTCCTCCCACTTATTATAAATATCTGAGTGATAAACAAATTTAATTTGAATAAAGCACAACCTCTCCAAGGTTTTGATCTTGAGGGGTTTTTTTCGCAACATTTGGATTCTATGAGACATAGAAATTTTTTTACAAGGATTGTTGAAGAAGCTAGTGATAATGACCCAAACACCCAAAAGAAAAGGGGAAAAAAATCATGTAATGAATATGTGGTCATAGATATTAGTTCCAACACTCAGAAACAACAAAAAAAAACAAGGCAAAGAGGTAAATATGCAACCAATGTATAATATTCTTATGTTCCCCATACATGTAGGCGTTCCTCCTCTACACAAAAGAAAGAAGAATCAAAGGTTAGAAGAGAAGATATTAATGAAGGACATGTTGGAGGAGACAATGAGGATGACCCACCCCTTGTTAATATTGAAAGAACTCATACAATATCTCAATGGAAGAGGAAGATAAGCTCAAGCAAGAAGGATTCAAAGAATTCAGAAATCCAAAGAGATGTAGTCAACATGGAAATCGATAGTACCACTGTACCTGATTTGGTAACCCTTAAAATTGCTAGAAACCAGTGAATTACAGAGGAGTTGGATCAAGAAGAGACAATTATTTTTTAGGAATAGTCAGTGACATTGCATAATGCGCAATATAGAAAAGAAGAGAAAAAAATTTAAATTGAAAAGGTCCAAGCAAAAAATAAGAAGGTAACTCAGAAGTGGATTTATTAGGTTGACGACTTAGAAGTTAGACCTTCAGGACTCCTAAAATTGCACATCACTATTGAATATTCCCTTTCCCATTCAATTTCAGAATATGATTTGGAAATATCAGGTTCAAAAGGAGAATTAATGAACTTGAGGAAGCATTGAGTCCCAAACCATTGTTTGTATAACAAATGGCTATTAGCTCCCCAGATCAAATGCCACCAACTACACCCGAGACATCTACAAAGATGATAAATTCACCAAATTACTGAGTGGAGTTATATTGTACGTCACAGAATATATATATATATATATATATAAGAAGAACAACTAGAATTGTATTAAAAAAGAGGTTGCAAAAGATTTGAATCTACAAGATAATACATGAGTTTCAAAAAGGATAGTGAACATGTTATCGTGAAGAGAGAGTTCCATCTCTTTCCATTCAGGTGGCTCTATTTTTTTTACAAAACTGTTATCATTTCTCCAGGTGTAAATTCTAACAAAGGAGTGTAAAACATAAAGAACTTTACATAGCATAGAATATATCTAATTGAGTTTGAGGATAGTTTCCACTTCCTTCGAATGATTTTCTCTCATTATCTTCTCTTTCCTAGGATGAAACTCTTGTTCTACTTCATGTGATGCCATGGAGTCTTCCGAGGAGACTATAGTTTATTGAATTTTATCTTGTTGGATCAGATATTTCTTGAATTCTCGATTTTCTTGTTGAAGTAAGCATATTTGGTGAGCCTGTTTTTTCATCGCCTTCGAAATTGTTGTTGTGTCCTTATCCTTCCTTTTTTCCTATTCTTGAAGTTTTGTCTCAATCTAGCTGAATTTTACTTTCTAAATATCCAATTCATGGTGTTGATCCCACATAGTGTCTTTAGTCATCCTTGTTTCACATGAGGAGCATTGGCAGGGTGGTTTGCTATGCCTCCACATGGTTATGATAGTCCCAGAGAACTCAAATTTTTTGTTGATATGAACAAGTAGGAAAGAAGGTGTCAATGTCGAGCTATGGTGGTAGAAAAATCCCAAGTTAATGAATGAAGGATAGAACCAGCATCCTCGAGTACTATGTATATCCCAAAATTGAAATGTACCCCATGTAGATCCACGTGGTTCAACAAGAGATATATGAGAAGAAGGTACACGAATGACAACAAATAACCTAAGGTAGGAAATATCCCACATTCTGACATAAGTGATATTAGGTACTATTTAAGAAATGGAGTGTGTGCAAAGTGATGAGTGTGCTAGATGGTGCTTCCACTTGGGAGTGGGCAACGTAAGTTTGTTAAGTGTCCGACCGATGATTTTGGCATGAGTTTTTTGATGGGAAGGGTCATATTTAAACAATATTTTAAGTCCAAATGCATAATCCTAAGGTAGGTTTTGAATTGTGGAGACCATGTTATGCATAAGTTTCCCTTGTGCTAGGTTCCTAGTGCCTTTGGAAAGTGAATCAACCTTGTTGTTATGATGGTGAAAGATATGGAATTATTTTATTGTGTAGAATTTTTCCCCTTATTTGGTGATTCTTTGATAGGTTCTTTGTAAATTGTGTTTCTTACAGGTGATAAAGTTCCGCTAGTCATTGTTGACCAATTAAGAGTCGCCAATTACAATGAGATCTTTGATTTGTTATATCAGGAGAAGTTTCAATCCCATGTAGAGAGCCAAGGCCTTGGATTGGTTATTGGAAGAATGACCAAGGCACCAATAAAATATTGTCTTATTTGTTCCCTAAAGTCATAAAGTACTCCCCCCCACACTTGTTTCCCCTTATGTCCATAAAATATCAATAAGCAACTTAATATTATTTCACAAGCATGGGAAGTTAATTCAAGATGAAGAAATTTATCACAAATGATTATCACCTTCATGGAATATTTGAAAATAGACTTATAGCATGACAAAGATTTTTATAAAAAATATTTAAGTAACTTTGTTGCATGGTTTTATAGTTTAAGTAATTATCATAGAAACCAACAAAAGTTTCCTTAAAACCATAAAATAAAGCAGTTAAAAGTAAACTAGATGGTAAGGACACAAATGTTATGAGATGTAATTGCCACATGTACAAAGATAAATGACAAAAGAAGTGGTGAATTCTTTAAATCACTATAAATTGTTAAATACCTTGAAGGCCCATGTAATATCCCCAACAGATCCAGGAAAATATTTTATTAATTATGTTATTTTTCCACAAATATTTTGCATTCATTCTACTAAATACATTCTATCAAAAATATTGCAAACATCCTAGATACACTTAGAATAGAAGAGAATCATGGAATATTTTATTATGGATGGAGACTGGATACAACAATCCAATGGCTACTATAGAAGCTACAATACATCAATGGAAAACACACAATACAAGCCAAAAACCAGGAATCATGTCATGGCCCCCTCAACATATTAGATCCAACCATCCAAGTGCCACAACCTCTCCAAGAAGATCATTGCAATACAAAACTGAAAAACAAACCCAAGATGAAGCTCCAATGAAAATACTAGATGGATCCTCCTCCTTGTCTAACTAGGGTGGATATTGAACCACCAAAACCAAACCAACAATGGAAGGGTTCTTCCTAAAAATCCAATGAAAACGCTAGCTACAAGAGCACTCCAATAAGATATCAAATAATTATCATGATGAGAAGTGAGGGGTTACCCTTCATTTATACTTTTATAACCCCTTCTAGATCCTTCCTCCATGCCTTCTAGAACTTTCCCCTTTTTTACCAAATCAAATATAGCCCTTATTTCTCCTTCAATTATTATTTAAACATTAAAAATACATGTTTAATGCTTAAGTGGTTAATTATGTAATGTCACTTTAAATACATAAACTCCCATAACTAAATGAAATTAAATGACCCCCTTTGACTCCCTTTTTCTTCATTGACAAGCCATGTAAGTCCTTTCTACTACAAAACAGGGAAACCCAAAAATGGGGACATGACACATCCTCCCTTCCCAAGTATTGCTTGTCCTCAAGAAATGCCATCATGACTTGACGCTCCATTGAATGATCCAGACTGACACTGAAAATCATACCAGTTTTCTTGTCCTCAAGAAATGGCATCATGACCTAATGCTCCATTGACTGATCCAAACTGATACTGAAGAAGATACCAGGATCCCAAATTACCCTGTAATATGTGAAACATTCTCTTCTCAAGGCGTGGTCTGATAATGTCTGAACATAAGAGACCTCCTGGAAAACTCTAGAAAGCAAGGCCACTCAGTGTTGAAATAGCTCGATTAACTCATCAATGTACTGCTCTGGTAGAAAATCAACCTCATGAGAGAAAAACCTGGCACTCTCCTATATGTCAACTATTGTACTATCTCCTATCCCTATGTCCTAAGCTATCCTCATAAAGGAACCACCACGTTGATGTTGTGTTACTCTAATCATAGTCATTTGACCATCGTACTCACTCTGCATCCATAAGAAGTAATGCCTCAAAGGATCCTATCCATTATCGAGGATCATGCCCATCCAATATATCACCACTCTAAGATTAGATATCATAGATAAGTTTATGTGGTTACCAAGTCTCAAAGTATCAAAGGGAAAGACATCAATACTCTAGTACCTCTTGTTTGTTGCAATAATCCAAGTAGCATCCGCACAATCTCCTAACATATCATATGCAAAGTCCCTCTGGGTGAACACAAGGACCTTGTATATGGTAAAGTCACCAGAGTCCCACACTAGCCTATATGCCATGAAACACCCTCTACTCATAGCACCAGTTTTTAAGGAGACAATAAGAGAATCCACCTGACTGCCTTTGATAAGATAGTAAATTATAAGCTACATAAATATGGTCAACTCCTTAGAAGACCACTTCTCCAAAAAACCACTCTTAAGCCTCCCAAAAGTAAACTCCTAAAATTCAAATCTCTTTCTCTCCTCTCTAATAATAGTTGAACTATCAAGCACTGTAATCCTAGGGTCCCAAAATAATCCTACCAAGGTGCCACCATGATGACGTTGCATGACTCTGATCATCATCATCGAACCAACCCACCTAGTCTACATCCTCCTCTCCTGGAACCCTAAGCTAATATCCCTTAAGGGACTGAAGCCACCATCCTGAATCCTCTCATGTAAAAGTGTCTCATTGAAGTCTAAGCTTTCAAGTCCATGGTTGGACTTAAGTATGTCCTTCCCTATAGAGTAAATCTCGACCTCCCCTTTGATGATGTCCCAAAAATCAAGTAGATCAATCACTATCACGATTATGTTGACCATCATCTGAATCAATTCATCACTGATGAATTCCCCGATCCCACCACCAATTAGGAATTCCACCACTCCAAATACCTGCTAACTGCTACTACACCATATTGGTATCCATTAGAGTCAAAATGAGCCAATTCCTTGGTATACTCTCGTCTCATGGAATCCTAGTACCAAGAATCAACTCTATGCATGTAAATATGTTTGGCTCCTGCCAAACTGCACGAGGAAATATTCTATCACGATCATCATCAATGTACCCGAGTAATTTGTAGAGTCTAAATACCTCCCTGGAAAGTATCCCTTACGCCTGCGGTGCCTCATACTCATACGAGTACCTAGAATTCCCTGTCGAAGGTGGATCACACATAGCCCTCATAATCACCTCTCTAAGTGGGGCCTTAGGGGCTACAAGTGTGCAACCTCTATAGTGGATAGTTCCATCCACCATTCTATCAGCTGGAATGTATTTCAGATAAACCAATACAATCTGGATCCTATCATGTGCTCTAACACCATATCTCAAATGAAATAACTTTGATATGGCTATAATATTGTATTCCACCTTCGACTGACTTCGATGAACTCTCCATGTCCTTCTGAATATACTGTTGGCCTCAGAAGATGGCACTAGATGCCACTACCACTGGATGCAAAATTGGAAAGTGTCAAGTGCATTAGTCAACCCCGACGATATGGCCAAGGACTAAAGGTAACATCTAAGAGCAACCTTGGAGGTATCCTCCTCTTTGTCCCTGCTCTGGTGATGCCCCACTCAAGGATTGATCTCTAAGGGATATAACTCTCAATGAGGCTTGTCCATTCACTCATCGATCCTAAGTGAACCAAACTCATTGATATGTTTGAAGTCTCTATCTGGAGGTCTCCTCGGGGAAAATGTCCCAAAATGCCACTACATATCATCGTACAACATTGTATATTGTTGTATACCACTGCACACCATTGTATCATCATGTGCCACTATATCAATCCCTCTCCTAATATCAACTGAACTGGTATCCCAAAGTGATGTATCTTTGTCACTATCGCTCAGTCACTGAAGCATGGGCCCACTCACTACTTCCACAACTCCCACTAGAGCCTTTAATGGCCCCTCCACAAGAGGTAAATGATAACATCCATACTTCCCAACATGTATAGAGTCAACCATCTCCGAGTCATGCCTCCCCTTTGTTGAGGAAAAGATATGAAATGATCTTACTCAAGCATTTTCATATTCTGCTTGGCTAAAGAAAAATAGACGGGAATGTCACCCTAGGTTTGCAACAATCAAAAATAAAATCCTAACTCACAAGTATCAATTACAAGTGCTTAGGCTAGTCTTTTTTACAAATAAAAACTTGCTGGAAAATACATTTTAATATGATTTTTTGAATATAATAGTTTTTGAAAACAAGTGTAAAAGACAGAAGTAAGACACCAATATGATAACCAAAATAGATGAGACATAAATCAATCCTTTATTTCATTCCAATTCACCAAAGACTCATTTTCTTTAGAAAATCTCATACAAAAATTTTGGACCAAAGTCAAACTTAGACATCCTTGATGGAACATACAAAAGGACCTCTGACAAAAAAACAAAACTGAACTCTAAAAGCTAGATCAACTTGCCACAGATTGTTGCCCACTCGACTCTGCACAATAGCCATTGTCAGTCATGAAAACTAATTCACAAACAAACAAGTCTACACAAACTATGAAAGCTAGATCAATGCCTCTGAAAAAAAAGTGTCTGAATGATGTAATTCAACCCTGAATGTTGTTGTCTACAATAAGACCCTTCTATCATAAAATTTTATTAGGCTTGTGATAAATTAAGGAATGAATGAAAACTGAACTATCTCAACATAATCTCAAAGATAAAACCTTAGTATGTTTCTCCTTCTATTCTCCTCTTGTTTCTACCTTTCCTTTTTCCTTTAAACAAATTAGAATTGGTTGAAGTAGTTGAAGCAACTCATTATTTAAGTTAATTAAAAGAATCAACCAACTTTAGTTAGGGGGGAAAGTAATAATCATAATAAGGGTTATAAATAAATAAGAGCTAGTAGGTGGGACCCATTGTGACTCCCTTTAGTTCTTAGCAATCATAACATACTAGTCAATTAAGAAAAAACACACCTCCTTGTGAATCCCATCATCATATTAACATTTGACAATTTATCTCAATAATGTTTGCAATTACTTCCAAAATATATTAACCAACATATCCAAAAGCATGCCATACAAAAATCTGAAGTCAACTGTCATCAATAACAAAACAAACTTAAAATCCATATTTTCCAGTTTGTGAGGCAATCTTTCCCTTGCTAATGCTATCATCTTTTAGTCCTTTTGAACCTGCCTTAGGTTGTGTCGAATATTTAAGTCTCATCTTGCTAATCATATGAGAGCAATCGTCCTTCCAATGCATGTGGGAGGACACGAATTTACCAAAAATATATGAATATGCAGAAGGGGCAGTAGCGTCTTTCTCTTTGATAGAGGCATAATAGGCCTCATTTTTCAGCCTTTTATTTGAATAGCACATCCATGTATGTGTGATTGATTAGCAAATAGTCTTTTAAATAACCATACATGATAACTCTTTAAAAATATGAAATAGATTTTGGCTCAGCAATATATCAGACCCATGCAATCCAATCCATACAAATTGTTTAATCGTTCGTCAATGAGCAGGGGGTGAACAAAAGGTTCTGGGATATGTGAGGGGCTTGTATTGAGGGAAAGATGATATAATGAGGGGGAAAATAACATGATCACTGCTCAAAGACAACAACATTCATCTGTAATGAAAACCAAAGAAACACCACTGTGATCCACCCAAGAAATTGTGACTTCCATTTGTGTTAATACATAATTCTTCTTGACTGTCATCAATTTTAGAATAGGGAGTGAAAAATGAATGTGGGAAGGCTATGGGGTTGTAATTAGCAAAAAAGTGAAATAATGGTGGGGAAAGAGAGTGGGTATTGTTCATAAAATTAATTAAGTAATCCATAAAACCATTCTGTAAAAGGAAATACGTCAACCAAAAGACCATTGCGACCCAATAAATAACTACTGTGTATAGTTCAAACAACTCTATGTATTAGCTAGATCATTGTTCGTAATCAAATATTTAACACAATGTCATCAAAGAAGACAATATGCATTCCACAGCAATCTGTAGGGGATCTTTGTTCCTCTTATTTATATATTTAATATTAAAAAAAATAATTCCCAAATACATAAGTAGTCACTTATTCCCACTCTGTTCAACATCTAAATCAACCACTACTCATGAATTACTTCAATCATCAAATACTACTCAAAGGTCGTGCTCGATTCTATCTTTTAATCAATTAAATTGCAATGAGGTTATACTTGCACAGAACTCATGCTTATCATTGTTAAAATGTATGATATCATTTAACATACATAGTGGAAAGTCAACACAATAATCCATATTCAAATTGCAAAGATCTCGTCTTTCCATTTAAACACACAAACAACAATCACCACTTCAACTCACGTTATGCTGTGGAATACGTGAACCATTCGACAAAATGAAAGTGTAATTCTATGACTGTACAGGTCCAATTTTTTTTGACCCTAAACATTCAAAATGTTAGACTATCCATCCAATACGACAAGGCAACAACGGTATACCCGATCTCATAACATAATTGATCAAATTGCAACAAAGCCATGTTAAAAAATCGGTGACTATCTCCGAGTGCGCAACCAAGAAATATCCATAGAATACACAGTGGGTAGCCATATCATAACACCTCGATTGCAATAATCCCATGGCAACTAAACAATCAGTCATAATAATCAACAACCTGACCTAACATGTTGTGGGAATGCCACACATACCCATGCATCGACATGAAGCGACGTTGTGACTTACTCAATTAAAAACAATGTTGGGTTATTAATTCAATAAACACATGGACAACGAATGTGTATTTGATTTAACAAATCACCCAATTAGCCATGTTGGGCTTATCCAACACCAATCCATAACAACCAATAGTAAACCCGACAGGCCACAACGGTCTTCTCTATAGTCAAGGGTTTAATCTTTGGGCAAACATAGGGAGGATAGAGTCAACTCCTCTCAATGGTGAAAACTTCTGAGACAAACGGTGCACACACAGAGAATACCATAATTCACTTCGTGGAGAGGGTGACAAATCCCGTCATAGGAGAGGCTATGAACAGAGGAGTAGGGCTCCATTTTGTCCTTGTAATGATACTTAGCATACGTAAGGTATAACCCTCGAGGATTTTCCAGTCAACCAACTACAACGCTAAGGTGAAAACATGGCCGAGAAAAAGAAATATAACCCACTATGTGACCATTAGTAGAAAGAACAAACCAATATCTAAGTGAACAATGCGCAGTGACACAAAGCGCTTCCAACCCATTAAACCCATAAAAGCAAAATACTGGGTGCGGTGATACTAATGTGTGAAGATAGTCAACCACTCAAAACCAACCGAAACCCTCCAACTAAAACCAACAAGGATGACAGAGAGCCTCTATGGTTGCTAATTCTTAGAATGACCAATAACACCGTGACTTCAAACATTATCGCAGAGAAATCCATCAACGATTCATTCCAAAAAAATACAATTTCACACAGATGCCATACTTAAGGAAAGCACAAACCAATACATCTGAGCCAATATCCATTTCATAACCAGAGAGGAGTCATGGATGGAAAAAAAAATACATACCTGTAATCAAAACACATTAAAACATGAGTTGGACAAGCAGTTCCTCTCTGCTCGAAAGTCGGAGCCTAACCACAACAACATATCTTGAAAAATATCCCGACTAGGGTGGTGGCTAGTGGAAGGAGTAAGGGTGACATGCAGTAAATTCACGTCACCTCCATCCCCAGTCCATTAATTCCTTAGTACACACCAACAAGCTTCCATTAACTCGATTAATTAAACCACATATCGAAACCATAAACCATTAAAACCAATAGCACGACCCATATCAAATTTATGCCATAACATAATAATAATGCACATCAACTATATATCTCAATAAATCACATAGATATTAACTTAGTACCTAGGATAACAACAATTCATTTAATTTTGATGCATGTAGTGTAGTATATTTACATAGTTAGATTCATTCCTTTTGCATTTTTTGTATTTCTTTCACCCTTTTCCAACTGCTCCTTATGTCTTGTTACTAACATGTTTGTTGTGCAGGTGTCCCAATAATATATAGCAATGGTATCAATGAATAACGTAGGTTGTTGTAACATAAAATCAGGGCTTAGAACATAACATGCCTTATTCATCATTTACTTGTTGCACATAGAAGCAACACATAATAAGCCCAATCCATAACCAATAAAAACAAGATCTCATCAACCATGTAAGAAGTGTCTAACAGTAGCACAACATCAAATAAGAACTAGATCTGATCTCCAATCTACAAGGGGGTCCCACCTACTAGTATTATTTAGCTTTATAATAATAGGCTTTAGCAACTCTTTGCGGGCAAAACTTCGTTACATTTTTAATCGTCAGCAAACTGGTGACTCCACAAGGAAATTTGTTTTCAAACAAATTTAGAACTCAGAACTCATGGTTTCGCAGACCAAGAACAATAGGTTAAGAAGATATAACTAGGAATATTATGCAACAGGGGGAAGTGAGTGGATTTAAAGGAAAATGACCAGGAATTTAGGAATAACTCATGAAAAGTGTTAAGTATGAGGGGTTTTACCACTGTATGCATAATCATTCAACCAGAATATGTTCTTAACTTCAAGGAGAAACATTTCGGACTTTCTCTTAAAACATCAATGGAAGAAGGAATGGAAATAAGAAGCGGGAGATAACCAATTCTTTATAGTGCAACAGTGGAAATATATAACAATTTCAAGGGTGCCTTCAGAGGAAACATCATAACAGCTGTATAAGCTTGATTTTTGTTGATTAACAATGCTTTGCAAGAGTGTCACTGTGGCAGAATTGATCCAACATCCTATTTTGACCAAATTAACTAAAAGATGATAGGAAGAAAAATCATGATAGAAGTAAAACTGCAGAGATTAAAATAGCAACAACAAAAGATAGAAATGAAAAATCAGCAAGAAACATTTTAACACAGAAAGCAGAAGTCAAACTACCGTAAAGAAGAAAAGAGAAGCACAAAAAATGAAAGGAGATCTAGGCTACTAGTATACAAAAAATCCAATCATCATTAGAACTTTTCACGTTGGTCCCTCGCAATATTTCAAGCGAGAACTATTAGTCCTGTAAGAAAACAATTTCTTCCATAAATCCCTTAAAATGTAAGATTTAGTATCTAGGACGAAATCCATTTTGAAAGGACCCATAAATAACACTTGGGACTCTAAGGTAATTATCATCCCTTTAATTTATATTAGTAGATCATCAAGGTAGATGTGGATGCTGATCAATTCATCAAGAATCATGTGTATAGGTCTTTTGAAAGCGGTACTTGTATCAGGTAAGCCAGAAAACATGCATTTACAAGTCATGATACCCCAATATGGGATAAGAGTGGTTTTGTAATCATATTCCCCTTTTAGCTTGATTTTATTCCAACCCAAAAAACTGTCAAGTAAGGGCCTTAACTGTGACTCTACAACCTGCTGCAGAACCATTTCCACACTGAGAGGAGGAAAAGTATTTCTAATAATAGCTTGCTTGAAAGTTGAAAATTAATACAGGTTCTATTATGATCAGTGGTCTTCAAAGCAAGTACCCAATTGGAAACCCATTTAGGGTGGACCGAAAAAAAAATCCCAACACTTAAGAATAATTCCAAATCCCTTTGAAAGGTTGCTTTAAATGCAAAGTTAATAGATCTTTGTTCTTGCATAATTGGTTTCATGCTTTCCTTGATGGGAATAACATTCTGTAAAAGACTGGGATCAAAACCACGAAGATCCTCATAAGGCCAAGCATAAACCTTTTGAAATCCACCAAGTATCTCGGCAAATTCCATTTCTTTTTTATCAAAACATTGGTTACTTATGTTAACATTCCTTAAAGATTCAAGTGCCCCAATGTTCAAGGAGGTGGTTCCACCCACCTTACTTCATAACTCCTCTTCTTTCTGTTTTTATTTATTGCCTATATCACTCGATGAAGACAAACTCTCGAAAGGAGTCAAGCCCTCAAGATACTTATTATTTTCTATGGATATAATTTCCTCGGGCTTAAGAAGTTCATATTGAGTGAAAGCACAAATGTTATCATCATTAGGGAGAGCCTGCCAAGATTCTACATTATCAGAGATATATGGAAAATATAGAAATTGAAAAAAATAATCAGGCGTGTGAGGTAAGAGTTGTTGATTAGGAGAAGCTACAAAGACAGCTAACCGATCAACCATTGAATTCAACTCCCTCTTAACATGAGTGATGTTGAAAGATAAAAGGTTAGAGATAAGTGCCCAAGCAGTTTGGGTGTATTGTTCCATCAATTTTTTGTTAGGGGAGAATATCTTACGTATCAGGTTCACAACAAGCTCAGAATCTCCAAAAACTGAAAGGTGACCACAACCAAGATTAAGGGAATTTTCAATGCCTAATAATAAAGCTTCTAAATTAGTGACATTGTTTGTACAATCAAACTCTAACCTATAAGACAGATTATGAATTTTTCCTGCAGGGAAAACCAAGATAATTCCATCCCCATTACCTTCATTAGAGCATGAACCATAAAAGTGCATGTGCCACATATCATCATCTAAATCAATTCGTTCCAAAGGAATATTATCCTACACAGCAAATATGGAATACACTCCTAGGTCCTCTTCGATATATTTTATAGTAGATTGTGGAACATTCTCTATGTAGGGTGATATCCTTCCCTCTCTAAGGACTATGATGTCCTTACCATTCCGAGGTACAGATAAATGCATCCCGTCAAGTGAGAGGTACCCACCTGTGTTGGACACACCTACCACACTTAGAGGGGGGGGTGAATGAGTGTGGAGCTCTTTTTCCCAAAACTTCCCTCTTGCACAAAAACTCATCAATTAGCATTCAACATTTGTCATTTATAACCAATTATATGTGAGCACATATCAGCAACATATATCAGCAATATA